>WWET01001793.1:112057-122785 GCA_011038615.1 Limnodynastes dumerilii | reverse complement strand
TATATATATAGTAGAGAGAGCAAATAAACCAGTGTGGTGTGACAGCTATCAGGAAATAGCCAGTTCTCCCAAAAATACAAAACTTTTGAGCCAAAAACGTAGAATCAGAGCACAGGTGCAACAAGGGTTTTATTAAATGTATCAATGTAAATAAAAAGCAACAAAGGACCTTATTCACAATTAAGAGTGAGTTAGGTATGGCTGGATCCGCACCTAACTCACCCGTCCAGCCCCACAATGCACCACCATTTTTAGGAGCCTAATGGCACTCAAGAATGCCATAGGGCTACCTTAAGTAACCATGTGTATTTTCCTTCTTAAGAAGGAAAATACACTTGGAGATCCCTTTCCCATACCCTCCCCAGTTCTTTTCCATACCCCCCACTCACTTTTCTTCGAGGCAGCACTGGCACGCCTCCTTTTACTTAAATCACTAGACGCGGTCTTTAAAGACTGCACGTAGTGCATCTGCGTACATAACCTTTACGTACATTCCATAGTCTACATAACTATGCATGTGCAGTGGCTCCGTACCTAAAAATCTGCAGCAGCTTCTTAGGTGTGAATCCAGTCCAAAGTGTCTAATTATACAAATAAAGCCAAAGGGCCAGATTCAGACTCCGTCATACGGACTTCTGATCCGCACAAGACACTTAAGGTAGAGTTATGGCTGTGTAACTGCTGCTAACTACACATGAGAAAGGGAAGAAAGTTTACTCTCTTCTTCCATGCAGACAACCAGATGTCCATGCGTATGGAAAATGCACTGAGATCTGAATCTGGCCAAAAATAGACAATATATACAATATAAAGAGTAAAACTATTAAAACATGATCCAATAATCCCCTGTATATGTTTTTGGGGCCACAATATATAATAAATGTAATATTATTAAAGTCCATCATTTGTGTGTGAAATCTGGTGTCAATTATCATTATTCCACAGTTGATTCACAAAAGATAACATTATGATACGGAACCATAGCCTATCTGGATTATAAACTGCAGATAAATAATTAGTGAGTTTTAAATATAGTTGTCATCTGGACAGTCTACTAAGATTTTTGTCATTTTAGATTTTAGGTATAGGTTTAATTAACGGATAATTAGTGTGAAAAACCTGCTCCAA
This sequence comes from Limnodynastes dumerilii, assembly GCA_011038615.1. Classification (NCBI taxonomy): domain Eukaryota; kingdom Metazoa; phylum Chordata; class Amphibia; order Anura; family Limnodynastidae; genus Limnodynastes; species Limnodynastes dumerilii. Next base: position 121,657 of record WWET01001793.1, on the reverse strand, counting down.
TGTCAGATGATAATACTCACAAAAGAAGGAACCAATAGATACCAGTTTGCATGAGTGGCATGCTCCAACACCTGATGTGCTCCGGGATACCGCGGCTTCACATAAGGTTTGTATCACTGTAACACCTTGTTAGTTCATGGCTCTAGTTTTAGCTTAAAAGCTCCAGTGGATTCTGTGTGAGGTTTAACTGGTTTTAAATATGTAAGATTCCCAATTCACAAGTGCTGAATGTATGGGATAGACAGGAATCTAACCAAACAGATGCGTTTCTCCCATATGGGGTTTCTCAAAGATTAGAAGTTACTACAACGTTGTTAGTATATTCACACCTAGGTTGTTAATTAGCTGCTGATCTTGCCACCATGCAGTTGTGAGATAAAGGGATAGCTACAATTCTATCTAATAAGGACTAAGCTAAAGATAAACTCTAAACACCAAAATACTGAGAAATTTTATCAGGGATATATAAATTCATCTAATGCTCAAAATTGCCATCATGTTTGTTTGTTCCGCTGAATAGACACCAAAAACTTTATCACTACTTAATAATTCCTGTATTATCAGAAACAGGATTGTATAACATAATGGACATATTTTAAGAAAAAATATTATATATATTTTGTTATAGCCACATAAAGGGAATTTTGCATTTCTTTTATAGATACTGTAAAGATACTAGGCTTCAAAAATATTATTAGTACAAAAGAGAGATCATATTTAAAAAATCATATCTTTTTTTATTACAGACATATTATTTTTTATATTTATAAATGTTCTTATGTTATATCAAATAAGTTTCAGCAAAACAATTAATATAAATATAAAGATCAACAAGAGACAATTCTCCCAATATGAATTAAAATTCCAGTTAAACTTATAATAAATATATGATAATATAGAAACAACAAAAGAAGAGGGGACCAAACAAAAACCAATTCAAATGTTAAAAAAATGTTCTATGCTCATTTAGACCTTTTTGGTACCTTCTAGTAAGTGATGTCAAATTATCATCCCCCAAAGTTTTTTTGATTATTTCTATGCCATTTAGTGTAAGATATCCCATATCCCCATTATGTTTGCTATATACATGTCTTGACAGTGCATGTGATGTGTTCCCCTTGACTACATTCTGACAATGCTTCATAAATCTAATACTTACCATTCTTGTCAATCTAACCACATATTGGGCACCACAATGGTAAAAAAAAATCAAGTTGATCACATAGGTACTTCTGCAGTTAATGAATGATTTTATTTTGAATGTTTATTAATGTAAGAACAAGAAACAAGGGAATGAGAAGCACAGACTGAATCAAATAAATAAGACTAAGAACCCATACTAAGCAATGGGGTGAACACACTCGACCCATATTAATGAAAATCAATAAAAAAATAAGGAAAAGCAGGGTCTTATTGTGATGCACTGGTCTAATTCCTATTAAGGGTCTGAATCCAGACTTGCTTGAAATTGGTTACTCCTCGGCTAAATTATGTTGATTGCAGGGGGAGTCTAGTTAATTGTATTCTTTGCATGCAGGGATATATCTTTGAATTGCTTACTACACACAGATACTGACCAGCTTTACTATAACACTGTTATTTAGAGTTGGGATAGGAAACATCACCTCTCAACTCTAACAGAAAGAAATATGACTCCCATGCAATCAACATGGTTTAGCCCAGGAGTAACTAATTTTAAGCACTTACTTAAGTCTGGATCCAGCCCAAGATCACAAAAGCGGCTCTATCACAGAAAAGAAGAATGCACAAATTTTACCTTGTGGGTGTTACAATATTAAAACATAACCTTTACTGATTGTAATTTAAGAAAAATAGGGGAACATAAAATATAAAATATTATGAGCATAGGCGACAATGTATTAAAAATATATCTAGAGAATGAAGTGGAAAAAACCGCGCTCCTCCCTTAGCAGCTGTCACCTTAATGCCCTAGGTGGATACCTCTATACACCTCAAGAATGTCTCAAGACAAGCTAGAAGCTTGTATATATATAAAAAAAACACTTTAGAGCCAAAAAAATAATAAAAATATCGATATATATTTCCACAACCAGGATTTTCACGGAAATGTAACCACAAATGGATTAAAATAAATAATCAGCAAGCACTGAAACGTAATAGCTGGTAAATAAGTTGGTTATTGATTCAGTTGCATTATGCTGGTCGGAAAGCCAAACATGTAGGAGAAAAGGCTATAGATCTTAATATCTGTCAACATATGATAACTGGTGAACAGGTTGATGTTTAATGCAGCTGTGGTAGGTTGATAAACAAATCAAACATGTGAATGCTAAACATGTATTGGTCTCTGTACTTTTTCTCACCCGCAGATGGACTGATATTCCTAATGGTAGTAGATTGAGCAGGGAGATAGTCCGGACTGTAGCCTTTGGTATGGACAAATGAGTAGTGAGAGTGTGGAGTGAAAGTTTAATTGATTTCAATATAGAACACTTGCAGTCTTCTTGTCAGTAGAATGGAATAAGCAGGTGCACAGACAGGATTCCAACCCTGATAATCGGTGTTGCTCCTATGGATATTCAGCTGTCAGTTACGTCCAAATGCATCAGAAATACTTGATATTGAAGTCAAACTCTTTGAGATGAATTATAATTCCACTGGGAACGGCAAAGCAAATAAATTGTCCCAAAATGAGGATGAATATAATGGCATAAACTATAAAAACACCCTTACGCGTTTCATCCCTAGCTGTGATTTCTTCAGAGGGAAAGTGTGTGTCTGAGCAATGAGCAGCTTCTTTTATAAATGGTCTCCTCTAATCAGGGACACCTGGAACAATTAAACAAGCTGCACTTTTGTAACATATAACTAAATGTAAGTTTCATGATATTCATGATAGCAAGGAGTCAATAAAGTAAAATATAAACAACACTTAAATACATTAATAACATAATTATGGGTGGATGGTAAGGGGTGAGCGAGGTTCAGCTCGTTCTCCTGTTTGGTGTGCTTGCTGCAAACCATCTAATATTACTTGTCTATTATCCTACTTTCTATACTAGAGGATATATGGGCACATGTAGTTAGGAAGAGCAACATAACCACATAAGGGGAAAAGCACTATAACAGGGACAGTCTCTGGTTTATTTATTAGAACAGGGAGCTTTCTTAAATTACTCACAGTATTTGTTATCATGGGTAACTACCATTAGTCCTAATCGGGACTGTTATTTACATTATGTATGTATCGGCGCTGGTGAGCATATATTGACAATATTGTGCCTGATCCAGACCTACGCCGATGCGCAGTGCTTACTAAAGCACAGCGTATTGGCATTCACTTTCACTGACACTCTTCCTGTGCGGTCGTATGGCCCCTTCCTTACGCCGGCGGAAGGCTACCCTAACTTCAGCCGGCGTAAGGAAGGGGCCATGCGCTCGCACAGGAGCTTGTGGCTGCTTAGCCCACCCTCCCACCCTCATTTAACTAGCTAATACTAACCTGAACGTAGGGACGCAGGCGGACGTCCCCTCCAGCGCCCCTACGGCGCTGCTACGGACGCCCGATCCACGAACAACATCTGCCCGGCGCATGCGTAGATTGGCTTTTCAGCCGATCTTACGCTTACGCCCGCCGTCCTAGCGACGGCAGGCGTAGGTCTGGATCAGGCCCATTGTCTATAAAATAGGATGGAGAAACTAGTAAAATGGTGAACCAATAATATACAGAACCAGATTCAGACTACCATATTGCATTTACGTCCGGCGTTTACCAATATTTGATACTGCGCACGCGTAGTATCTTTTTTACATTATCTACGTATCTTTTCATTACATAGATTGCTTATATGCGGTCTTTAAGACCACATATAAGTCCGGTAGTGTGAATCCGGTCCACAGTCCTAAAATACCAATCAAAGTAAAAAGCAGTCTTAAATAAAAATTATATATAAAGGCTAAAATGTGTCCAAGTTCAGTGAATATAGTGGCATATGGATGGCTTAATTTTACATGGGTTTATGCAGCCCTTGTTTTATCTATCTTGGCTAATCCATTTTGAAAAGAAAGGGGTGCTAATTAATTTGAATTCTTTTGCATGCTTTTAAAATAATAACATTTTTCACATTGAATACTACTACATTGCTTTATGTTTATTCTGTCTGTTTTCTTAGTTTAAATTTGCATTCCTTTGCATTTCAACGTGGTTTTGCTCCCATATATACTTGCACCAGTTTTGCCCTTAAAAAATAGTTAAAGTGCCGCTCTGGACCAGCCCCGATGTCTTCGTCACTGTGTCCAGGCAGTCTAAAATGGCTGCTGTTCTCCATTTTTAATGTGCTTTTATGCAAACATAATATTAATACTGTGTAGAACCAGACGTTCAAGGCCAAGACATGTTGATAAGGCAGCTTGGTGGGAGCAGAGGGTACACTAACATGCTAGCTTATACTGCGTATATGTGGAATGTAGAAAGTAGTTAAATAAGTAGTACCAATTAACTTGCTTAAAACACGATTATAACCTAATAAGGTAGGGAGTTCCGGCTCTGTTGTTGTCGGGGTATTAAAGACTTGGCACAAAGTCAGCTCACGTAACTCATCTAACTAAGTACAGGAGTGATCCGGGCGTTGTACATAACTGACCTGCCTTGAGTGTAGGAGTAACCCGGGCTTTGAACGTAACTGACCTGAGTAAGTGCAGAAATACCTGCTGACCTTTTCCAGCTCGACACCAATCAAGATAGGGGCCCCTGGAAACCAGTTGATCATTATCAAGCAGTAACTACAAGCTAAAGCTATTATTCATTATTATTATTATTATTATTACTATTATTCGTTATTCATGTATTTTGCTTAATTCTTAATTAAATACTATATTTGATTAAGAATTGTCTTGTGTGGTGTCATTTAACTCTGGGTATTTACTGAACCTTAAGTTCCACTGGGAACAGTCACTCCACATGTTTTGACAAAGATTATTTGAGTGGACTTCTTTGAACTTTTAAGGACTTTCAGGTAAATAGGTATCACACATATGTTAATGCTGCTCCACTGTAAGTTTTCTGGTGTTATACTGTATATATTTGTATTGTAATCTGAAAATGCAGCACTACTGTCCCTTTTTGGTAATTTTATTGTGAGGCCAGTGAACCCTCCTGTGTGTGACAGTTTCTGTAACCTATTTTATTTAAAGCTCTATTTTTCCAGATCAGTTGCACATAATTATTTTGGAAGAATCATGTGCAGCTAGTTTGTTGATTGTAAATTTTAGATCATATTATATGTGTATGTAGTTGATGGAAGACACTCTCATAAGAAGTAATTCATTAGCTGTATATGCTCCCGTGTCCTTCATGTGTGGATCTGTCGTCCATGGATAAAACTGTGTAGTAAATGCGGCACTGGGAGGCTTCATAGAATACAAATAAACTCTGCTACATTTGGCAGCAAGTGTCCGACGTTTCAGACCTATTTATTACGGTCTTTCATCAGGGTGCAGTACATTTGAAACAAGGTAAACAGCAAAACAATTTATCACCTACATGCTCTCCGTGCAGCCAATCTCCACGTGTGTCCGACAGCGGCGGCGGGCCGGATCAGTGGCACCAATGATGACGACAGTCCCGGTGCGTCCCCGCTGTCATGGAAACACAAGACACGAAAACAAAACCATGTGATCAAGTGAGAACATGTGGTGCGGCTAAAGCATACCGCCGATACTAAAAATACAGAAAAAAATAAAAACAACACTTGATAGCATGACAAACGCCCTCACCAGCAAAAAAGGCGACTTAACATTTACTGTCTGATAGGGCTCAAAGTGGAAGACAAAAAACCCATAACTAGATGGGCTGCACGGAGGTCAAGTAGAGGTATAATTGCATCACAAACATACACAAACATACTATGAAATATATCAAGAGTCTAAAACTGTAGAAAAATATCCATAAATATCTACAGAGGAGTAGGTTCCTAAACCAGAAGGGTAAGGAAAATAAATGTAACAAAGTATACATCTCTGTACAACAAGATGTGCTATGTAGAAATATGCATATATCATATCAATACCCAGAACCAAACTGAAGTTTAGTCAGGTGAATAAAGAGGAGGAAAGCAAGAGAAAATGAACAGAAATAGAGCCAGAAAAAAGAAAAAGGAAAATGTAGAGACACCCAATCTGGTGTACACCAGTCATACAGAAAAGGATAGGGGCAGAATCAAAACATAAAATAGCAGCAAGTCAAGTTAGAGGAAACAGGTTCACGGAATTGTCTCACCGTTTTTCCGATGTATACTAGGCCGCACGGACAGGTAATCATATATACAACATAAGTAGTCGTACAAATGACATAATGACGAATGTAGAACTTCTTATTGGTATGAGGGTGAGTGAAGAATTTTCCTGTAACCATGTAGCGGCAAGTAGTACAATTCAGGCAGGCAAAGCATCCAACTTTTTGGTGTAAAGTGCGTCGTTCAGAGATGTCGTTATGTACTAAATAGTCTTTTAGATTTCTCCCACATTGGTAGCTAGGCATCAGACGATGGTTCTGTAAAATTCTCAAATCATTATCACTTTTAATTATAGGCCACATGTGTTTGGCGACCTTTTTCGTATATTGGCTTGTCAAGTTGTATGTTTGTACCCATGGAATAATGGCCTCTCGATTAGGGTCTTGTTGTCTGGGCATCAACAATGATTCTCTGGGTATATTTCTGATTTTGTTCTTCATAGACATTAAAGATTGCCTGTGATATCCCCTCTCCACAAAGTTGTCTATCATAGAGTCCATTTGCTGGTCCCAGGTGGAGGGGTCATTGGTGATATGGTGAATTCGGAGTAGTTGTGAATAAGGTAGTTCTCGGGCAAGGGCAGGGGGATGGTGTAAGGATGCTAGCAACAGATTATTCCGATCCGTGGCTTTCTTAAATACAGAGGTGATAATGGATCCATCCTTGACGCAGATCTTCACGTCCAGAAAGTGTATTGCAGTGGAGCTGATGTCACAAGTGAATTTAATAGGGGTAGGCAACGAGTTCAATTCAGATATAAATTGTGATAGACTCTCGATGGTGCCTTGCCAAATCATGCAGATGTCATCTATATAACGTGTAAAAAATTTACAGCACGTTTGGAATCTGTGATCCTGATAAATAAAGTGTTGTTCATAGTGCTCCATATAGATGTTAGCAAACGAAGGGGCCACATTCGACCCCATCGCGCAGCCGTTTAATTGTAGAAAATACTTTCCATTAAAGCGGAAATAATTTTTTGTAAGGGTAAGATGTAATAATTTCACCAATAGAGCATCATCAGGACGTTGATCATCCGGGTTTCGTTCAAGAGCCTCTTGAATAGCCTTCATCCCCTCTATTTAGTACATAACGATGTCACTGAACGACGCACTTTACACCAAAAAGTTGGATGCTTTGCCTGCCCGAATTGTACTACTTGCCGCTACATGGTTACAGGAAAATTCTTCACTCACCCTCATACCAATAAGAAGTTCTACATTCGTTATTATGTCACTTGTACGACTACTTATGTTGTATATATGATTACCTGTCCGTGCGGCCTAGTATACATCGGAAAAATGGTGAGACAATTCCGCGAATGAATGGCACAACATAGATCTGCCATCAGGACAGCCCTCCAATCTGGGTCATCAGATCAACCGGTGGCACGACATTTTCTCAATTCCAGCACAGCATGGCCACGCTACGCTACCGGATAATCGATCACATACCACCACTACCTAGAGGTGGCGACCGGGATCTACTACTGTTGCAGCGTGAAACAACATGGATCCATAGACTCAATTCTATAACACCTCATAGGCTAAATGAGAACTTGAACTTAACCTGTTTCCTCTAACTTGACTTGCTGCTTTTATGTTTTGATTCTGCCCCTATCCTTTTTTGTATGACTGGTGTACACCAGATTGGGTGTCTCTCCATTTTCCTTTTTCTTTTTTTCTGGCTCTATTTCTGCTCATTTTCTCTTGCTTTCCTCCTCTTTATTCACCTGACTAAACTTCAGTTTGGTCCTGGGTATTGATATGATATATGCATATTGCTACATAGCACATCTTGTTGTACAGAGATGTATACTTTGTTACATTTATTTTCCTTACCCTTCTGGTTTAGGAACCTACTCCTCTGTAGATATTTATGGATAATTTGCTACAGTTTTAGACTCTTGATATATTTCATAGTATGTTTGTGATGCAATTATACCTCTACTTGACCTCCGTGCAGCCCATCTAGTTATGGGTTTTTTGTCTTCCACTTTGAGCCCTATCAGACAGTAAACGTTAAGTCGCCTTTTTTGCTGGTGAGGGCGTTTGTCACGCTATCAAGTGGTTCTCATGCGACTTGTTTTTATTTTTTTCTGTATTTTTACTATCGGCGGTATGCTTTAGCCGCACCACATGTTCTCACTTGATCACATGGTTTTGTTTTTGTGTCTTGTGTTTCCATGACAGCGGGGACGCACCGGGACTGTAGTCATTATCGGCGCCACTGATCCGGCCCGCCGCCGCTGTCGGACACACGTGGAGATTGGTTGCACGGAGAGCAGGTAGGTGATAAATTGTTTTGCTGTTTACCTTGTTTCACATGTACTGCACCCTGATGAAAGACCGTAATAAATAGGTCTGAAACGTCGGACACTTGCTGCCAAATGTAGCAGAGTTTATTTGTATTCTATGAAGCCTCCCAATGCCGCATTTACTACACAGTGTATTCCATGGACTACAGATCCACACATGAAGGACACGGGAGCATATACAGCTAATTAAGTATTTTTTATGAGAGTGCCTTCTATCAACTACACACATATATATATATCATTACTGTAAAGGACAGTACCCAAATAAATAATTTTTTTTTTCAAATAGGGAGTCAAATCGGTTTCTTAGTTTTCTAATTCTTAAAAGTGAATATGCCTAAATATACGCATGGACGAGATCTATAAGAGTGATTTTAAGATAGTAAAGAATCCAGTTAAGCACACTCCCAAAGTTGTTCGTTAATAAAAAAAAATAAAAAATGTATATTATTAATAAAAAAATGTTAGTTTCTGCACGGCACTCTTACATATGAATCAGTCCTAACTCTAGGGGAACACCTATCTGTACATTAGTAGCCTGTGTGTTGCTCATTTGCATTAAGAGTCTTGCCATTCTAGCCACGCATGTGGGACTCATTCCGTACCAAAGTGTGAATCAGTCCCGTGAAGTCACCTGTCTGTGTCTGTGAATCAGCTGGCCATGGTTTACGTGCGTATTTTTGAGTTCTGGGCATGCGCAGTATATCTGTTCTTAAACATACGCATGGAGATTTTGTATGTTCTTAGTTGTGAATATGGCTCTATATTCTTATCTCAGTGGCGCACACAGGGGGGGTTTCCAGTTGCCCAGAAACCCCCTCACAAACAATGTTAAAAAAAAAATCTACACTGGCCACAGCACAGATTCTGCGCATTTTGTCAGTGCACCGGACTGCAGGCTGTGTGACACTGCGGAACAGCAGCATCAGTGACAGCCTGTACAGTCCAGTGCTGATCCGCCTCCCCTCCCTGTTCATTCAGTGCTTAATCAATAGGATTACAGCACTG
>WWET01001793.1:69780-80521 GCA_011038615.1 Limnodynastes dumerilii | reverse complement strand
CGCGCAGGGGGGGGGAAGGGCGGGACACTCTGCCCGAACGGCCGCGCCGCTGAGCCACCAATGCACTTTAAACTGGCCATCACAATGAAGGGGGGGTGAAAGCAACACAGTTAATAAAGGCAAGTGACAAAAACCAGGCAGCAAATAGCAAGATACAGGCCTGATATGAAGAACTGTGCAGCAGCATGCAGCACTGAAATTCAGCAGAGGAAAAGAGGCTGGACAGTAGGCCCAGGGGGTTTTTTATTAAGAGCCATACACTCCACCCACCGGGACCAGGATTGGGCACCCAAGGAAAAATATTTACACTTCCCACAAACCCCTATCAAATCAATCCAGCCTCCATTCCCAGCCACGCAGTTTAATTTTCCCTCAGGTTATTAACCCTCGGTTCACCTAAACGTGCTACGCTGAGTCATTCGCTTCCTTGACACCTCAACACCGCACCCTTCCCCCAGGCAGTAAAATTACATGTTTGCAAAAAGGGGGGACTCAAGCCAAGTCCCCCCGTGTTTATTAATCACAATAATAAACAAATAAACAAACAAATAAACAAACAATGCAATAAGCATAACTTATACTTTATCAACTCAATACAGATGGTGACGGACGAAGGCAGTATACCTATGACGCTCAAAATTCGCTAAGCGCATTATCAGATAGTGAGGGCCTGAAATCTACCTCACCTCCCTTATACGCCCGCTTAGCAAGTGACACGAAGTGGGGGCCTGACATCTACCCCACTTCCCAGCGTCCTCCTTCCGCCTTGGAGATAAAACCCTTCTCCCCCAGTTAAACCCGCTAGACACCGAGCCCGCCCCTATAAACGAAGCACGGTGGAAATACCGGGTCAACGGAGGAGACAACTCCTCGGCTCAGCCTCCACACCACTCACGGGCTCTAACCCGTAGCACTATACTGCCTTCCCGCTCTCAAACGAGGACATCCCATTAACAGATGTTACCGTCACCATAAACAGGGAGGGTGGGAGGGTGAAATTCAGCAGAGGAAAAGAGGCTGGACAGTAGGCCCAGGGGGTTTTTATTAAGAGCCATACACTCCACCCACCGGGACCAGGATTGGGCACCCAAGGAAAAATATTTACACTTCCCACAAACCCCTATCAAATCAATCCAGCCTCCATTCCCAGCCACGCAGTTTAATTTTCCCTCAGGTTATTAACCCTCGGTTCACCGTATCTGAATACCTTGCCTTTCTGTGTCAGTGTACCATTGCCAGTTATACATTCTGTTGCTTCTGCATATATTTGTAACTGCTGTTTCTGCAATAAACTTTCACTCCAGCTCACTCTTGGTCTCTTGCTCTGGGTGTCTGTAACACGTAATAAGTGAAAATAAGTTTTTTTATGCAGTGTTTACTACACTACAGATGCAAGGATAAAATAGATGGATAAATTACAGACAGATGATAAATAGATGTTTAGGCACTAATACTTAAGGTTTGAACATATTAATGTACCTATGTCGAAGAGCTCATAGAACTACTAATGAGGGGAAAAGCAACTCACCTTCCCTCCATCAGGCATACTGTATATGCAGTGTAGAATGGTGACTACACGGCACGGTGCATGTGCAGCTAAGGAGTTGTTCTGTGCATGTGCAGGTTTTTACAGCATTGAAGCACATGCAGAGTGCTTGTTCTGCTGTCACAAGTCTGTTCCTGTGATTTGTATCTCTCTTTTCAAACAGAAGGGACGTATACAGGGGCTCAGAAATGAGGGGCAGGTGAATAAAGCATGCCTGCCTTTGTCCCTATTGTATGGTCCCTATAACCATTGGACATCCAGTTTGGAAAATGTAGAGAGAATGGACATGGGGAGAAAGCCCCATAATCTGGAAACTAACTGCTATTCTTTGCTTTGAATTGGCATTGGCTAAGATGTGACCTTATATCTGGAGATCGCTGTGGTTCACACCACAGTGGAATTCTATGGACACTAGGGGCCGTATTCACAGATCCGTTTTCACGTGGAGTTGCGAGCGTATCTTTAGGTACGGTTTAACTGCACATGTGTAGTAACTTTATTTACGTAACTTACGTAGAATATACGCACGTAAGTGCTTTAGGCACGGACATGTGAATAGCACTTGGGGACATACGTACGAATGGGCGGGAAAGAAATACGTATTTGAAAATTAACATGAAAGTTGGTGGGGGGGGACATTTAAATGAACGCTTCAGGGTGCGGCTATAAAGAATCGTACTCACGGAAGCCATATGCGCACATAAGTACACATGTAAAGATCAGAGTGGTCTATGATGGTGTAAGTCTACGATTGCAGGGCCGGGATAGGGGAGTGTCGTGGGTGTTGCCTTGCTACGTCCCTGTTTTGGACTTTACTATTGAATAAACAATCTTGCTGGTAGTCCTGGTACTGCTTGTATTGGTTCATTTACAGTCTGTGTCTAGCCATGGGTTGTTAAACTTTTTAACAGTTATTTTGAGCTCTGAAGTGCTTTTTTGTGAAAGACCATCGTACGACAGCTAAATGGGTGGATGCCATTCCTGAGTCATTCCCTGAAAGGTAAGTTTTTTAGCCAACATTACCCTTAAAAGTTTCCTAAGTCTAACTCTCTATTTTATGCAGCCTAACCCTAGACGTCCCCTTATTTCAGCCCTAATCCTAACCCTTGTTGCTGAAGCCAGTATTTATAGCTTATTTAATTTCCCTCAAATCGACTTAGTTTGAAATCTGAGTGGAGCCTTTCATCATCTCTGGTAATAACTCTTTAAAAAGTAACAAGCAACGAGTTTAACTATTATTCTGTTCCCTATTCAATTCAACATACACATTTTTGTGTATTGTCATGAATGTATACATTTTTCCTATAGTTAATATAACTGAAAAAGACATCTGTCCTTTATGGTAAAAATATTAATATAAAAAAAAACAATGACTATTTTTACCGATATCAAATAAAGTCCACCGAGGTAGATTACTTTTAGCCTCAAAGTGCAAACATTCTATTCAAATGTCAGTAATAACATACTTTAGAAAAGTCAACATGATCTTCAGTTCCGCAGGTTTGAAAAATTGTAATTGTCTGGTGCAATGTAGTATCTATCAAATGCCGTTACTGCTATCTTGTATTTTGGATATGGTGATGAGGCTATAAAGGGCAACATTATGAGCTACAGTAATTCAATAGGCTTATTCATTGCATTGTTCTGTCTCAATATGACCCACAACTGTTCTTGAATAGCTGTTTTAGTATCAGAATATTTTTAGAGGTTTACTTGACTATTAAAAAGAATGAACATGATTATGAAAAAGATGAAATCTCCCAATAAATAAAGTGTAGACTCTTACCTTGAAAAAAGAGGGTTTTTTTTAAATCAAAGAGTAAAGCTTTAATTGCATTGTGTGCTCCTTTGCATACAGTTACAAAGCTTCTGACATTTTGCTAGCTGCAGGAATTGTATTCTAATTAGAAGGGCAGAAGCTTTCTCCTTATTATTTTGTAGCTTTGTTCTACATTAACTAATACCTGATTAATACCTTTGCTGTGAATAGAGCAATTCAAGGAAAATAGCTTTGCATTTTAGAGCTGTGATAATCAACAAATATAAATTGGAATCTAAAAACATCCAGAAACCTTAGATCATTTTTTTCTATAACTATTTGAGAGGTTTTTATACAGAACTACTCTTTACTTCAAGTAAATACATGATTAGAAAATGTCTTCTAAGAGTTTTCCTAACTTTCTATATAGCTTGACCTTGAATATATATATATCTCCTTCGACATACTGCTTTATTTGACGTGAAACTAAACATTTTAAATATAAAGACTTATACAGCAATTTCATGTTTGAGGCATCTATTTATTTGAGTGCTGTAACTGTAACCTTGACATATTTATTTGTTGGATCCATTTCCACATGCTGCATATGAAAAATCTTCATCTCTGCAGGGATTTCAGCATGGATCTGGATCCTGGAAGCTGGCCCGGATGGAATGGGGAAGGTGGGCCACCGGAAGGGGCGGTAAGTCTAAAGCATGCCTGTCTGGAGTAAGGGGGAAATATTTAAATTGTGCAGGCTAAGCCTTTACCTATTAAGTTGTACAGTGGGGCCAATGCATACATTTTAAGGTAGGGTCCGATTGGCGGAAATACATAAGTGTTCCAGTCTGCTGGCAGGACCCTAATAAATCAGGACACGGTATCTAGAGTATTTACTGCAATAATGAGCAATCTGAAAGCTGAGTCACAGGTTGCTGTGACAGCTGCATCGCTTTACTCTACTTTACTATGTTTCCCTCAAAAATTGGGAAGTTTATGGCTGCAAGTTGTAATGATAGGCTTTTATTTCTAATGCAAGGCCAAATCATGAAAATGACTGGGCCATTGAATTGAAGGAGCCATGATCATGATTCCAGGTATAAAATGATTGATGGCTTTCCAACTCTGTGCTAAGTTCAGTATGGATGCGTTTTCCCAATTTATGCTTAACTATTTCCTCCGACCCAACCCTTTGAGTAACTACTAATAACGGCAATGTTAAAAATTACAATGTACCTGCACACACAATGTACAATGTACAATGTACCTGCCCTAACAACGCAGGGCAGGTTTGTTAAGGCAATGCCTGTGATTGTGAATATGTCCTCTCTTGCATTCATTCTATGTACACCTGCATTTACCTGCAAAATGATAACAGTTTGAAATGAACAGCACAAACAGGTAAAGTCTTAACATACTGTGCTGTGATGCTGTTTTTGCTTATTCCTCAGAGATGCTGAACATCTTTAATTTTATGCTGTAATTTAGAGTTAAGCTAGAGAACACCACCTCTTAATATTGATTCTGTTTGCTCAGTTCATCTTTGCCTCTCTCTAGTATGACAAGGCTTTCCCAGGAGTACATTTCCACTTATCTCTCCAATCCTAAAGTCTGGTAGCTTTTTCTGTTAGCAAACAACGTATTTGCAAAATGCAAGCTAACAGGTTTATGTGTTTTTACCACAATATCAGAGTATTCTGACTTTTTGTATGTTTCATCAATATGAAAAGCCTATGTTACAATGCCTAGGGGAAAGGAAAGAATATATGTAAGTGCTATATTGACACATTCAACTGCCCATATTCTGGGACATTGGTGATAGTCTGTGATGTATTGTACACTATCAAACAACTAAAAAGAAATTCCACAATACCATTGTGGAGGAAATAAAACACAGCATTGTAAATGCCACATAAAGATGAAACATTATTCTAGTAAAAGTTAGAGTGCATCTGTTTATTGAATGGCATAAAGTTCCCTATCAGTTCGCAAGAACATATTGTACATTTATTTCAAGTTTTAAAAATATTATGCTTTACTTAATGTAATAACAGTATATTATTTCTAGTAATGTATTGTTATATAAAATTGCTGCTGTATTCATTTTTGCACACAGCAGTCTAATAGAGCAGATAGTAGCATATATGTATCATGTTTTCAACTAAAAGGGGTAATGGCAAAGCATTTTATAGAGTCAACAGTGCTATGTATTGTCATTTTATAACTTGAGCTATGCAATTTATCATTATATCACACCCTAATTTTGCAGCTTATTGTACATAAAAATAAACACCTCCTAAAAGGCAGTAAAATAAAATCTCTGTTTCATGGGTTACACTGGAAGACTTTCAAGAGGATCTGTACTGAGAAATTTAATTATAATTGGCAAGCCTCATTATGCAATATAAAACCCGACTTCCACTTTTAAAGATCTTAAAAGTACTCAATTCATGTGACAAAACCACTAAACATATTTTGTTATCCAGTCTCGCTAACCGTCTTTTCACATCAATTTAAAATAGTGACAGAATAACCCTTTTTTTTTTACTAATAATGAAACCACCAACACATCTTACTTTACTCCAACTCATCTTCAACTAAGAGACACAAAGCTTGCTTCTCTCTCTTGCAACTCCAAATTTGACACACCATTCTGCAAGTCCTCCCTTCCTTTCTGTATCTTTCAAGAGTAAATTTTAAAACTGTTCCCATACAGTTCCTTTCTTATTTGAAAATGTACTTTCATAGGTCTACATCTAACCTACTTATCTTCTCTCTGGTAACTATCTCATCATAGCCCTTTTGAATGTTGCCAAAAAAATATAAAGTGTGTGTGTGTGTGTGTGTATCTCAGTGTGAATCATGAAAATGCAGTAAGCCCACAAAAATTTTCGTAGCTTACCTAATAAGGATTGCGAATAAAAATTCTTATGCCAGGGGAAATATAGGAGACCTCTTTGTACCTATACAGAATGACTCAAATTTAAAAAACACATAGCAGTTTGCAACAACCACCTTTGTATTAGAGGGCTGTGTAAATTGACAGTAGCAAATTAAGAGTTGACAGCATTAATCTGCACTTTAGGTTTGTTTGCAATGGCAGCTTTTTTTTGCACTATTGTGGAGTACTTACCGGGATCTGATGGCGGCGAGTGGCGCTCCGCTTCTCCATAGCACCAATGGCAGATGCGGTACATCACCATGTGACAATCCTGGCCAGTGGTGGCAGACCAGAAAGGGGACCTGACGGCGTTCCAATCCGGGTTCTGCCCATCACTTGTCCCACCCCCAGCCAACTCTATAAGAGTGGCTGGGGCCGGAGTACAAGGCATTCGACAGCGAGAGGACAGCTTTTGAAGAAGGAAGCAGGATGCCGCGGGAGGGCAGAAGCGGCCCAAAGACCAGACCCAGACCACAGGCATCACTGAAGCAGAACATCTGTAAGTCCAGCAGCTGCAGGGAGAAGACCTGTGGGCAAAAGATCCCAGCAAGCCTGCCGCCCAGGGGCTCGCAAAAGAGCTTTCAAGACCCTGGGGTGCCAACAGCAGAAGTGGCTTCCTCCCAACCCCCCCCCCCTCAAGGTGCAACAGCCCTTATTAGTGAGTATGCACCAAAACCCCCTCTCCACTGGACCACCAGGGAGCTATTAACCCCCACCCCGCATAAAATAAGTAGGTGCCTAGAGAGCAATAAGCAGTATCCATCCCCCTCTAAGTGCAGCAACTGGCCCCAGGGCAGTGAGCTGCTTCCCCGCTGGGCAACAAGCAGCCCTCCCCAAGTGCAGTAACCAGCCCCCTGGGCAACAAGCAGCCCAACCCCCCATACCCAGAGGCAGTAACCAGTTAACCCCCTTGTCCTCCCTTCCTCTTCCGACACTCCTAGGAAGTAAGAGTAGAATCCTGGTAAGTGGGCTCTAGTGCTACGCAAGGATTTGGTTCCAATTCAGTTAGTAATGGTGGTACATGCC
The DNA here is from genome assembly GCA_011038615.1 of Limnodynastes dumerilii. Lineage (NCBI taxonomy): Eukaryota > Metazoa > Chordata > Amphibia > Anura > Limnodynastidae > Limnodynastes > Limnodynastes dumerilii. The sequence continues at coordinate 73,249 of WWET01001793.1, read as the reverse complement.
CTGGCAACTGAGTGAGAAAATCTGTAAGTGTATTAGGAGCATGATCATCAGAACACACACACCTGGTAGGTTGTGTTGGAGTTCAATGTTAGTATTAGCATAGTATACATTTTCCCAGCTGGGAGTGTGTAATAAGGTTGAAGGGGTAGTCCCCTTAGGGAGCGGCACTAGGCCCTCATTTTCTTATTTTGTAAGTAGGCCAGGTTGTCTGTGATCTTTTGCAGAAGGGGTGCAACAGAGCACACATGGTGAGTGTCATTTGGTGTGTGCTAATTCTTGGGCCTCCACCCCGAGTGGATAAGGTGGATCCTCCAGGCAAAGAGACACGGAGTGGGCCACACTCAGCCCAAGCATCCCCGGTCAGAGTAAACGCGAGTAACCCTCAAAACAGGGAGTGAAGCCATGCACTTCCTTCCAGTGAGGTGCTCAAACACTCCCCATTCTCCCTTCTCCTGGGCCCTGTTGAACTCACATCTCTTCCTAGGAAGACTGTAGTCCGGCAAGCCTGAAGAGAAGGTGGAATGGATTGTCAACAATCGGTGCATCTTTCCCGAATTCCACAAGAACTGGTAGGACAAGAGGGGTAAGAAGATCTGTTTGTGTCACAGGACTTCGGAACACTTTACACTATTATAAGTATAGAAATTGAATATGTATATATTTAACTATTTATAGAAAATATTTAAGATTTCTGTTTACAAATGAGGGGTGAATATACCTTAAGGACACTCATATATTATAAGATACTGATACTTGGATTTCATCTAAGCGTATTTGTACCCAGTAGGGACTTATGGATCAATCCCTGTGGAAATAATCACTTTATTGATTATAATCGTGGCACTATGCACTTTATACACTTAATTTTTGCATTATATTATCTGGGCATTAATTTTCTTTTTTTTTATAAGGGGTTGTGATTTTATATTTTACCCTTTACTGTTGCACTTTATATTAGACTTACCCCACATTTATTTTATAGCAGCACCGATTACACCTGCCTTCCCGTTTCATTCTTGTTTTATTCTGCATAGTGTGGTGACAGTCTCCTAGGTGTGAAAGGTGGCTTTTTAGGTTCTAGTTTTTAGGTTTTAATTTAAATTTTAGAATCTAACGCCATTTTAATCAATCTTTTTCTTACAGTTGACAGCATTACACAAAGGGGGATAATCAATGAGGTTTCACAGCTCAAAAATGTGAAGCAATTGACAGTAGCCAAATTGAAAACAGAACCTGTCCAGCTTCTAGTAGCTGCATTACTGTACATATGGAAACAATCTCTTTCTGGGTGCTGCCATCAGCAATCCGGTCCTAGGGTTACCCTGTTACCCAGTGGTCTTGGGGTTACCCTGGCTTAGGCTACATTCTTCAGTCATCGATTGGTATACTTCACAAATTCTATCCTGGAGTGCTAAAAGTTTTGTCTACAACAGGTCACTTCTACATCTTCAGTTCCAGTTGCTGTTTCTCCTCCTGTGATCTGTGTTCATGACAATTCCTCCAATCTTGATAGTTCGCTTCCTGGACTCATGTACTTTTTGCATTTTCAGCAAGCTAAAGGCTTAGGGCAGTATTCACACCTAAAAAGCTTCAGCTTCTTAGGTGCGTAGATTTACGAAATCACCTACTATGCATGCGTAGTAGGTCATTTATGCAATCTATGTTCCAGTTAGGTACATAGATTGCCTCCATGCGGTCCTTAAAGAGTACTTTAGTTTATTTTAGTTGCCACCTCGGGGAGTGTTTATTTATAAGTGGGAAGGGGGAGGGATTTAGATTAGCCGGGTGCGTGTGGAGAGGCATTGTCTGTGTGTAGTTTCCTTCTTAAGAAGGTAAGATAAGTTAGCCTTATGTTACTCTTAAGTGCCATAAAGTACCTTAAAACGGGGGGCGGGTTAGGGGCTGCACCAGTGAGTTAGGTGTGATTCTGTCCGCACTTAAGTTACTATTAGGTGAGAATACGGTCTTTAGACTACCTCTCAATCACAAAAAAATCTCCTAGAGGCAGAACATATAGTCTGTCTGTCCCGGAATCTAGAATCCCTCACTGACATTACTTCCATGTCAGAGCAGCAAGTAACCTTTGCTTGCTGATATTGGATCCTTGAGTCCTCTTGTGTGTTCTGGCTCAATGGTCCCAGGTCCTGTCACAGTAGTCCCAGTTATCTGATCCCCAGTTCCTGTATTCCTGAGTATCTGGTTCCTGTCTGTGTCTCTGGTGTCTTTCAGTGTCCAACTGCTCACTGCAGTATTCAGGCTCAGTAGCCATTCCTACCCTATCAGTACTACTCCTGCAACCCTTGGATCCCATTCACCATATTGGCTCTATGATAAATATGATGTTGACATGACCTTAGTTCATGCCAGCATTATGATCCTAAGAGTTTTAGTCAATGCGTTGGAAAGGAAGGGGGAGGGGGCAAAGAGGTGCATGTTCTTAAGAACTGATGGTCAACAAATCTCAGGTGAGTCTATATGACCAAAGTGTCGGCATTTCCTCTTTTTTCCCCTTCACAACACTCCCTTTACATTTTGCTGAATAGGCTGGACTGTGTTCCAATTTGTAAGCAGGGATGTGTGCAAACGTACAGAAGGACTTGTTGGCTGCAATCCATTTCTTAAAATGGGGGAAAATCTGATCTCTGGATATGGACTTATTATTTTATGAAAAGAGATGTGTGTCGGCGCTAGCACAGTTTAAGGCAACACAGCTGGTAACCACAGAACCTAACCTGCTGAAAAAAGTAAAAACAAATGAAATGTTCCAGCGCAGGAACTTTTATAAATTGGTGCTTGTGATGGATAAATACCCAAAGCTGGAAAATATCAACAATTTATTACATCTAACAAAAAATCACAAATAAAATTATGTGCATACATTTAACCATGTGCTGTTAAAGCTGAAATTTTCATAAACACGTTAAAAATGTGCAATATATATTCAAATACTTGAATACTTTGATATTTGTGAGCAGCAAAGCAAGGTGGCAAATTGAAGTCACATTCAGGTTTATAAGTTCCAAGGCAATGTAGGGCACATAAGAAGAAGTTACCCAGAACAAAGAGATGTTAATTGTTCTTCTCTTGATCTAGTCCAAAAACACAATGGGCTCTATTTACAGAGTTCATTTTGGTGTGATAGGGGCAGTTTTCAATAGAAAACTGCCCTTATCGCTTCAAAATGTCCTTTCTCATATTTAAAAACCCTGCATCGCCAGTGGAAACTATCGTTTCCATGACGATGCAGGACTCCTTCTCCTGCCATCACGGGCCCGTTCATGTGAACGGGCTCCCCCTGCACCGCATATTTACACAGCGGTGAAGGGGTGGTGAAGCGGAGTTTCTAACTCCGCTCACCATGAAAATCTAACGCCAGCTCAGGCTGGCGTTAGGAGCTGTCCGCAGGGAGATCCCTGCGATGGACAGCTTAAGCCCACCCCCCTCTGTCCCTGATTGGACCAGAGAGGGG
>WWET01001793.1:39037-60362 GCA_011038615.1 Limnodynastes dumerilii | reverse complement strand
TCTTTGAGTAATGGACCACTCCTGGTCCCGCCTTGTCATTGCTGCCCGATTGTCCGTCTGAACTAACACTGATTTTCCTTTTAAAATTGGGAGAAAGTGTATGCATGCTTTTTTTATGGCTCTCAGTTCTCTGAGGTTTGACTGCACCCATTTGAACTCTTGAGGCCACATTCCTTGCACATACTCTGTACCGCATGTAGCCCCCCATCCGGTGAGGCTTGCATCGGTTGTAACCACTATAGGTTCTTCCACGTTCCAATTTCTCCATTTTATTAATCTCGGGAGACTTAACCACCAAACTAACTCTTTGTTTACGTGGTTTGACATGACAATTACTTGACTCAGATCTTCTAAGTCCTTGTTCCATTGGGTCAAAAAACATTTTTGCAATGGCCTCATGTGAAGTCTGGCCCAGGGTATCACTTCTAATGCTGCTGCCTTTAGACCCAGTACCCTTATGCAGTCTGCTGCAGTGACCCTTTTTAACACTCTGAATTTTCTTATTTCCTTTGTTAAGGTAACTCTTCTTTCTAGTGACAGAGCTACCGTGGTTTTTACTGTATTTATGACTACGCCCAAGTATTGAATTTCTTGGGTGCAAGTGAGGTGACTCTTTTTTAACTTCAATAGCCAACCATGCTCTGTAAGAGTGTCGATAACCACCTGTGTATGGTCTATTGCTTGTTGTCTGGTCACCTCTGCCACCAAAATATCGTCCAAGTATGGCCATATCATTATGCCCTTTTTTCTTAGAACCACTATGATGGTAACTTATACCTTTGAAAAGTGTGTGGGGAGGTGGCCAGGCCGAAAGGCAGAGCGGTGAACTGAAAATTTTGGTGGAAAATATAAAATCTTAGGAATTTTTGGTGGTCTTTGAGGATGGGTATGTGGAGATATGCATCTCTTAGGTTGATTGAGACAAGAAATATACCCCTTTGTAGCACTGATAGGACTGACCTGAGGGACTCCATCTTGAATTTTCTGAGTTTTTATGCTTTTGTTCAACAACCTTAAGTCCAAGATCATCCTGAAGCCCCCTGATGTTTTTTTTTACTATAAATATCCTGGAATAAAAACCTAGACCACTGTTCTGCTCACTACTACCCTTTGCTGTAGTAAGGAGACTAGGCTTGCTGACAAACCTATCCTGTTTTCCTTTGACAAGGGAATTGGAGAAATTTTGAAGACATTTGTTGGGGCTCGACGAAAGAATTCTATAGCGTACCCTTGCGAATAATCTCCAACACCCACTGATGCTTCCCAAATTTCTACAAAATTTTTCAACCTCCCTTCTACAGGGACCTCTAAGGATGGATCCCCTAATGTGGCGTCAAAATCTTCTGGAGCCTGCTCTGGCCTCCCTACCTCTCTGACCACTAAAAAACTGCCTAGAGGTACCCTGACTGCCTCTCAGGTAACTTTTACCAGGACGGTATGTTTTGGCTTCCCTATAGTCCGAAAATGTCCTAGACAACCTACCCCCATAAGGTCTTTTCACTAATTTCTCCTGAGGAAGCCAATTAGACTTACCTCCAGAGGATTTGGTGATAATGTCGTCTAAATTTGAACCAAAAAGAAACTCTCCTAAATAAGGAAGGGAAATAAGTCTATTTTTGGACTGAGAGTCCGCCAACCATGGCTTGAGCCACAAAGCTCGCCTAGTCACTACAATATTGGCACTTGCCCTAGCTGTTAGCTTAACTGAATCAAGAGAAGCTTCACACAGAAACTCGATAGCGAGCTGAATATTATGTACAATTTTTAGCAAATCACCTCTTTTAACACCTTCTATTAGACCAGATTCTAGGTCGCTACCCCAAGCTCTAAGAACTCTTGAAGTCACAGCAGAAGCTACTGCAGGTCTAAACGCCGCCCCCACCAGGGAATGTTGTTTTCTTAATCCTCCCTCTACCTTTCTGTCCATACTATCTCTAAAAGCGTTAGCATCATCTAACGGGAGAGTAGTTTTTTTTAGACAACCTGGCCACTGCTGCATCTACCTTTGGGAGACTTTCCCATTTATGTACAATATCTGAAGGAAAAGGATACATTTTTACCATCTTACCTAGTACTGCCTTTTATCGGGGTGTTTCCATTCCTCTGGCTACCAAATTTTTAATTTATGTGAAAACTGGAAATTCCTTATTCTTCTTTTCTGAATATTGAAACCGGAAATTCCCTATTCTTCTTTATTGGTTCCGAAAATATAAGGTCTTGTAATTCCAAGTCCTGCTTAGTATCCTGAATATTAAGGGACTTATGAATAAGTTTAAGTAAATTATCCAGAAGATCCGGGCTAAAATTACCTAGCCCCTCTGATTTAACCGACTCCCCTGCTGAAATAGATTGGTCCGAATCTTCCCTCGGACACTCCCCCTCAGACATGTCAGAGTCACTAATAATCGGCCGACTTCTTTTAAGTGTTAACTTTTTTAGGTCCTCCTTAGTAACGAAGGTCTCTGACATAGCTGCTTTAATTTGTGCAACTAGATCCGGCACAAAGGATGGATATTGTGTCTGTTTACCCGCAGTACAAGAGCTGCATGAGGTTTCCTGCCAACCTGGAAAAACAATATCACATAAAGCACATCTTAGTGTAGTTTTTTTCTTCGTCTTAGACCTAGTGTCTGAAGACATTTTACTTGATTCAGACCTACAAAAATATAAATATATAAAAATCTAAAAATAACCTATCCTAATACTAACTAATACTTAGATAAAAAACAATCCAAATATATGAGGCTTACCCTGATTTCCTGGGTTGGGACCGCTTCTCCTGCGACATGTGGGAGATCCACGTGTAAGGATTGCATCCCAGGGTAACAGGAAGCTTGTCCTTTTAAATCTGGCGCCAAATGTGGCGCTTTGCGGTGACGTATTGAGCCCTCCATTCTGGGCTACAAGAAAATGGCGGCGGTCACTTTCCCTAGTGACCGCCTACGTCCCATTCATCCGCCGCCCTCAAACTATGTTGGGGCCGACATAATGTCTGGTGCCTCCATGTGCAGAGGAACACCAGAGAGGCCGGTCCATACCTCTGCTCCCCGCCTGAACGCGCACACCGGTGGGAAGCTTATCCGACTGCCGCCAGAGTACCGCAGCCTGGCTGCAGCAGGTAAGCCCCTAACTATCTCCTAGGCTCCTACAGGAAAGAAGAAGACACAGGGTGACGGAGGAGGAGGTCCTATATAGGGTCCAGTGTCTTCTAATTTCCTGTGGGCTCCAAGGAGAGAGGGATATTACCCTATTTCTAAATGCTGCCATGGGGAGGAGGAGGAAATTCAACTGATACACATATCATTGAACTTTTATTGATAATAAATAATTATGCTAATGTACAATACCGAATAACATACTGTATATATAATTAAAATAGTAATAATATAATAGCAACCATATCTTATTTGTCAGATGGCCTTTATAAATATGCACCTGCATAGGCAAACACTTAAGAACAGCATGGATGCTCTGACCTTCCTCAACATAAATGGCCATTGTAATCAAAATAAGCAGGAATACTCACATTCTTTAAGACATTTTTTAAAGGCAGTGCTGAAAACTAAAAAATAAAAAAAAACTATATTTGTTCCTTTCCTGCATTTCTATCCACTGAGAAGATTGTTCTTGAAATACCTGGTATGAAAAGAATAGAACAAATGCATGAAGCTGTAGCAGAGAAAGAAAAATATAGTTACAGTATTTGAAATCTCCATAATCAAGTCTTTTAAATTCTCTTTAATACTGTTATTTCTCTTATTATTTGATTACTCTGACTCTTACGTCCAATTAATATACCTTTCTTTAGCTTACAAATGAAAAATGCTTGAAATACCTGCTCTGTCTATATTTTTTTCTCCATCAAAAGTTCTATTGGATTTTTTCAAGTAAGTGGGTACAGAAAGTGTAATGTATGGGTGCCATATATAAACAGAACAGAACACGCCCTCTCCAATGGGGTGACGTTCAACTGGTAACAACCTCCTGTCGGAGTAGTCGTCTTCCCACTTGAAATAAATAATAATAAGTATATTAAGAAGAATAATTAAGGGCCACTTGACAGTAATTATACGACAGGAAATGTTTGAGCGCCTCACTGGAAGGAAGTGCTCGACTTCACTCCCTGGCTGGAGGTTTACTCAGAATTACTCTGGCCTGAAGCCTGAGGCTGAGCGTGGACCTCACCACACCACTAGCATACCTTACCCACCTGCATTGGGGGCCAAACTGTTTCTATACTTAGCGTAATACTCACAGTGGATGATGGGTCTCACCTTCTCTCGACTCAGCTCCTACAAGGGAAACACATGTAGCCTGGCCTAATAACCTTATCCTACACAGGGTCTAACATCCCAACTACTTAACTAACCAGTACTTTGTGGGGAAAACAACACAGCTAACCAATAACAAAACTTAACTGTCAGACCAGGCCTAATGTCCTATGCAACCTAAATGTAGAGAGGAGCTGAGTACTTACCTTCCAAAGCGTGTCACCCACCGGCTGAAAACAGGATACATCAAATTTACCTTGCGCCACATGGCAACTCCATGAAACACGTGCTCCTTGGTAGGGTCCCAGGTTACCTATAACAGTTCACTCCGCCACAAAACACATCACTCTGGGGAACTGTCAGTATTGCAAATTATAAAAGAGATATGCAACTTGTACATCCTTAGTGGTCTAGGGGTTAATGTACACTGCTCAAAAAAAATAAAGGGAACACTTAAAAAACACAATGTAACTATAAGTCAATCACACTTCTGTGTAATCAAACTGTCCAGTTAGGAAGCAACACTGATTGACAATCAATTTCACGTGCTGTTGTGCAAATGGAATAGACAACAGTTGGAAATTATAGGCAAATAGCAAGACACCCCCAATAAAGGAATGGTTCTGCAGGTGTTGACTACAGACCACTTCTCAGTTCCTATCTGGCTGATCTGATGTTTTGATCACTTTTGAATGCTGGCGGTTCTTTCACTCTAGTGTTAGCATGAGACGGAGTCTACAACCCACACAAGTGGCTCAGGTAGTGCAGCTCATCCAGGATGGCACATCAATGCAAGCTGTGGCAAGAAGGTTAGCGTAGCGTCCAGAGCATGGAGGCGCTACCAGGAGACAGGCCATTACATCAGGAGACGTGGAGGGCAACAACCCAGCAGCAGTCTTTAAGACCGCGTATACGCAATCTACGTTGCAAAAAGTAACGTAGATGTCGTAATGAAATTACTGCGCATGCGCAGTAGTTCATATCGGTAAACTATATACATATCGGAGGTCTGAATATGGCCCCAAACCTTTATTTACAACAGCGCCACCTAGGTGCAGTAACTAAGCAGGCTTTAAACATTTATGCATTCAAAATGACAACTCTAACACCTAGTGCCGGCATAGTTAAAAAGCAGTTGATGTGGAAAGAAATGTGTTATAAAAAAAAGTTTGTGTGCATAGCTCTGCATTGTCAATTGATACAGCATTCTAAGGTTTAATTCCCAGCACTTTCTAAAAACCAAATCACAACACAGAATAATATCTCACAACAATAATAATCTGTGTGGTGGCAAAGAACAAAGAACCTCTAAGAATGGGAAAATCTGAACATGCTCATTTGTACGTATACACTTGCGTGCATGTGCGTACTTTTTGGGCTTTTGCCTCTCATGATTCTGCACATTAATAAACTGGTTAGCAAATATATTTTTGTGTAGGAGTCATGCATAAAATGCGTTCCAAATCATTAAAGCTTTGTTTTATTCACAGGAGGATTCAATCAGCTAAAATCTGCCAATCACCATAGAAATGTTATAATGTTGTCATGTTTAGACTTATAGTGTAGCGTTTAATATTGTATTAGCAATGTTGTATTTTGTTAAAAGATCACATATAGAGTACGCAAGTTATAAACATTGGCAGGGCCGCTGGCATCAAATGCAGTGCCGGGGACCCAGCTGCGGTGCCCCGCCCCTATGTGACGTCATTGGTGATGTCACATATGGGCGGGTCCCAGCAGACACACGTTAACAGCGGGCTGGTGCGCAGGTAATAAATTCCCTGCGCATTGTCTGGCTACTGAATAGCGCTGAGCAGCAAGTATCGACGGTAGGATACCGCCGATACCTGCTGCTTCAGACCTAGGTAAGTATCGGCAGGGCCCCATCAGGTCCGGGCCCGGGACATTGGCCCAGACCCAGATCTGTAGTTATGCACCTGTAGTAGGGAGAGCTGCCCCTGCACTCCCCGCAGTCTGTAGTAATTCTGGACACTTACATGTCCAGATTTCTACCTTAAGTTTTACGAGTAGTTCTGCGGCTGTACGGCATTTACATGGCTATCCCACCTGTTTGGCGGAGATACGACCATTGTAAATGAAGGGTCTGTCCCTTCTGCATCAGTAAGTACATAGGTGGAACATATGGTAGGCGAATGAGCAGATGTTCCAAGACAGGGGACTTACAATTGTCCAAATAATTAAAACACCATCAACAGTCTTTTATAAATCTATTAATAAATAAAAATATTTTATACTTTCTTTATATCTCCAATTTCTCCTGAAAGGTTGGTAAAACATGGGAACACGGGTACATTGCAATCCTAATATAATTAGAGAAATTTTTGAAAAGGGGAAAGTAAATCAGGTTTATAGCAAATAAAAAATAGACAAATGTATGCTTTCTGATATACAGTATGCTTTTTTATTGTCAGCAATGTGGATTCAGAGTGTTTGGGGGAAAGGAACTGACATTATGCATTCCGATTTGTATTTTAATTTATTGACCTAGTTGATCTTAAGTTTAGCTTTAAAACACACTTTTTGATTGTTTTCTTTGATTTGCATTCTTTGATCTCACTGGTTTTATGACCATAATGAAGCAATCAATAATAAGTTCTGCAAACTAAATAGAGGATTATTTGATATATTGAAATGACCGTAACAATGTATACAAATTATTTTAGTAGCTTAAAGTCTCTACTTTCTCATCAAAATGTCTATCATTTAGTTTGTGCTGTTTTTTTCAGACTCTAATATAGAGAAATAAATCAATACATAAATATTAAAATCCTGAGAAGTCTGAAGTAACTTGCAATGAAGCAGGATGCTTCTGGAACCCCAGTTATGTCCTGCATTAGACCTCTAATGCCTTCTAATGCAAAGTCATTTGACCTGCAGTATCTTTACTTCCCTCATGTCATTGCACCATTTTCCCTTTTTGTTCCTGTTGCTAAAATTTCTAGTTACGGCTCTGCTTCTAGCTCTCCACCACACTCAGATGCAGCTCAGCTCTAGGACACCAATTTCTGTACACACTCCAGCAATATCCATGGGCATTGTCATGTTAAATTCAATCACCTGATCCCTGTGGTCTAATCACATAACACTCCAGCCAGTCACTCGCTGCAATCATCCAATGTGAGCAAGGAGTGCTCTATTTAAATCTTTGACACAATCCCCTCTGTGCCAGTACAACAAGTACTTGATGTTTGTTCCTTATTCCTGTGTCTCAGGCCAGCATCAACAACTTATAACAGTTCAAGCTTGCAATCAGCAAACACCTTTGCAATGCCAGTCCAATCTGCTTAAACACTTGCCGCAGTTTATGCCTGCACTAGTGAACATCATTGCAGCTAATTCTGCTTCTGTGAACCTCTCCAAGTTCACTTCAGTCTTCAACATTGCAACTCAGTCTATTACGGCATCCATTAGTATTACCACTCCTCATAACTATTGCTACACAGACTCATTGCATTTCTGTGTGTGCCTGCATAAGACCAGCACTTCTTCTGCAATACTCTCTGCAGCCAGCAGAGTAAACATTTCCGCTTCTTCCTATACCTTCAGCTATCAGCGCTTCTCTCCTAGGGGTCTATTTACAAAGGGCGATTTAGGAAAAAATCGCCTAAACTCACGTGAGTTTGCTGTGAGATTGAAATCACCATATTCACAAAAGGTAAACTCATGTGAGTTTAGGGCTCTGGAAAATCGCCAGCCCTAAAATTGCGACTGATTTTTTCAATGTTAGGTATACAACTCACAGCATTCATAAAGGTCGATTTGACAAACTCACAGTGAAATCGCCATTAAATCGCTGTTTACCAATTCGCCCTTGGCTAGAGGCGAGTTAATGGCAATTCTCCGTGTGAGGCAGGAAAACACATGTCAATCTAGTTGACATGTGTTTTCCTGTGTGTAAAAAAAAAACACAGAATGCTTGAAAGCAGTGCTGATAGAACGACATGGCTAAGTATTGCTTAGCCATGTTGCTGTATCAGTGGCAGCATGCTAAGGTTTCTAAGCATGCTGCGCTGTGAGCTGTATGTTAAAAAAAAATACAGTGTTCAGAAAAAATCACAATAAACATTACCATGTGTTCATGTTAAAAAAAAACATTTGTCCTAACTAATATTACCCCCTAATATGTCCACTTACCTCCGTTGGTCCTGTGTCCTATGCTAACTGTTATGCGATGTAGAGTGTAATGTGTTAAAAAATAATAAAAATGTTTTTCACTCACTGTTTGCTGTCATTATTCTAGGGAAGAGTTGAATCTTCTGATGCTGATTGAAGAATTCATGCTGGTTCATTGAAGTGCGATCCCCGTCTTCAGCTCTGGCTCTTCTGCTCTTGACACAGCGCTCAACGGCTCCTCCTCTGCTTGATGACTGCTCCTAATGACCATTCGGTCACTAGGGGGCAGCCTTCTATTTAAATGATGATGTCAGAGGCCAGAGTGTGCATCCAACTCCCCTCAGTATTCCCCACCATGTTTCTCCAGCCTCTCTCCTTTTTAGTTACCTTTGTGACTCTGACTTCTCACTTGCTGACTTTCCTAGCTCCGCAATGTCTGGTGTCTTCTGGCAGGCACATCATGAACAGCGAATCGGTGATGTCATCCGGCGCATGCGCAAAGCACTTTTTGGGACTGGAGAATTACCACCTTTTCAACAAGAAATTTCTAGACACAGACCACCCCCCCTCTCTGAAAAACCTTTAAACACATTTATTTTTGTTGTTTGAATTTTTTTTTCTTTTCTTTACTTCAATCTACATGCTATATTATATTACCCCCCACATACCATAACCACACATAATCCCCCCCACATACTATAACCACTACCCCCAGATCACATACTATAACCACACATTACCCCCTCCACATACTATAACCACACATTACCCCTCCCCTCACAAACTTTAACCCCCAATAAGCTTTTATAAATCTCTTACCTTTTTGCTGTCTTCCCAGCTCTTCTTACTCACCCTTCGTCCTCTGCGGTGCCTCTGTTTCTGAATGATGCTGATGTGATGACGTCAGCGTCACGCTGATAACGGCTCTCACATACACAGTGCCCGGACCGCTGCATCCAGGCACTGTTTATCTGTTGCTATGGCAACACATACACAGTGACCGGACCTCTGCGTCTGGGCACTGTGTATGTGACAATACCGTTCCTGGATATTGTATCGTTTCCTGGGAGAAAGGGATACTCTCCCGGGAGTCCGGGAGATCTCCCAGGATTGCTGGAGTCTCACGGACATTCCAAGAGAGTCGGCAACCATGATTTAGGACAAATATCATAAGGTTCATTTTTTAATGACTTGCATCTTGTAATAGCATGTTAGCACTCAAACAACACAAAATAATTAGAGAAAATAAAGAGTGACTTTGTACAACTGACAGCTTTTCTGTCAGTTTGCATTACATTTAGTGTGGGTAAAAACACATGAAACTGCAGGATTCTCAGCCAAATATTGTAGCCAGAGTTTTGTACATTTAAAAGTGGTTAGTGGTGCAAAAATGGCAATCAGTGTTGTCACTGGCTATCCTGGAGCCTGTGATGACTCGTATATTCTACACCAGTCAAACTTCTATGCCAAGTTGTAAAATACTCAAAAAATATCTATTCACTCTGGATTAAAGTGGTAACATTTGTGCACCATGTGGTATATCTTAGGCATCTCATAAAAAATTCACATTTACATTATCGAAATGTTAGCAGTCACAATCTATGAGCTTGGGCATGATAAAAATCTATTTTACAAACAAATATAAATATATTAAGTATAAATCTAACATTGTTTTTCTTGTTAGTGATCAGGACCATGGCGATGATGATCATTATTATAATTACTTTATTGTTGTGGAAGAATAAAAAAAAAATCTGTACAAAATTTGTAGCCTTCGGTTTCTTGAACTAATCTCTCTTTCAAAATCTTTCTAATCTAACTTTACACTAGTCTTATTCTATAATAAGAATATTGGTAAGGTAATCAATAAGAATATTTAAATATGATGACTTTGGGCTTGATTCCACACGGGTAGAGTGGGGAGTGAATTTTCCTGACACACACATCTCTTGCGCTTAACCATGTCTTAAGTCAACCGTGCGGATCAGCAGTGCATACGACTGCTGATTCAAATGGGAAATAAATAAACCCACCCCTACTGTAAAATTTAAATACTCCCTCCGCCCACTTAACAGCATTAAGGAGGACAGAGGGGAGACACCTTCCTGATAGATAAATTTCCAGGCTTATGGAACTGAGGGTGTGCATGGCTAGATATTCACCCAACTCCCACAATCAGCGAGCAGAAGTCGGCTGACTTTATCAACTATGAATCTAGTCTTTTGTGTTCAATAAATATGTAATAAATGAATTGTGGAAATGATAGAGCTTCCTCAGTCTCATGAAATCCAGTTTCATTTATGACTTAGTTCACACATTTTTATAGAATTCTTATCTCCTCCTAGCAGATGAACATAAGTCAATTAACCACTTTCACTAAACTGTCTTTCCTTAAATGTCCAAAAAAATACAATATTTCATTCAAGGTACTTTATGACAGTGTCAAATGTTAATCACTTTAACACTCTGTAAAATTATTCTGATTTAATAAGATTCCAATTTATTATAATCTGAGTATGTGAAAATGACTTTTGATGGTGGTGAGTGATATCCTTTATCATAAATATGATCACTTTAGAAAAGTTAGTGATATTAAATATTTTGCTAATTAGTATAGGTAAGACAGTATTAACAGAGATCACGTCAGAAAAAGAATTGATGGATCTCAATGCAATAACAAAATAACTTTTCCAGAATTTATTCACTGGCAAACGTCTAGGAAAACTAAGACACCTAAGAAAATAAAAAAAAAATAGGGATTTTAATTATGCAATGATAGTTTTGATAGATAGTTAGATAGATATAAAGATGTAGAAATGGAGTAGCACTCAGAAGACTTCTAATAGTCCTTTAGTCCAACGTTTCAGTTTATTTATCATAAATACTTTATAAAATAACCATTAAGTCTTAATAAAATAAACAATACAATGCAGAGGGATTTAAATGATAAGACAAATTAATACAATTTAATGTTCCTTAAACATCCTTCATTTCCTGTCCTATAAAATACTTCAGCTAAGTTTATGAGAGTGCATCATTCGTCTTTAAATATAAAAATGGAAAAATTAACCATCTATTATTGTCTCATTTTAATATTAACCTAAATTTGAGAGTTATTAATTATGCAAAATGTTAAATCTAAAAATACTAGGCGTTTATACACATGGCATTTATAATTAGTGAAACAGAATAGATGTCATTTACATCACTCACATACATTACATAACGTAACGTGTCCTGCTCACAGGGTGTCTAATAGGGTCATTTTCTCCCAAACATAATAGTCCATCACTAAAAGGAAGATTTATCGAATTATTCCCCTTTGTCACTCAGCAAAAAAGGATCACAATACAAACTATATTCAAACTACTTTAAGGAGAAATATATAGTGTCGCAAAATCGGGGGTTTAGGTTTCCCTTTTCTAGGCAATCCACAGGCACAGTCACTTCTTTAGCAGCAGAAATCATGAGACATCAATGCTGATATACTGCAAATCAGGACGTGTGGTTTATTGACACACTAATTTAGCAGCACATAAAACAAGCTCATAAAAATAAATCTTAGGCCTGTCTGGCCACTAATTACTACAACAGAGAAATCCCTCTCTATGGTGACTGGAGCTTGTGTCCAGCTCACAAATACAGAAAATACACAGTTCAGCTGTGGGCTGCTCACAGCCTCCCTGCCTGTGTCTGGATGGTATGATCTCTCCAGAGGCCACTTGCCTCACTGACTCCAGCTGAGAGAGACCTGTTGAATCCCTTACAATCCCTATATGCAGCACACACAGGTGTTCTCCTAATCAACCTGTTCCCAGATGGACTAGCCCAAAGACCTGGAACAGGGCTGCATAACAGAACTCTTTTACCCAGCTCCTGCCTCCTAAATCCAGTAGTTCTGTTACATATCCTCCCCCCCTTGTTTCAACCTAGGAGTTGGAACAACTTTCAATGAACGCATTCTGGCCATTGCGTTCATCTGCCCTTCTTCCTCTTTATAGTATGTACAATTTACCCACCATAATACCTTTTCTGCCAAAGCAATCAGTATTCTTAGGTAATTCAGTAAACTTTCCAGTTTTACATTTACCAGCAATTTCTTTTTTCTTGTCAGTATTAATGCCTTCTCCTAAGCTGGCATGATCATGATCTGTACACACGTTCAATAACACTCTTATAGGGAGTAGACTGTCCTTCCCATGTCTCTTTTGAAATATCTAACAACCTTCAGGGTTTAGCTCTGCCACAAATGGGACAGTCTGGGTTAGCAACTTGATTCAGGGGGTTTGTGACCGTCCTGGGTTTAAGTTGTAGTGGAGGTCTATTTCTAAGGCTGCTGAGAGTGTTACCTTGGCCGTCAAACACACGATTTCTAGAACCACATCGAGACATTTTATATAAAATTACCCTTCCTGGCACTCAAATTCACACTTCTCTTAACACCACTATCTTTGGACCCAACATTACCAGAAAAGCAGCCTCTCCATGAAGGTCTATAATCAGAATCTTCCCTATTTCCAAGACCTCTCACAAATGTTTCTATTACCTGGCCTAGCATTCTTATTTGTCAGATAATATTTCAGCTTGGTATTTTCCTTAGTAGAAGTTTTAGACTTGTACATCTTAGTAGGTACAATGCCACAACTAGCCCCCTTTCTTTTCATGTTGTACACACAGTTTTTCTTACTGGAGCCCTCTCCTTTTTCTAACTCATCAACACCCTCAATCTCTAGGGAAGAGTTACTATAGGGTGCTGCATCGCTGACTTCACTGTTCACTGTCTGGTCCTCTAAACTGGACAATGACAGCATGTCAGAAGACTCAGAGGACACACCCACTACCACTGGTTCATGTGTGGTCATCACAAACTCTGAGCCACTCTGCTCAGCACCAATACCTAGGACCACCTGCCATACTGAACCATTCGCCAGAAAAGTCACTTCAGTATTACCAAGTAGACTACCACAGAAGTCACTTTCTTCAATTACTTCATCAGTTATTGTCAAACCATTTATCAGAAAAACTAAGTCTGACAATTCCTCCTTAATACTTGGATGACCAACTTTAACACTACCAGGGGCATCTGCTTCTAGCTAGGCTATAACACAATTGCAAGTGTTTTCTCCTACACCTAACATAGGAGGCCTTTTTTCCACATCATCATCAGGGTTCACCTTCTTCACCTTTAAAACCTTTGGGTCTGTCACTCCCTCATGAACAATAACATTTTCCACTCCCACGGTAGACATACAATCCGACATGTTGACCACATTTCCTAAGAAAATATGTGGAACATCCCATCCTACGTTGCATCCCACTATTGTTCTTACCACATTTTAATTCGGTATCCAAGCTAGAACAATGGAACAATTTAAACTCAGGGGACCTTTCTATCGCCCCTGTGTCAGCCACACTGATAATTGGAACTGGGATACTCAATTTGAGACCATCCGGCTTTCCTACAGACCCCAAAAATAAGGAAAATCTTTTCCTAAAATTATATGAAATGGTAAATTGGGGACTAGACCCACAGTGACTACTAGGGAACCACACACAGTTTCTATATTCACTTTAGCAGTATCATAAGGCTGAATATCACAGTGTATGCATGTTACCCCAATAGATCTTCTAAACATTTCTCTTGTTTTACCAACTCCGCTTTCACCAAAGTAACATGACTGCCGGAGTCTAGCAAAGCCTCAGTATATTTGTCCTCCACAGTTACCGAACACACCTGTTTGTCAAGGTCAGCATAATTAACTGCAGAGCAGGTTGACTGGGAAAACAGAGATAAATTGCCATTACCATTAGCTACATTGCATTCAGTATAATCATACCTCTCACATAACATCTCCTTATTACTTCTCAAACAGTTATCAGATTGCATTTCTTCACTGGTCTCTGGACATTTAGAATAACATATCATTAATGTCTTCTGAACAGTTCATATTTTACACCTTACACATTTGTTTTCCAAGCTCAGCCTGTTGCACTACAGCACATGCTGGTTGAGCAAAGAAAGACATTCGGCGGTCAACATAAACAGAATCACATTGCTTAGGTTCTGACACAAGTGGATAATTAGCAGCAATATGTCCCATTCCACTACATCTGAAACATTTAATCAGGTTTTTCTCATGTTTTATTTTAGGCAAAAACCTTTCTGGAGTGTTCCCAGTTTTCTTACTACTAGTCTCTGCATTCTTAAGTTCATATAAACGTCCCACACTCATTGCCCTTGGAACAGTCTTACCAGTTATCACTGGAGCTCGCCGTTGTGGGAATGGTGGATGGTTGGGTTCAGTGAACAGTTCCTCGGTCGCCATATATCTCTCGACCATTTCTACTAGCTCCTCTGCTGACTCAGGGTTACAATGGGTTACCCACTTACGTAGAACAACTGGCAGGGCTCTAAGGTCTCGGCTGCACACCACTTGCCTCCTCTCTCCCTCCGTCCGTCCGTCCGTCCCTCACACCACACACTTCACTGACTCGGCTGTTCTCCCGCCTGCTTCCGATTACAGCTTCCTTTTTTTTGTTTTTTTTGTTTAATGCTTTACTTTGCCATCCAGCACTTTATTTTCTGCTGCTCCTTCCAACTTCCCCAGTCAGCAGCACCTCCAACACCTTCATTTCTCCAATTCCTCTCCTTCTTTCCAATCAATGCCACTCTCATATCTTCTTACGTAAGTAGCGTAGCCAGCGGCCTCTCCAGCAGGGGGCCGCAAAGATGAGGAAGTACCGAACAAAGTCTCATTCCAAAGAATATTTTCTCTTTCTGCAACACCTTGCACTGTGACTTTAGCCAAACACTTGCAGAGTATTGCACCACTGCAAAACACATACAGCTACCTGTTCTCTGCAGGTTTTTGAGATCATTAGGATATTGTATGTATTGGGTGGTGGTCACTAAGATGCTATATGTATTGGGTGGTGGTCACTAGAATGCTGTATGTATTGAGTGTACGTCACTAGAATGCTTTATGTTTTGGGAGGTGGTCACTTGGGTGTGTTGCAAAATTGGGGGTTTAGGTTTCCATTTTCTAGGACATCCACAGGCACAGTCACTTCTTTAGCAGCAGAAATCATGAGACATCAAAGCTGATATAGTGTAAATCAGGATGAGTGGTTTATTGACACACTAATTTAGCAGCACATAAAACAAACTCATAAAAATAAATCCTAGGCCTGTCTGGCCATTAACTAATACAACAGAGAAATCCCTCTCTATAGCGACTGGGCCTTGTGTCTAGCTCACAAATACACAAAATATACAGTTCACCTGTGTGCTGCTCACAGCCTCCCTGGCTGTGTCTGGATGGTATGATCTCTCCAGACGCCACTTGCCTCACTGACTCCAGCTGAGAGAGACCTGTTGAACCCCTTACAATCCCTATATGCAGCACACACAGGTGTCCTCCTAATCAACCTGTTCCCAGATGGACTAGCCCAAAGACCTGGAACAGGGCTGCATAACAGAACTCTGGGGCTTTTACCCAGCCTCTGCCTCCTAAATCTAGTAGTTCTGTTACAAGAGTTTCAAAGACTTTTATAGTTTTAGTCTTGAACTTTAGCTGAGCAGATTGTGTCCCTAAAGTACTATATAAAATTGCTTTGATAAAAGAATACTTTTAAAATGCATTTTATACAAAACAATTCATGGCCAATTTACCCCACTTATTGGGCCTGATCCAGACCTACGCTGTTACACTGAGCGTTCTAATGCTCAGCGTAACAGCAGCTCACTCCACCGACACTCCCCCTGCTTGGAGCGTATATTACACTCCCTTACGCCGGATGAAGGCTACCCTAACTTCAGCCGGCGTAAGGAAGTGTAACTACGCTGGGACGGTGGCGTTCCAAACAAACATTAAATAACACTATGTGTCAGCACATACATAAAAAGGAGGTTTAGTTTACAATATATCTATATTGGGTTAAGCTCATCTGCCCAGCATCAAGGCACCTCCTGTAGGTGAGTCCCTATCCATTTGCTGTATGTGTACTCAGGAGGTCTGTATTAAGACACTCCTGCCATTTTAACAGTGTGCAGTGGCCATATTGGGGAGGAGTCAGGCTCCCAAAGTAAAACTAGTTACAGTAACAGGAAAATACAGGCTGCGCTTTAAATCAAATATATGAAATGTGTGCAAGTGTATATATAAATGGAGATGTGCAGTAAAGGACCAAAGTGACCACTGTGCAACTACAAGGAACAAAATAGAGGACCAAGCAGGAGGGACAAACTGCACACTCATTGTAGCAGTACCCCACAAATTCCAACATAACACAGTATTGGGTGCTTCCCAACCACCAAACACTTTTAATGATGCTAAGGATGTAACATCATTGCAATGGTGATAGCTGACACATCCCATCTCTTCAGGCCCTGAGGATACCAGAGATTTGTCCTCACTTCCTTTGAATAAAGGCTAGATTTCCTAACCTCCTCAAAAGAAAAAATGAAGATGTTGCCTATAGTGATCAGATTCTAGCTGACATTCCTTAGTTAGTAATAGGAAAGTGAGAGCTAGAATCTGATTGATTATTTTTTTCTTTTAAAAAGTTTAGCAAATCTATCCCTTAACCTGTAAAAACATTGATTGTTCATGATGATAATGAAAGCAAAATGTCATGACAGGGCACCGTGTGTCCAACAGACGCAGTGTGCAAGTGACACTCGCCACAAAAGATTTTCCTCTCCATTTACAAATTTCATTGATCCTCATTTACTGCAGTTTTTTCCTCTCAGTGGTTCAACAGAGACATAAGTGGGTACGTACTTGTGCCCACTGGAAACTAACCTCAGAAATACTCATTTTAATTTAGTGAGGTTTTTCAGTGAAGCACTGAGGAGTAGTTAAAGTTAATCCCACAAACAAAGTAGGATATGTCTGAGATTCAAATGGCCTGATTCATAGATAAGAAAGAATGGGGTTTAAGTGCATATATTTAAGAACAGTTAAACTGAGCATAAACTACGCACTGAAACCATGTAAGAATGATTCACAGATAAAAAAAAGGTTATTTAAGAATGATTCATACATGTGAATGGCCAGACTTGCGCATGCATTTCTAGAGGGGCATGGTTCTTAATGAACATGAGCAGCATTCGGATCACTAATGTACAGTATGGGCGTTCCTTGAGACTTAAGAATTATTCACAGTGTAGGGCTTGTGTAGAGTAAGATATGCACGGGAAAAGATAATAAAGCCCCTACTACTCTTACCTTGTGTCTCCTCCATGGTGCTCTCCTCTCTTCTCCTTCCTGCCCTCATACAGGAGGTTCCTGTATGAGATACAGCGGCCATTACATAGAGTTGAAAATGCCTTTCAGTTGCTCTATGTAACATCCGCAGAGGTTCATACAGGAACTTACTGTACAAGGGCAGGAAGGAGAAGAGAGGAGAGCACCATGGAGGAGACACAAGGTAAGTAACCATGATGGGGCTGGAGCCACATAATAGGGTACTGGGGGGGCTGGAGCCATATGATGGGGATACTGGGGGGGGGCAACATACGCCCAATATTTTTCCCATCTTTATGACGGGTTTTAGATTAGTGCTAGTATCCTAATAATCAATTGTAGACAAGAGCCATATGATGTGGATATTGGGGAGCGGGAGGCACATGATGGGAATACTGGGGGGCTGGAAGCACATGATGGGGATACTGGAGGGCTGGAGCCATATGATGGGGATACTGGGGGGCTGGAGGCACATGATGGGGATACTGGAGGGGCTGGAGCCATATGATAGGGATACTGGGGGGGCTGAAGCCACATGATAGGGATACTGGGGAATTGGAGAAAAGCTTACAAGACTGTGATTCTTTTGTATTTTGGTTACAAATGTTTTCTCTTTTCCAAGGAGGTCTTTTTTTAACAGCATTGCAGTTACAAGAATGTTGAATTTATTATACACTGTATTGTATGGTGTCCCGAATGGTATAGCAGTCATTAGTCTGTGTTGTATGGCTGTCACTAAGATATATAGTCTGTATTGTGTGGCAGTGATTAGGATGAAGTGGGAATTGAATAATGGAGATTAGGAGGCTGTTTGTATTGTAAAGTAGTGATTTTGATTTGCTTTCTTTTATTGTGGTTACAAGATTGTGTTTTATGACCTTTACATGGATGCTATACTCATAACTCATAACCATAATGTGAAATTGTTAAATAGGTGGGTGCAAATTTAAAGTTTGCAGGGGGTGCCGAACACCCTAGCACAGGCCCTGTCAATCACTATTGTAATCTCTAGTGTTAATAACGATGGGCTGAACTTAATAATTTTATCAAGCACCACCCACCAACTGAAACACTGGTGATTATAATAGTGATTGACAAGGGGCAGGGCTTTGTGAATCAATTTGCATAAATCACATCATCAAGCCCTGCCATCGTACCAGAATCTATGTCTTCCCACCGAGATCTCCCAGTGCAAAGAAATAAAAAGTGGGCAACTCTGCTCTAAATTTTTAAGTGGGTTAAGTAATGCTGTTGCCCTATAGGTTGTAAACTTGGTCCACTTACCCACCCAATCTCTTTTTACTACCCACACTGGATTTATAATGATTGCTTAACATTATAAAGAGCTACATTATATCTATCTATCTATCTATCTATCTATCTATCTATCTATCTATCTATCCATTTATCCATCTATCCATTTATCCATCCATCTATCTATCTATCTATCTATCTATCTATCTATCTATCTATCTATCTATCTATCTATCTATCTATCTATCTATGTCTTTCTGTCTGTCTGTCTTTCTATCTGTCTATTGTCAATCTATCATCCATCATCCATCCATCCATTTAGATACATTTGAAACTCTTGCCATAGTTTTCTTAGCAGCTACTCAGCAAGAATATGTTATTGCAAAGTACAGACAAATTTCTGCAGGTTTTCAAAGATCAATCAAAAATATAATTTTAAGTGATTATGTTTAAGGCATTTTGGAATGCCATCTAATAAAAAATGTATTTTACTAGAAATATTTTACTAGATCATTTTGAAAAGTTTCCTTAATTATTTGAATGAGACATTTTAGCTTCAATGGGATGAGAATTTGTCTCAACTTCGTAATAGCATCGTTGAAAATGAAAGCCGCAGCATAAAGATCACGGAGAACCATCAGTAGCTCTTCTAGATGTTTTCTATAACACATTTATTGTTCCAAAGTACAATTGATTTCTGTAGATATCAACTCATCCAGACTTATTACACCAAGAGGGAATGTTTTTTGTTATTTGTTTTTTTTATTCAGTAATTTTTTTATTGACAATTTCAAAGACAATACAACACATAACATTACAAAAAAGAAAAACAACAAATTATTTATTCCCACAAGTGTTATGAATATCTGAGGCTAGGTACAAAGAATGCAGAAGCCAATATGAATGCAAGGGGTTTATTGCAGGTACAGATTCCAGGTAATACACAAAACACTGAACAGACACGGCAGACTAGGAAGGAACAGACTGGACTGACAAGACAGACTAAACTAACCAGGGCAATCACACACACAAGCAAACAGCGGAAACCCACAAGGGGTTAACAGAAACAGTCAGGCAGGATAAGCAAGGTAAATACAAATGGGACTGAACAGCAAGGTGGGAGATGGAGGGAATGGAGACACAAAGGTATGAGGCAAGGTACCGGGCAAGGACAGAACTGGGGCACTCAAGAAAGTAAGAAGCAATAGCACAAGGCAAGAGAAGGAAAGAAACTGGCACAGAGACACTAGGAACTAGAAGCTATGACCAGCACATGCTACTTGCACTGGAGGCTATTTAAAGAACACTCCTCCAATAGCTGTGGAAGCCAGACACACCTCCAGGGACAATTAACCTGCAGCTGGGAGAAAATCAGACACATAGAACTTTGCAAGACATTAACACACACTCTGCCAGAATGAACCTGCAGAGTGTAACAACAAGAGAAATTATCTAAATCTCCCAGGCCAGAACTATAAAAAATAGCTCACAGCCAGTTAACGCAAACTTAATCCCAACCCCTCCACCCCATCTCCTCCAACCCAAAAAGATTCTATCCCTTTGGTACGCCTAATAAAAACAGTACAAAAGCATATACAGAGTCTTCAATCAAAAGATTGTCACATATCTCAAGTGATAAGATAACAACTAGTATGTTTCATAAATAAAAGAAAAACTAAAGGTACAAATATGCCATTTTTCATTTCAGCTCATACAGTGTCCAATTGATCTCAGCAAAAAAAAAATTTCCTTCAGAGACACCCTAAATAGCATATTATAGCTGATGCCAGAAGTTAGCATTTAGGGCATGTTGAGGACAGGCTCAAACACAACCCCTTCAGGCCCACAAGCATGTGATATACATGGGGCATTACATAATAATACATTTGTTGGAAGCAGAAGCATGCTGTGGCATCTCTACTACACCTTACCATTTGTGTCCAAGTATCATCATACAGGGAACTTACATCAGCCACCACTTTTTTCGCAGTTCAGCAAAAACTTAGGTTACCATTTCTCCATTTAGAAACCCATAAATGTATGAGAGGGCTTTGTAGAAACTCAGGCCTTTCAGGATTTTTTTCCACCAGTGAGTGACACCATAACCATTGGGGTGCCATCAAGGACTGTGATGACAAAGTGTGCCTGAGCTGAAGGCAAAAAATTTGGTGTCACATGCTAAGCCTGTTGTTTATTGAACAAGCTTAAGTTTTCCGCAACTGTGGAAGGACTTCAAATTGCCAGCTTTACCACTGTTTAACCAAGTAGATGATACACATAGTATCTCAGGTCAGTAAGTATCCATATTTATTTATGCATTTGGCAAACATTAAAATCACACATACTTCCAAAATAAAAATAATAAATAAATTAATAAATATAGATTATTGTTGTTATTATTATTATTATTATTATTAT
>WWET01001793.1:8391-20487 GCA_011038615.1 Limnodynastes dumerilii | reverse complement strand
ATACTCACCCTCCGCTGGCTGTCCCGCGATGACATCTGAACTTTCTTCAGTCATCGCGGGCTTTCTTCGTGTGACCGGAAGGTCTGCACATGCGCAGTGGCTCTCTGCTGGGACTTTGTAAAAAAATGAAGTCCCAGCATGAGAAGCACTGCGCATGTGCAGGCTCTCCATGTCGGGACCATCACCTGCGGGCAGACGCGTCTTCGGTCTGGTAAGTATTTAAAGCTATTTTATTGTGTTCTTTTATTTCTATTGTTTTTTTAATTGTTTTTTAATTTTCAATTTTTTTTTTAATTTTCATTTTCAAGACAAGACGTTATTTACTTATATTCCAACGGTCTACCCATACATATACCCCTTTTTCTCCCCCTAATAACAGCTATTAGGGGGAGAAAAAGGGGGTTTTATGGGGAGATTGCTAGAAATCTGATCTGGTGGTTTCCATGGCGGTGCAGCTGCTGTAAATAGCAAAAAGTTCATTTTTGGAGTTATTACTTCATAACTCCAAAAATGAACTTTTTAAAGCTTTAGTAAATAGAGCTGTTAGTGAGAGATGAGATCTCTAGGGAACCAGAGATTTGGCTTCTCTCATTACCTCTTTCATCTCATCTTATAAGTATTCCCTATTGCGCCACTTGAGCAATGCAGCAATTGTGTTGATTCCTGTTCATTGGATGTCAATCTCCTCTCCTTCTATAAAGGAATGGATAGATAGGATATATTTCCACTTCAATATTGATGACATTACACATTTGGCCACTGACAAATTTTACCAATTTACCACAACCTGGTTCAGTTGGATAGAATTTAGGTTGAATCCTGAATTTACTGCCCTACTCAATGCCTAGATAATCTCCGCTGTTGCCATCTTACGCACCACACTTGTCTTCCTCTCCCTAACTGAGAAGGTATAGTAGATGACATTGAACCTTATTCAGAGCTCCGGCCGCAATGCAATTGAGGCCGGAGTTTTGAGAAATGTGCTACTACGCATGCGCAGTAATTTTGTAACATAATCTGCGTTACTTCTTGCAACGTAGATTGCGTATACGCTCTGAATACGGCACATTGATCCTTATGAACATATACCCTGCTTTAAATAAAAAATGAAGAGTATCAGCAAGCCTGGCTCCCCCCCCCACCTCTGTTTCCCTTACCCCATACCACTTAATAACTTCTCAGCGCTTGACACCCAATGTTTTATAAGCACCGCCTCCCACTGCTCGCTGCACTGTAAACGGTAATCCGATTGCAAGCAAACTATGTGTGCTTTCCTCTGTTTTCATTATCTGTCATTATACAGTGTTAAGGCGCTGGTCGTATGTTCTTTGCTTTATTTTATTTGAAAATAAAAAATATATAAGCTGCAGAGAACAAATGAAAAAAGACAAAATAAATAAACAAATAAATAAATAAATAAATACAGTATTTAAATTGATACAAATAGTCTGAGTGGCTGCTTTTATGCTCTATGGAATTTGAATATTTTATTAGATTTTATTAACCATTGCCAGCTACTGCTATGTGTTCTGGCTGCTGAGAAATAAATCTAGATGAGGCGGTTCAGTAGATAAAATCTTCATGTAGTACTTTTGCAGATATTAGCTTCCCTGAGTTCCTTTATCTGAATAACATCTTGAAGAAGTTGTATCAGCATATTTTCTGCTTAGCCGATTAGTGACGTAACTCTTTGCTGCACTAGAGAGGCAGTATGTCGCTTAATACCAGTTATGAACCACAGTGATTTAAAAAATGGGGATTACAAGAGTTTAATTGGGTTATTTTTAATCATGCTGACCATATACAGTTTATGAAACTTAGGACCAGCAGTTAGGATTTGAAATATTTTTCCAGTATAAACAAGATTCTATTCTATTCTTATCTTAAAATCAAACAATTTGTGCACAGCAAAAAAAATAATAAAAAAAATCTAAGCCACATGTGCTCCCAGAATGCACTTGGCATACATTTATATCAAACAATCTTTTAAAGCAATAGAGAACTAACTGAATTTTGAAAGGAAGCATTGTATTTCAATTTATGAGTCTGCTCTTTGCTCATCTCTATGAAGGAAACATACTAACTCCCAACTACTGCAGTATTTTTGTTAAAGATATATGACATATAAACCAAAATTGGGACTCTGACAGTATCAGTGTTGGGACCACCAAAGCTGGTGGCTTATCATATATTTGCACATGTATGTAACAAATCTCTCTTACTTTTATTTTAAAGATTGAATGTCATGGTTTGTTACTGGTCATTTGCTGGGGTGCCTTATTTGTATCTGTGTAAATTCTCCATACCTTGCTAGCATCTGCTCTAGATTAATTTATAAATTAATTTGAGCAACCTCCATTTTGTGTGTTTGTTTTAAAGCATGTCTGGGATAGCAGCTGAGAGGGGGTTCTATTCCAGAGTGGCTATTTTGCAGATTTGGGACCTGATTCACAGATAACACATAGAAATGCTACTTTTTAGGTGTGTATATTTAAGAAGGTATATACTGTACATGCGTAGTACATTAATATACTCAATTTACATAGGACTTAAGAACGGGGGTTGCTCTGAATCACCCTTACGAACCTATTTCTTCTAGGTTCGTAGTGACTTAAGAAGTAAGAGGTGTGCCTGGGAAACTTAAGAAGGAAGATAAAAAGATTGGGTGTAGGGAGACATTTAAATGAGGAAATCTGGATGTAGTTAGGCAGAAATGTTCTTAATTAGCCAACCTACACACGCAACTAAGAATCTAAAGTTAAGGCAGCCCTATACCATTCTTAAGTCAATTAAAAAGACAAAAACCAGGGAGGTGTCATGGGAGTCTTCTTGCTACTAGCTGCGTAAAATTAAGACCCTAAACCCTTGCTTCTACAGTAAACACTGAAGAGGAAGCTTGTAGACTCTGAATTAAGAATTTATTTTATCTACCTGACTAGATTTTAAGTTGTTTAACGAACACCAAAATAGCCCTGCATGAGGAAAAAAATGCCAATCTATTCATTACTGTAACTATGGAATTTTATTTTTTTAAGTTTTACCAGAATAAATATATTCACAGCACATTTATATAGCACAATAGTTGGGATTGTGCTGTTTTTAGATGATTTGAACAAGATAGGAAAACAAAATCTTCCAAATAAAAATGCTTTTGAGTATAAATAAACACAAAAGGCAGAACTATAAATGAATGTGGTAATTGATCCGCTTGTAACTGAACAGAGTTGTATTTGTATTGTGTTAAAACAAAGAGTTTTCATTATAGATCAATATATAACTGTAAGTATTTTGCTTTGTTAACAATCAATATGTCTTGTTTTTGGAAGATTGCAAATGGAAAGGTTCTCTTCTATTTATGTTCCTCACTGCTTCACTTATGTTTCATTAAAACATAACTTTAAATTTGTATCTTGTAGAGACAGCAATAACCGCAGCAGATGCCAGTATGTTGAGTGAAATGACACATTAATACATAGAGCTGCCAGGATAGAAAGTGGTTGTTAAAACATTTTAGTCTTTTACTTCAGTCTAGTCAAGTACTATAGTGAAAAACTTATGATTGCAGATATACATAGTATCATGGCTATTCCAACATGTGGGGCTGACTAGCTTAGTGTTACTTAAACTGTGCCTAAAAATACACATTTCTCATATTCTTATATAAAAGCATTGACAAATTATACGATTATACTAGATAGATCAATCTGTCATTTACAGTCAGAAGATTACTACCACTGAACTGATGGCTGGCTCATACCAATATTTGGCAGCGGTATACCATTATGTCCTGAGGGTTCCGTGTTCCGCTGCGAAAATGGCATCATTGCAATACACACAGTCAACAGCTAATTGTCGGCTGTGTCTGTTGCGAAAATATCCCCATTCAGAAATTTGCACCTCAGACCCACCACAGGACCTGATGGTCTCCAACATTTCAAGGAGACGACTGGACAGGTTAGTGCAGGGGATGGGATGTACTTTACCAGGGGAAAGTTAGGGTCGGGCTGCAGGGAAGGGATGCTTAGGGTTAGGATGCGGGAAGGGAATGGAGCATAGAAGGGGAAGGTTTAGGGTCAAGCTGCAGGGAATGGAAGGATAGGGCAATGGAAGGGGAGGGTTAAGGGGAGAATTTGCATAGGGGTTGATGGAAATAGGAATAGGCGCTTACCTGTTCACGGCAGGGCAGAAAGTTTCTGTGCAGCTCCGTCCTCAGAAATGTGGTGTTGAATTTGGCCCTTTAACAGCGACGACCCACACTGTCTATGCAGCTGTACTTCTGTGAATGGGTCTTGAGCTGGCCTTGCTGAGATGCATAATTTTTGCTCCTTCTGCACCTGTTGATTGTCATTAGTGACATTTACTTAGATCACATCAGCGATAACTCTCTGCAAAGATTTTGTAACTTTACCGCTTATGTTACTTTTTAATCATCCATGAATCATGAATCACTTCCAAATACCATTTTTCATGCCCACACACCACTTGTATGAGATGCTTTGCTAAGCCCTTACATATGATCCAGTATTCCGCCCACGCAATATTGCAAGCAAAATACTTAAGGGTACCATCGGCACTCTTAAATCTGTACAATCACTTTAAAAACCACCTTATTGCTCACACGGAGCTGAAACCAGACCTGCATCAGGGGCTAATGCACAGAATTTGCAGTCCTAAATTCCATACATGTGAGGGGGGTGCATACCCCCTGCAAATATAGACCTTCTGCATGCAGAACCCTAACTAAAGTGTGGAAGGCTCACGTAATGAATGCTGAATTGTATGTAAGAGTTTGGGAAAGCCCTTACTGTATGATCAGCATCCTCTTCCAACCTGCAATGCGTTCCAATGCGGAATAGTGAAGTTAGTGCATGCACATTGCGAAAGGATAGATGACTTTTGCATGCAGAATGCATAAGTCAGCTGTCTATATAATCTCTAGAATCAGTCCGCATACATCAAACAGCAGTACACTCACTACCTTAGAATTTCCCATCTGTTCGCACTTAAAATGGCGACAGATCACAAATCTATATTGTACAATGAAATACTAAGGCCCTCCCACTTGAGAGAGCAACCTGTCAGAAGCAGACGGAAATCAAGCTGGATCAAGCTGATTTGCGTCCCAGTTGCAGCACTTGGATGCATACACATGTGCAAGTTGCAAAAGCAAACATATTCCAATGTGACTGCTCAGAGAAGTCTGGATACAGTAAAAAATAAGAAGGAGTGAGGGCTGAAGTAAGCCCAAAGGAGATTAAACTCCCTGTTTTTGCACAAGCATGACCTGTAACTCACCCTGGTTATTTACTTTTGGGTGGAGTCTGCTGCTCTCAGAGGCTTCATAAGGCTTCCCTGAAAGGAGGAGGGACCTTTTTCTATTTGTCTTTAGCTGGAGTCAGACATCTCCTGGAATGATAAGTGCAGCCATTTTGCTTGTTTTTTTTTACTCTTTACTGCTGTAGTCCTCTTCATTTCTATCCCTTTCTTGCCTAGTACTTATTCTCTTATATTCTCTCCTGCTTACTTATTCTTCCTTAATCTCTACATTCTTTTCTTTTCTGATTCCCTTCCCTTTATCTGTATCTTTTCCCCCACCTCTTTTTTTTTGCTGCCTCCCCTTGCTTTCTCCCAGTAATTATAGGCTGGCGCCATATGGGGAGGGAGACCACATCCCCTGATCCCCTGCACCCAGTTGCCTGTGGCAGGCCAGGTGTTGGGTCTCAGGGGGTGGTCGTGTCGTCTGGCAGGTGGAGGTTGCCTTACCTCTTCCACCTCCAGTGTCCCTGTCTGGCTGCTCCGATGCCGTGGGAATTCACGGATTGGAACCCCCGCGGTCACATGTAAAGCACCGTGTGTATATACCCCGCGCCCTAATGGCGGTAAATAAACACCAAGTAGGTGTGGTCAATTAATGGTTTATTAAGTGGTAGGACAATTGATATTCAAAAGCAAATAAAACAAACAGTCCATATAGTTAGACTAGTAGCACTTGGGTACACCATAGGTGCAATATAAAACAATGTTGACAATTTGTAACAAGTATGGCAAAAGAGAGACAAACATAAAAACAATGTCATACAGAGTTTTAGCAGGAAATGTATAGCAGTATTAGGAGCAAAACTGGCAAATGAGGACCAATCATAAAAACCAATAATGCACAATAAGATTGCAGACAGTGTGAAACCGTGCCTTTGGTGGGTCTCTAAGTGGTTAAGTATTCCAGATGGACACTGTAAGGTGGACAGAGGGTCAATAAACTTTGGTCTTTGGTGGTGATTAAAGTTGGACCAAGTCTGACCGTTGGTTTGAGACGCTAGGGACAGTGACTGCCCATAGGGAAAGTCTCTGTCCAGCAGTGGAAGGGTTAAAGTGCCGTTCCTTAATTGCTCAAACTTAAATTCTCGCAAACACAATTGTAGCGATATGTTCACAGTCAGAGACAAGCGTTTAGCAAAGCCCACAGGGCTGGTGTGTATGACCGGTACTTGTGGTTCCTGTGTGCCGTCAATAAACAGGCTTCTGTTCCGTTGTATGTTCTGCCGGTGAAAGCTGCTTGCTAATGGTTGTCGGTGCTGCGGCGGCGTGCACACCGTCGCAGACTCTTGTGAACACTAAGACAATAGATGAAGCTCTGCAAAGAAACAGAGATAAGAGCAGAGAACAAATGCTGGGTAAGAAAGAACAGGTGATGACAGAAGGGACTCAAGGAGAACAGAGCAGAGAACAAATATTGGGGGGGAGAGAACATGTGATGACAAGAGGGACCGAAGGTGAACAGATAAACGTGAGAGAAAGAGGAAAAGATTATAAAATACGATTCATCACTGACTTCTCAAGCAATTCTGAGAAATTGGAAAAAGTAATACGCAAACATTGTCCTCTGTTAAAGAAAGAACCGGTATTGGGAGACATTTTGCCCAGAAATCCTCTCATCACATATAGAAAGTCCAGAAACCTTAAACTGATTCTAGCCCCCAGTGCCATCCCTCAAAAAAAAAGAGGACAAAATCAATAACGTGTGGCTTTGTGATTCTAAACCGGGATTCTACCACTGCACTAGGTGTAAGAACTGCAAAACATCAAAGACCACCAGCACAAAACCCACAACCTCCTTCAAATCCAAAACAACAGGGGTAAAATACGAAATAAAGGAAAAAATAAGTTACGACTCCAAAGGTGTTATTTATTTGTTTGAGTACTAACCCATAGCGTGCCTTTGCACTTCAAACAACATCACAACTGTGACCCCACGCTCCTGAAGTTTATTGGGATAAAAAAGGTTAAACAGCATTGGAGGAGAGGCAGTTTTTTGACTGTGATCTCCAAGGAAGAAACCCAGTGGCTTTTCAACATGCAGTCCCTGTCCCCAAAAGGCCTTAACATCGACTTTGATCTGGGGAGCTTTCTATTTAACTAGCCACCCAGACCTGTGCTGCTCCTTTTTTGAGGTTACCTGTTACACATAGGTCATGTTATCGCAAATTAAATCCCCTCAAATCCCCTCAGCTCTTTCACCATATAGTCTGTTTAGTCTTCATGTTGAACACAAGAGGACAATTATATTTCTATATTTTGGTTTAAAAAAATGTTCATTTTATTTTATTTTAGTTTATTTTATTCATTTATTTTCTTTATTTTTATTTTTATTTGTAACTATTATGTTCACCACTTGTTCTGTGGTTGTCAGGTTTTATTGGTCCATAATGTGAGAAAATAGCCACAAATCATTCACAACGCTTGAAATTGAATCAGTGCAGCAACCAACCTTCCTGTTTACAAGGATCACCATGCAAGAGCAGTGCCAAACCATATTGTTTCTAATTAATAGAAAGAGAAAGTAAAGAATAAAGAACTAAGGGGCTGATTCAGAGATACGATTGTGAAAAGATCGCAAATATACGCATCTAATGTTAAGATCTTAGCAGGTTACAGCCCACTGCATAAACAGTCACTCCCCTTGCAAACAGCGGTGGATCTTAAAGTTAGACCACCATTGACTAACCCTAACTCTGCGCTGTCAGTTGAGATCTTAAGTGACGTAGGGCCTTATCCAGAGCTACGATGTAGCGCTGAGCGTGCTAACGCTCAGCGTTACATCGCTGACTCCCCCCCTAGCACTCCCCCTGTGCGAGCCTCCCCCCGCCCATTTCCATGCAAATCCTTAAGATCTTAAAGTATCGCAGCACTTAAGATCTTAAGTGCTTGCGAGCGATTCAAACTTACGCTCTTAGCGAATTTACGCTCCTAACCGCTACGTACATGGCGTTGCACTATGACTACGCATGCGCAGTAATGCAAATTTTCTAAGATCCTAAATATACGCACCTAAGTGCCGTGGAAATCGTATCTCTGAATCAGCCCCTAAGGAACTAAGTGTTCCCATTCACGAAAAATGAACCCCCCCCACCATACTGCCGGAGACCCAATCAGCAAGAAGAGCGCTTTATTTAAAGATTCATCTCCCCTCGCCATGGCTAGTACCGCAGACGACAATAAACCCTGACGAAGCCCGCTCTGGGTAAAACGCGTAGGTACGCCGCCTGCAACAAGGAGATCTCCACCGACAGGTACTGCAGCCAGGAGAGAGGCGCTTGCAAATGACTGCACATAGGAGCAGGTACGGATACATAGCTAGCCTATTCACAAGTGCCTGCGACGGTGTGCATGCTGCCGCAGCGCCGACATCCATTAGCAAGCAGCTTTCACCGGCAGAATGTACAACGGAACAGAAACCTGTTTATTGACGGCACACAGGAACCACAGGTACCGGTCATACACACCAGCCCTGTGGGCTTTGCTAAACGCTTGTCCCTGACTGTGAACATATCGCTACAATTGTGTTTGCGAGAATTTAAGTTTGAGCAATTAAGGAACGGCACTTTAACCCTTCCACTGCTGTACAGAAACTTTCCCTATTGGCAGTCACTGTCCCCAACGTATGAAACCAACGGTCAGACTTGGTCCAACTTTAATCACCACCAAAGACAGAGTTTATTGACCCTCTGTCCACCTTACAGTGTCCATCTGGAATACTTAACCACTTAGAGACCCACCAAAGGCACGGTTTCACACTGTCTGCAATCTTATTGTGCATTATTGGTTTTTATGATTGGTCCTCATTTGCCAGTTTTGCTCCTAATACTGCTATACATTTCCTGCTAAAACTCTGTATGACATTGTTTTTATGTTTGTCTCTCTTTTGCCATATTTGTTACAAATTGTCAACATTGTTTTATATCGCACTTATGGTGTACCTAAGTGCTACTAGTCTAACTATATGGACTGTTTGTTTTGTTTGCTTTCGAATATCAATTGTCCTTCCACTTAATAAACCATTATTTTACCACACCTACTTGGTGTTTATTTACCGCCATTAGGGCGCGGGGTATATACACACTTTGCATTCACCTTAAACCTCCTGTAAGGAGGATAGGAGACTAAAAAAGGCATCTCTACACCATACACCTCAAGGTCTCCCATAGGAGACCATAGCAGCCCGGGACACACCTTTGTGTGTATCAATGTATTTTGGCCACCCCTGGAGCAGCGCAGGTAAGTGCTTCTTTTTCCCTGTCCCACATGTAAAGCACCACAGGTGCGGCCTTCACTTCTGCCATGCTCCGGAGGTTGTGGCGCTTCTGTTGCATGGCAGACGGCCACCTTGGATAGGGAACCGTGCGCCGGAAGTGACCCTGCTTCAGACACGCGGTCGAGAGATGGAACACATCACATGCATTCCAGAGGCTCCCCTTCAGTTGGGTGGCGGGCATGACGGAGGGAAAGGCGTGGTGTACTGCATGAGGGATGTGATGGTGAGCGTGGGGTCCCCCAGCATTCATCGGCCACACAGGCCACTGTCCACCAATGTAAAGGAAAGGTAGGAGGGGTCCCTCCTCTACCCCAGATATGTTTATGTCCAGTGGGGGTAGCAGGAGTGGGGACCCTGCTGTTCATCATACCCCTGCTCTGCTAGCACATGCCAGCATACAGCGCAGGAGAGGTCATAGACACAGGGGGCACAGTGGGTCAGGCCATCATGGGAGCATCAACCTTACCTATTCCCCCATATAGGCATGGTGGGCACCATAGGGGGGGGAGTCACAGGAGGCATCAGCGCCACCATGATAGACATAGGTCAGGGCACAGGAGGCACACAGGAAGTCATCGCCTTAGCTCTCATTGCCCTAGCCATACATGGTGCTGCTCCTCTTATTCATGCCACCATTCCAGGAGCTACCGAGCACATTATTATATGAGCAATTCAAGGTACACTTCTATGTCAAAGAGCCCAGTATGTGTACCTCCAGCGAAGGTTATGATTACCTCTGACCCTGTCTTGGTTCCCCAGCAGATGCACAGAAGTCGTGGACAAGAGTGTGAGCAAAGAGAGCCTTCATCTGCTCCTGGCCCAGCTGACATGATGGTACCTCCTCTCCTGCCAACTGCTGCGGCTGAACAACCTGCACCAGGTGACAGTGGCCAACACATGATTACTTAAATCTGGTTCTTTGTCTTCTACCTCCTCCTCCTCTTCTGCATCCTCTAGCAGTAGTAAGAGTCAGAAGCATTGCAAGGATTCGTGAGATAGTGCGCAGAAGCGTCACAATAGGCCCCCTGTTTTGCTAGGCCCCACCTCAGGCAGGGTCGTGATTAGGTATTGGTCCTACATGGTGCTCCAGCGTTGCTTGCGACCTAGCGTATGACATAAGATAAAAAGGGGTAGATACAAGGATATATTTACCTTCACTACTGATGGTAGAAAGGCCTTGAAGGCAGCAAAGCATAAAGGGGGAATTGGGGGAGAGCAATATAAGTATTACCATACCTGGCTTTATTATATATACACGTTCGTGGATTATTACCTGTCAATGCGCCCCATAGAGTACAGTGGTATGTTCAGTTACCTTCATGTATATTTACATGCGTAATGGAGGCACTGCATGGCATGATTATGATGAGACCTTCCGGAAACATCATGATGGTCAGTCGAGCTTAAGCTGTGGCTTCAAGAAAGTGGATTTGTGGCTGGATACACCATGGGGGCAGGTCAAACACTCATCCTCCCCCCGCTCTGGCACCTGCACCTCCCAGGTTCTCAGCACAGGGGCACCAATGTGCGCCCACATCACGCTGAGCAAAATGTTATGGATATAACAATTCCTTGTGCTCCCGTGGTAGCAAATGCACGTATAGACATGCCTGTCTCCGTTGCGGTGCCAGTCACTGTGTCAAAGATTGTACAAAACCCAAAAACCCATCAGTTCCTTCTCGGACTTCTGATGCACCTGGATCTAAGCAAGGCCATGTTACCCATTAATGGTTGGGTAGGTACCCGGACAGATCAAGAGTGGTGTTTCTTTTTTGGTGTTTTAATGACAGATTTCACCTCCCCATTGTGGGGGTGGTTTCTAGAGTTTTGCCCCGGAACTCAAAGTCTGCTTCTCAGTTCCCATTTGAGCTTAGGCAAATAACTGCCAAAGAGTTATTGGCCGGATGGCCGGTCCTTTCCCCATCCCTCCCTTCCCTGACCTGGTTGTCTCGTCTGTAGGGCTAGTCCCCAAGAAGGCCCCCCCAGGAAGTTTTATCTCATACAACACATGTCCTACCCCAGCAGGACGGGTGTTCAAGTCTGTACCAGTTGCTTGAGGAGGCACTCACTATTGTTCGCAGTTTCAGTGCATAGCACTGATAGCGAAGGCGGACATTGAGTCTGCCTTCCGCTTGTTACCACGACACCCGTTGTCATTCCCATTTATGGGTTTACACTTGATGGACGCTTATTTCTTTAACAAGTGTTTGCCCTTGGGTTGCTTGGTGTCCTGCGACTTCATTGAAGCTTGTAACACATTCTTACACTGGTGTGTGGTAGCTGGCATGGGATATCAAGGGGTGGCTCATTACTTAGATGACTTTTTGGTGGTGGACCCTGCGGACTCAGAGTGCTGCGCAGAATAACTTTTTTCCGCTCGGGCCTTGTTCTTTTCTCTTGGAGTGCCGATTGCTCATGATAAGACAGGAGGAGCAACTTCATGCTTGTCCTTCCTCGGTATCAAGATCAACACAGTTGAGGGTGTTTGTAGAAGATAAGGTTCAGCA
>WWET01001792.1:276138-303507 GCA_011038615.1 Limnodynastes dumerilii | reverse complement strand
CTAGTTGTTCTGGCAATGCATGGACTGTGCAAAGGGTTTAAATAGACCGCCCTATGCACAGATTGGCTGGGGACATCATGTGTGCGCAGAGGAGCATCTGAGTGGCTGCTGGGAATCACCTGACAGGAGGCAAGATGGCGACGCCCATGTAGCAGAGGATGGTTGTGCAGATGCCTAATCCCAGACACTAACAAGCACACATGCTGCAGTGGATATTGTGCAGGGGGCTGCCACTATTTGGAGTGGCACCTCTGGAGGGATGGAGAGCGGGTATGACATGGGAGAGCCGCTGACAGATGGTTCCTGACATGGTAAGTGCGGCGCTTGGTGCTGCATATCGTGACAATAATGCAAAGTCTGAAACTGCACTGTATAGATTTGAGTCACATTACTTTCTTTGGCTGCCGACGTCCTCCTCCTGCTTCAGCGTTCCTCCAACAAATGAAACATGTCATGCCAGGGGCCTCTTTTATAACCTCGGGCACAGCATGACGTCATGCCGTGCCCTATGAAATGAAAGAGGCCCCTGGCATGACATGTGTCATTTGCCGGAAGAACGCTGAAGCAGGAGGAGGACGTCGGCAGCCAAAGAAGGTCACAGCAGTATAACCTCGGGCACAGCATGACGTCATGCCGTGCCCGAGGTTATGAAAGAGGCCCCTGGCATGACATGTGTCATTTGCCGGAAGAACGCTGAAGCAGGAGGAGGACGTCGGCAGCCAAAGAAAGAAGGGTCACAGCAGCCGTCCAACATAGACGACTACAGAACTGTGAGTAGCAAAAATCTTTTTTATTGGGAGTTTAAAAGTTATAAACTGAAATGTATTTGTGGATTTGTATTTTTTGCTAATTCATCATGCATTTTATTTTACTTAATTTAAACGGGCAATTTGTTGGAACATTTAATATTATTGGGGACATTGGCTAAACTGTTTAGGGACCGAAGGGGACAACTGCTAAACTAGTGCGGGACCATCTACTGTTATTAATAGGGATAGAAGACATCTTTTATTATAAATAGAAACTAAGGGGACTTCTAATATTATTAACAGGGATGGAGGACACATTACATTTTATAAATAGGACCGGAGGGCACATCTTAGTTTTATTAAGTGCACAATGCCATATTTTTTAAATTACACACTAACGGACACAATATGCTGCCGGCAGCATGCCATTAACCCTTGGCATTATGTCGCTTAGAGTAGTAGTAGTAGTATAAGGCAAACCATGCCCTGCAATACATGGGCAGGTTTTGCCTTATAGTACTATAGGCAGCTGCATGCCAAGGGTGAAGTGCTTGCGGCGCCAGCCATTTTTTATTTTATTTTTTTAAATGGGCCAGGAACTCCAGCGAGGTTAAACTCGAGCGAGTTTAACATAAACTCGCTCGAGTTTAATCGCCACACATCGCTGGAGTTTAAAAATCGCCCCACAAAATCGCCCCTTAGTAAATCCTGAGCTTTGGGGAAAAAAATCACCCCTCAACTCTAGCGATGTGGGGCGATTTTATGGAGGCGATTTAAATCGCCCTTAGTAAATCTAGCCCCTGGTCTTCTACAAATATTGTTGATGACTTATTTATTTTGGAAGGCCCCCCCGGACTCCATTCACCATTTTGTTTCTAGTTTGAATGATAATCTTTATAATTTAAACATTACATACAATTTTCACCTCTCGGAGATGGACTATTTAGATGTCTCTTTGATGACAGTGGATAGGAAAATCACGACCTCACCCTATATTAAATCAGTCGATACTAATAATTTCATTAATTATAACAGTAACTACAAAAGGCAATGGGTAAACAACATACCAAAAGGACAATTGAGGAGGGAGAGGCGAAATTGCTCTACATTAGACATTTATACCTCAAGCTAACTCAGGCGTTTAGAGAGAAAAATTATCCAGAAGATTTATTGGTAGAGGCATTGGAGGAGACTATTAGATAGAGACACATTGTTTGGGAAAAAGGGCATAGTACAACAAGATGAAGGGACAGTAAATATACATAAAATTTAAAAACTTTGCGTTTGTGAAAAAATACAACGTTGTGTCGAATAAGATTACACAGATCATGAGGAAAAACTTTCTGGCCACTAGATTTTTACATAGGAACAAGACTAAGAACAAGTCAAAAGGGTCTCAATTACATATTAATGGTTTAGGAGCTTTGGCTCACACAGCCATCATGTAGCCAAACATTTTCAAAATGATCATAGTAACTCGGTAAAGGGTCTATGTATAATGGGTATAGAACATGTCTCAGTGACAAAACGAGGGGGGATCATTTTCTGTTACTGTGTAAATGTGAGGCCTACTGGATACATATGTTAAATACCTTGTATCCAGGAGGCCTCAACAAACTGATTTTGCTTGAATTTTGGGGAATGACTTTTGTGGGTAAATTCTGTTTACATGTTTTAATTTTAGATATTTATGCATTTATGGGTAATGATACCTAATTCATAACTAATTTAATTGTTTATATGTTTCATTTAGTTATAATTGATTTTTTTGTGGGACAAAAATCACATACTGGTTGAATAACCATTCTTTTTCTTTACATAAATTCTTCTTTGTGAATATACTCTACATTTCTCTAACGTAAATATGCTATGCGTTCTAGCGTAACTAGCCCATAGGTCTGGATTTACCCCATTGTCTTTATCTGATGCTCCGTATGAGCAATTTTTATGTCTGAGGTCCTATCCATTCACTCAGTCTCAGTCCTTTTTTTTCCATTTTTTTCTTTTGGATTTCCTAATTAATGAAATCCTTATTTTTAATTTTGATGATAATATTACCTATTTTTAAATAATGTTTATATATTTTCTTTTAATTGAACACGCTACTTAGCCTCGTCCTCGGTAAAGGCTGAGACATTATCGGACACTGGTGGAATTGAGTTGTGATTGGAACCGGTCCCACTTATTACCTTCAGAGGAAACAACATGTTGATGGTGTGAAACGCGTCAAGGCACCTTCCACGTTTATATTATTTAACAAAGACCTAATCTTGCTCAATTGCTAAATACCAGCTATTCCCCTTCAAACTTATATTTACACTCAAATAAGTCTGGACTTATAAGAACTCCGGAGGTTCTGGGTTTACTGAGCTCCAAGGGCCTCATTCACTAAATGCGATTTGGGCTAAATGCCCTTAAATCATGTGATTTTTAGCTTAAAAATCGCCAAAGTGTATTCACTAAGCTAAAAATCACACGATTTTCCGTTTTTTTTAATCGCGAGTCCGCAATTCGCGGTCACGACTTTTTTGAATTACAAACATAGGAAGTTTGTAATTCACTAAAGACGATTTCACCAGGATCGCGGTTAAATCGCCTTTAAATCACAAAACATACATTCACGCTTCAAAAATCTTCTTGGCTGGAGATGCCGAAGAAACCTTCTTCTCTTGATCCTGGCGTCTTCAATGTAACTTCCCGGCAGTAGGGAATTCAATGACTACAGCATGGCTACACATTGCAGCCATGCAGCACTCTGGATTTTTTTCACGCATGCGATTTGCTGCGAAAATCACCGCCATTAAGCCCTAAAAGCATTGCGGCACATCACCTGTGTTTGAAAAAAATTGGATTTTAGTGAATTTGGATTAAAAAAACACGGGTAAATCGCGGCGATGGGCCGCGATGCACCGCAATTCAAAATCGCTGAAAAAAATCGCATTTAGTGAATGAGGCCCCAAGACTCTATTTACAGCAATAGCATTACAACAAGAGGGAGAATACC
This sequence comes from Limnodynastes dumerilii, assembly GCA_011038615.1. Classification (NCBI taxonomy): domain Eukaryota; kingdom Metazoa; phylum Chordata; class Amphibia; order Anura; family Limnodynastidae; genus Limnodynastes; species Limnodynastes dumerilii. The sequence goes on along the minus strand of WWET01001792.1, from coordinate 299,754 downwards.
AACTGGACTTTAATCTATATGGAGGGAGTCCTCTGTCGGTTTTTTTAAACTACCGACTACCAGTGATGGAACTCTGTGGCTCTGGTAACCTGTTTTCATCTGGTGTCTCTCCTATATTCTCCATGGGAGATTAAGTAAGTGGATACTGTTCGCTATTAAACTGGTAAAAGGGGACTTGCTTCTTGGCAATCAGAAGTGTTAAATGAATGTAAGGTCCATAGGACTTATATATACCCTATACTGACAATCTGTTCTTCTAATTATGCACTTTCAATATTGTTGCTTTCATTTACAAGGAGAATAGAAGTCTGTATACTAAAGAAGGAGGATATTTTTCTGCAATAAAATAAGGCTTCATCTGGGATTATTATATTATTCAAATTCTATACTGTGGTTTATTTGATTTGTCTTTATTTTTGAAGTCCAAAACAGACTTTTACAGACTTCATTGAAGATCAGGTTCTGGTCATTTAAAAGCTTTTTATTTGTTGTCCTGATAAGAGATGTGCAATATTGTATTGGGGTCTTTGGTTTTACTATAATTGTTTTTAATTTAGATTTGTTGTAATAAACTGCTTAATTGTACAAGTAACATGTTCAATTAAACCAGAAATTGAGAATAAATGTGTAAAATATCTAAAAAATATGTACACATGAAACAAAAAAATAGTTTTATATAAAATACCTAACCCAAAATTATTTTTTATATATAAATATATCTATATATAAAAAAAGAGGAGAGAGGAACATAAACAATATTACAAAAATGTCACATATATATGCCACGTATAGAAAAAAAAAAAACTAAACAAAAAGAAATGTACTTTTTATTGAAAGTTGAAAAGATTTATATATGTATATGTCACACTCAATTGTGGAACGATTATTGCACAAAGAACTGTAACTGTGATGCTTTTCCACATAGTTTAGAAAAACAAATGTTGAAGTGGTTGCTATGGGTTACAAACACAGAATGGAAGTTGCTCAATCAATTTATAGGTAAATGCAAACAGGTGCATGAAAGGCAATCTGCTTGCCACAGAAACAAAGGGGAAAAAATGCCTCAGCAACACTGCCATAAACCAGTAACAGACTATACCGTTCTATCTGTAAAATAAAACACAGAAATGTCCATTACACATATTTGTGCAAATATATGATAAGCCACCAGCCACCCTCAAGGTATTTCTGCATATGGTGGTCCTAACTCTAAAAATGAGAGTCCCAATGTTGGGTCATATATATATATATGTTTTTAAATTGAGAGCCAAACTTACCTCAGGAGACACCCCTTAAAGCTTCCAAAATGGTTACTGTGGAACAACTCCCCATCTCAGCTGCTGCTCCCAGACAAGGAAAAAGAAAAAATCAGCGCTAGTAAGTATACACTCAGATGATGATATAACTAACCTCCAGCAGCTACTTTGAGTGGACCAACCCTTATAGAAAGTACAATAGAAAAAAGAAAAAGAGCGCTTGGAGGTAGTTAAAAAATTATACAATTTATTTGCTTAATAACTTAAAAATAAACAGTATTACTGTATATTAAAAACATATATGGCTTATCACACAAATAGGAAAAAACCCTGTTAAATCTGCATTAATTGCTCGGATGATGCAATAGATGATTCTCATGGAAGCATATATAATAAGGATATGGGTTTTGGTTATTATTATATATGCTTCCATGAGAATAATCTATTGCATCATCCGAGCAATTAATGCAGATTTAACAGGGGTTTTTCCCTATTTGTGTGATAAGCCATATATGTTTTTAATATACAGTAATACTGTTTATTTTTAAGTTATTGTGCAAATAAATTGTATAATTTTTTAACTACCTCCAAGCGCTCTTTTTCTTTTTTCTATTGTACTTTCTATAAGGGTTGGTCCACTCAAAGTAGCTGCTGGAGGTTAGTTATATCATCATCTGAGTGTATACTTACTAGCGCTGATTTTTTCTTTTTCCTTGTCTGGGAGCAGCAGCTGAGATGGGGAGTTGTTCCACAGTAACCATTTTGGAAGCTTTAAGGGGTGTCTCCTGAGGTAAGTTTGGCTCTCAATTTAAAAACATATATATATATATGACCCAACATTGGGACTCTCATTTTTAGAGTTAGGACCACCATATGCAGAAATACCTTGAGGGTGGCTGGTGGCTTATCATATATTTGCACAAATATGTGTAATGGACATTTCTGTGTTTTATTTTACAGATAGAACGGTATAGTCTGTTACTGGTTTATGGCAGTGTTGCTGAGGCATTTTTTCCCTTATTTTCTGTGGCTAGCAGATTAACTCCTGCCTTTCATGCACCTGTTTGCATTTACCTATAAATTGATTGAACAACTTCCATTCTGTGTTTTTTACATGTTAAACAGATAGAATGATTACATTGATGTGTACCAGTTAATTTCTGTGGAAGCCACATTGAAATTTTTGTAATTGTATTCTTAGTGGACAGGAAGCTAGGTGAGAGATAGTTTTTCAAGTTTTTGTTCTTAAAAATCACACAGGGTTTTTCAGGTAATGCATTCTCCAAGTTCTTATCATGTTTTAAGATTTTAAAATTTTCAAACATATTTTTTGTAATTTGATGACATTTTCTGTTCAATCTACTAATAAAGTAGATTATTTTTGTTTTTAGCCAAAATCAAGGATCTATCTAAGGCTTAAATGTGGTCTTTAGCTTCTTGTATAAATGTGGTAGGATATCCTTTAAAAAGTCTATCACCATAAGGTTTGCCTGTTGATTAAAATCTTCCAAAGTAGTACCTGACCAGGTGACGCATCAGCCTAAAGATTGTAAAGTCCCGCCATGAATATGCTGCGCATTTGCAGTGTTTTTTATGCTGGGGCTTGAATTTTTTCTGCATGATTTCCTTGACTCTTTATTTGAAGATCCTACGATGACCTCACAGATCATAATGGGACATCGCTGGAGGGTTGAGTATTAGTAAATGAATGAAACAGCCAGGCTCACTGCGAGGAGAAGCGAGCGTAGTTCAGGTAACAGTATAGAGAAATTGTGTGGTAGCACCTGCTGCAGACCCCAGAACACTGAGAGTGTCCACCTCTCAAAGGGAATATCAAAATAACGATTGTATACCCCATCTTCTGGATTTAATCACAAAGATTCTACACACTCTAAAGGACATTGATTGATTGATTGATTGAGCGCTCATCCCAGAACACATCCATACCATTATCCTAGTTCAGGTAAGTTCACATCAAAACGTTAGGGTAAGTAAATAAAGCCAAAAAACTTCTATAACCTTATGAAACCTTACAGTTTTGTATCTGAAAGTTTTAGAGGATCTAAGGTGAATCTTGAAGCATGTTATGTGGAACTTTTGGGCTGGATTGTAAGGAGGTAGCACCATCCAGCACTTCTTCCTAGTATAGTATTTTAGATTTGGGGACTGAATGACATAAGTGAAATAGTGGATCTTAAAATCACTGCAAAAATATAAAGAGTGGGTATGTATGTGCATGATAACGTGACTGTATATAGAAAAATACAAGAGGGAGGGGACATGGATCTGAAGAATATGTAAAAATAAAAATTCAGGTGAGTGGGCCAAGGGCTAATAGACCAGGGTATGTTTAAGTGATAGTGGAAGGGTCACAGTGAGAATGAAGGAGTCTTACTGTAGCTATGAAGAAAGGAATTGAGGATAGGGTAATCAGGATATAATGGGATTGTTAAGTGATACTTGACCTGGTTCCATAACGTTTGCCAACCTTGGTTCTCAGTGCAGGTTTTCCATATCTCCTTACTGGATCACAGGTATGCTCATTACTGACTATTACTTTTTAAATAGTCTATATGTGGTACTTATTATTTCACTTATTCATTAGGGAAACCTGGAGAATCTATCAATGCCTTGTATTGTGTAAACTCCCCAATTTTCCAATGATGATTATTATGACTGGGGCTGTTAAGTTTATTTGACTGAGGATTGAAGGAACACGAATGCCAAATTTATCTTTGGTGTGAGAAGCAAACCAGGTATGATTAGTTCAAGTTGTATTAGTAGAAAATTGAATAAATTTGCCTAGACCTGACAATTCATCCATCCTTTCTGAACATAGTGAGTCCCTGCTGCTATCTACTTCATTACGAAGTAGGGACAGCCAAAAGTTGCTTTTCGACTATCCCAATTTCGAATGACAGCAGTTTGAGAATTTATTTTTTTATGAATCGCATACTCACCCATTCATAAAAAAATATTCTCAAACTGCTGTCATTTCTCAAACTGCTGCCAATGATTTTCAGAAGTGCCGCCGCCGGACCACCAGAGAGTTGAGTAACCCTCTCCGGGGTCTTATGGTTAGGCTGCGGAGGGGAGGGGGAGGCTTAGGGTTAGGGAGTGGGGTTGCTTACCTTTCGGAGCACTGTGTTCGGTGCTCTGGGATCGATTGCTATGCCACAATGAGGCATAAGCAATCGATATCCCAGCCAATTCGGAACTGGCTGGGAGCGAATGGCCCTTTCAAAATAGGGCCGTTCACAATGGGGACCAACACTCCTTTCTGAGAGGTACTGTTTAGCTCAGTAAGTCAGTGCCAATACAGCTTAACTATTTAATTGACAGTTCCATTTTGTTTAAAGTAGATGCTTTATAGTGAACAGAATGAAATGAAACAGAGAAAGAAAACTTTTCAAACACTTGTCAGGTTAGGTTCTCTCTTTTGTGATAATGCACACTGTGTTAGACTCAAATAACTTCTGTATGAATGGCCTTAGTAACTTCATACAAGGTCAGTTGCAAGTTTGATGTCTTTCTTTTCAAGTAAAATAATACCTGTTTTAGATTTTAGTTACCATGCAAGCCAATCCTGACGTTAGGTCATTGTGCTTCATTCTGACTAGAGTGGGAAATAGAGAACAGCAGTTTCACTTCACCCTCTGAGACACTCACTGAAGAGTCTAAAGAAATGTGGAGCTTTTTTCACATTGCCTGACTGCTCCCCAGCAACAAATCTTCCCGGGCCAGTGCTAAAGCAGGCTTGCATCTTTCATCAGCTGTTGCTAGGTGGCAAACCTCCTTCAGCAATTTGTTAGTCACCTAATTAGATTTCCTTGAAATGCGCATAATTTCTAATATGAAATAAAAATTCTGTTGACGATTTAACTGAAAACCCACAAAGTGTTTAGGTGAAACCTTCCATGGCTTTCTCAACTGTGTGTTTCTGTAGAATTTGTGATAATTTTCCACATGATCAGAGTTGTGTCTGAATTCATGCTGAACAATCAGAACTCCTTCCAACCTCCTTCAGACTTAAGGGGAATGCTACTTTTTTTTTTATTAGCCTCAGGCAAAATAGAGTAAATTGACAATTGCTCAGAGAAAAAAATGACATTACATACAGTAACATTATGCAGAATTAACGTTAGACATTCTTAGGTGATTTTGAACAATTCCAAAACACAAGTATACACAATTTCTCATCTAATTTCAGATATAAACAGCTTATCAAGATACAGGTATGCTGATATATTTAATAGCAGTCACAGTCGCAAGCCCAGGGGGGTCCAAGATTCATAACAATCGTTAGTTTGTCTGGATGAGAATTGGGGGACCATTAGACTGTACACGAAGCAAATACCAATAGTCTTCTAGATTGAGTCAGAGTACGCACAAGCGTCTCTATAGTTAAATCAGGGAATAATGATAGTGATATCCCAGAGTGCAACTGGGTATGGTCAATTTCTTCCCACAATGCTCGATAGAGAAATGCTACTTTTGATAAAGGAGCTGAGATGCCTTCATAAGTTGGCGTTCTTTTATATTCCATAATTTTGGTACACTTAAAACCCCCTCTATATGGTACATGCAATGGACTGCTCCCATGCATAACAACTGCTGCCTAGTGCTGTTGCTCCTCAGGTTTGAAGCGAGACAAAGGGTCTGGGGTCATACCTATTGTCTCTCAGCCTGCCATAAGCACTAAGCTGCCAATTGGAAATCCTTGAAGACTGTCAAACATAAAAAGAAGTGCTGCGCTGGATTAGGCTAGAGACAATAAAAAATTTAAAAAACATTTTATTGTAATAAAACCTAAAAATAAAATCATATAATTATAGACACTCGAAGGCAGCATGTCATGTCATCCATGAGTGACTGTTCTATTAACAGGTTTGTGGTCATCTTATACATTATAGAGTAGTAGTGGTAGTTCCTGCTTGGTGGTAGTCCCCACTTTGATGGCTGCCTTTAGAAATAGAGACAGCCGAAATTTCCTTTTTGGCTGTCTCTATTTTGAATGGCAGCCATTTTAGTTTTTTTTATGAATGGCTGAGTATTGGCATATTCATCCATTCTATTTTGCTGGACCTGCTGCAGACCTGCCGCTGACAGCTCCAGAGAGGTGAGTAACCTCTCTGGGGAATTTTAGTGTTGGGGAAGGGGGGGATAGAGTTAGGCTCTTAGGAATCGAGGGTTAGGGTTAGAGCCATAGAAGGGGAGGGTTAGGGTCAGGCTGCGAACAGGGGGGGTCTTAGGGTTAGGCTATAGAGAAGGGATTATTAGGGTGAAGCTAGGGAGAAAGGAAGGTTAGGGTCAGGTTGCAGGGAAGGGAGGGTTAGGGTCAGGCTGCGGGGAAGGGACGGTTAGGGTCATGGAAGGAGAGGGTTAGGGTCAGAATTAGGGTTAGGGTTAGTTTTTAGACTTACCTATCAGAGTACCGTGTTCAATGCTCCGGGGATCGATTGCTGTGCCTTATCGACATAGGGCCGTTCTTAGCGGGGACCCACACCCATTGCAGTACTATCATAATAGATAAGATCCAGACTTTTGATATCTATAGGTTTATATCCCTGAGCAAAAGATTCAGATAGCCCTATTGGCACTGGGCTAAAATGTACAGACCCTTAGAGCCTTTGAACTGAAGCCCTGGGGGCCCACCTTCTACAGAACATTAGTGTGGCGTGGCTCTGCCGAGAAGTAGTAGCAGCAGGGGTTGGCAGGAAACCGGGTGTGGGTCCCTGCTAAGAATGGCCCTATATTAGTTTAAAATATACACGGCTTCACCCCTCACAAAAACTGATGTAACCCCTTCAATAAATAATTACCTATTCAATTTAGAAATCAACTGCATTTGGAAATTGACCGTAGTGTGAGGCTCCTTAAGCATTTTATTTCTGCACCAGTTAATTTAACATCGCCTTACCTGTTAACAACACATTTAATGATTCTAAAGTCCTGTTACCATGCATAGTTGGTAAAGATATAAAGTGATACTTATACCAAAATACCCATACAGCAATCTATGATTGTGTTATGATGTCTTTTATCTAGTAAAGTGCTGAATTATACTGGTAAAAACTGATAAAAAAAAACTAATTCAGCAGATATCTTACCAGTATGTACTGTCCAACAAAGATGTAGAATTTTGTTTCTACAAAATCATTTAAAGAATCAAGCTTCTGGTCGCTTGATTCTTTAAATGATTCTACTTCAGGTTCGGATTGCGGTTGTGAATATTTAAAGTTAGACTGAAGCAGAGAGTTATAGGAAAAAAATAAAATCTGACAACAAATAAACTATAGTGTGTATAGCAGCATTAAAGGGCTAATGCTTACCTAAAATCTGAACTGCAGTCGATTTAAATCCTCTGATCATATTAAACCCAACCAGTGTGTATCCAGCTTAATTCTTTGCTACAGGCGGTGATTTCTTCCAGTAGATGGCGGCACAAGTGTTCTAGTCAGGCAGAGACTAGAGATGAGCTAATCCTCTGAGGTTTTGTTCACCAAACTATTTGGGAAATTCTGCAGTTACTGTTCCAATTGAGGGGAGCTCTGGAAATTATGGATATGTAATATTTTAGGAAACATCCTGAGGATTGTGAATGAAACCATTAAGTTCAGAGTCCTCATCAAATCAACTCTTTATTTTATGAAATGCTAAGGTTAGATGGAACGCCATAAAAAAATATATTCAAAGGATACACATTTAAAATAAAAAAAGATGAAAAAATTGTCTGTGACAGTCTATTGTATTGGGCTTTTTTTAACTTCTTTTTTAATAATGGTCACATTTTAAAGGTCTAGCTGCCTCCAGCTTTGCCATGCAGGACAGAAAGTAGGGGGAGTAGTAATAAATAGGGCTACCAGGAAAAAGGAGGAGGATAATAAATTAAAATTGCTAGATACACATAGAAAATATTGTAGAAGGTTATAGATATTTTAATTTGAAACCTATATTCTTTGAACATCGTGTATGGCATCCCACAACTGTTCCTATGGGCTTGATTCAGACTTAAGAAGGAACTTGAAAATAAGAGAGGAAAGTTACTCCCGGCTAAACCATGTTGAAATGGGCAGACTAGATGGGCCATGTGGCTCTTATCTGCCGTCACTTTCTATGTTTCTATGATTTTAGGGGAGTCATATTTTCATCTGTTGCAAACAGTATTAAAGTTAAGAGGTGGCATTTCCCAGACCAAGTCTAAATAATAGTATAATAGTCACGCTGGCCAGCATCTGTGTACAATAAGCAATTCAAAGATATCTCCCTGCATGCAAAGAATAAAATTAACTTTCCTCACTTATTTTAAGCTCCTTAAGTCTGAATCAGGCCCTATGTGTTACTTTATTTTATCTTCCTACAGTTCCATGTGTTTTTATTTTGGTTGCACTCAGACAGGGCAAACCTTTAAATGGTACAGCCCTGTCAGTGCCTGACATGGCTTCTACAGCTGGAACCTGATTTAGAATGTTCTTGTGTTTTATTGTCCTAAACACATTCAATTTTAGAAGGTGGTGTATAATGTAATCAACTGCTTTCAACATCACCTGGTGGGCATAATCACCTAGTGTCACCCAGCTACATCCAGGAATGCTCTTCCAAAGTGCAGACAGTAGAATGGGTGTTATTGGAAGAAAGGCTTATTTAGTATAAAAGAGCAGAATACCATACATATATTTATAGATATATCATACTTGCTGACTCTCCCGGAATGTCCGGGAGACTGCCGGAATCCTGGGAGACCTCCCGAACTCCCGGGAGAGCAACCCTTTCTCCCGCAAACAAAATGTGGACAAAAGAAAAACCTATTGCGCATGCGCGGGATGCGGGAGGACAAGACGGAGGACGTGACAATAGGACATGCCTTCTAGAAGACGCCGGGTATTGCAGAGCTAGGAGGTTAAGTCAGAGTGAATTCATAAGACCGCTGCGGAGGAGGAAGGAAAGAGGGAGAAAAAGGTAAGTATAACTTAATTGGAGAAATTGGAGAAATTGAAGGGGGCTTACACACTATGCTGGGGAATACTGAGTGGGGCTGACACATTGTGCTGGGGAATACTGAGTGGGGCTGACACACTATGCTGGGGAATACTGAGTGGGGCTGACACACTATGCTGGGGAATACTGAGTGGGGCTGACACACTATGCTGGGGAATACTAAGTGGGGCTGACACATTGTGCTGGGGAATACTGAGTGGGGCTGACACACTATGCTGGGGAATACTAAGTGGGGCTGACACATTGTGCTGGGGAATACTGAGTGGGGCTGACACACTATGCTGGGGAATACTAAGTGGGGCTGACACATTGTGCTGGGGAATACTGAGTGGGGCTGACACACTATGCTGGGGAATACTGAGTGGGGCTGACACACTATGCTGGGGAATACTAAGTGGGGCTGACACATTGTGCTGGGGAATACTGAGTGGGGCTGACACACTATGCTGGGGAATACTGAGTGGGGCTGACACACTATGCTGGGGAATACTAAGTGGGGCTGACACATTGTGCTGGGGAATACTGAGTGGGGCTGACACACTATGCTGGGGAATACTGAGTGGGGCTGACACACTATGCTGGGGAATACTAAGTGGGGCTGACACATTGTGCTGGGGAATACTGAGTGGGGCTGACACACTATGCTGGGGAATACTGAGTGGGGCTGACACACTATGCTGGGGAATACTAAGTGGGGCTGACACATTGTGCTGGGGAATACTGAGTGGGGCTGACACACTATGCTGGGGAATACTGAGTGGGGCTGACACACTATGCTGGGGAATACTAAGTGGGGCTGACACATTGTGCTGGGGAATACTGAGTGGGGCTGACACACTATGCTGGGGAATACTGAGTGGGGCTGACACACTATGCTGGGGAATACTAAGTGGGGCTGACACATTGTGCTGGGGAATACTGAGTGGGGCTGACACACTATGCTGGGGAATACTGAGTGGGGCTGACACACTATGCTGGGGAATACTAAGTGGGGCTGACACATTGTGCTGGGGAATACTGAGTGGGGCTGACACACTATGCTGGGGAATACTGAGTGGGGCTGACACACTATGCTGGGGAATACTAAGTGGGGCTGACACATTGTGCTGGGGAATACTGAGTGGGGCTGACACACTATGCTGGGGAATACTGAGTGGGGCTGACACACTATGCTGGGGAATACTAAGTGGGGCTGACACATTGTGCTGGGGAATACTGAGTGGGGCTGACACACTATGCTGGGGAATACTGAGTGGGGCTGACACACTATGCTGGGGAATACTAAGTGGGGCTGACACATTGTGCTGGGGAATACTGAGTGGGGCTGACACACTATGCTGGGGAATACTGAGTGGGGCTGACACACTATGCTGGGGAATACTAAGTGGGGCTGACACATTGTGCTGGGGAATACTGAGTGGGGCTGACACACTATGCTGGGGAATACTGAGTGGGGCTGACACACTATGCTGGGGAATACTAAGTGGGGCTGACACATTGTGCTGGGGAATACTGAGTGGGGCTGACACACTATGCTGGGGAATACTGAGTGGGGCTGACACACTATGCTGGGGAATACTAAGTGGGGCTGACACATTGTGCTGGGGAATACTGAGTGGGGCTGACACACTATGCTGGGGAATACTGAGTGGGGCTGACACACTATGCTGGGGAATACTAAGTGGGGCTGACACATTGTGCTGGGGAATACTGAGTGGGGCTGACACACTATGCTGGGGAATACTGAGTGGGGCTGACACACTATGCTGGGGAATACTAAGTGGGGCTGACACATTGTGCTGGGGAATACTGAGTGGGGCTGACACACTATGCTGGGGAATACTGAGTGGGGCTGACACACTATGCTGGGGAATACTAAGTGGGGCTGACACATTGTGCTGGGGAATACTGAGTGGGGCTGACACACTATGCTGGGGAATACTGAGTGGGGCTGACACACTATGCTGGGGAATACTAAGTGGGGCTGACACATTGTGCTGGGGAATACTGAGTGGGGCTGACACACTATGCTGGGGAATACTGAGTGGGGCTGACACACTATGCTGGGGAATACTAAGTGGGGCTGACACATTGTGCTGGGGAATACTGAGTGGGGCTGACACACTATGCTGGGGAATACTGAGTGGGGCTGACACACTATGCTGGGGAATACTAAGTGGGGCTGACACATTGTGCTGGGGAATACTGAGTGGGGCTGACACACTATGCTGGGGAATACTGAGTGGGGCTGACACACTATGCTGGGGAATACTAAGTGGGGCTGACACATTGTGCTGGGGAATACTGAGTGGGGCTGACACACTATGCTGGGGAATACTGAGTGGGGCTGACACACTATGCTGGGGAATACTAAGTGGGGCTGACACATTGTGCTGGGGAATACTGAGTGGGGCTGACACACTATGCTGGGGAATACTGAGTGGGGCTGACACACTATGCTGGGGAATACTAAGTGGGGCTGACACATTGTGCTGGGGAATACTGAGTGGGGCTGACACACTATGCTGGGGAATACTGAGTGGGGCTGACACACTATGCTGGGGAATACTAAGTGGGGCTGACACATTGTGCTGGGGAATACTGAGTGGGGCTGACACACTATGCTGGGGAATACTGAGTGGGGCTGACACACTATGCTGGGGAATACTAAGTGGGGCTGACACATTGTGCTGGGGAATACTGAGTGGGGCTGACACACTATGCTGGGGAATACTGAGTGGGGCTGACACACTATGCTGGGGAATACTAAGTGGGGCTGACACATTGTGCTGGGGAATACTGAGTGGGGCTGACACACTATGCTGGGGAATACTGAGTGGGGCTGACACACTATGCTGGGGAATACTAAGTGGGGCTGACACATTGTGCTGGGGAATACTGAGTGGGGCTGACACACTATGCTGGGGAATACTGAGTGGGGCTGACACACTATGCTGGGGAATACTAAGTGGGGCTGACACATTGTGCTGGGGAATACTGAGTGGGGCTGACACACTATGCTGGGGAATACTGAGTGGGGCTGACACACTATGCTGGGGAATACTAAGTGGGGCTGACACATTGTGCTGGGGAATACTGAGTGGGGCTGACACACTATGCTGGGGAATACTGAGTGGGGCTGACACACTATGCTGGGGAATACTAAGTGGGGCTGACACATTGTGCTGGGGAATACTGAGTGGGGCTGACACACTATGCTGGGGAATACTGAGTGGGGCTGACACACTATGCTGGGGAATACTAAGTGGGGCTGACACATTGTGCTGGGGAATACTGAGTGGGGCTGACACACTATGCTGGGGAATACTGAGTGGGGCTGACACACTATGCTGGGGAATACTAAGTGGGGCTGACACATTGTGCTGGGGAATACTGAGTGGGGCTGACACACTATGCTGGGGAATACTGAGTGGGGCTGACACACTATGCTGGGGAATACTAAGTGGGGCTGACACATTGTGCTGGGGAATACTGAGTGGGGCTGACACACTATGCTGGGGAATACTGAGTGGGGCTGACACACTATGCTGGGGAATACTAAGTGGGGCTGACACATTGTGCTGGGGAATACTGAGTGGGGCTGACACACTATGCTGGGGAATACTGAGTGGGGCTGACACACTATGCTGGGGAATACTAAGTGGGGCTGACACATTGTGCTGGGGAATACTGAGTGGGGCTGACACACTATGCTGGGGAATACTGAGTGGGGCTGACACACTATGCTGGGGAATACTAAGTGGGGCTGACACATTGTGCTGGGGAATACTGAGTGGGGCTGACACACTATGCTGGGGAATACTGAGTGGGGCTGACACACTATGCTGGGGAATACTAAGTGGGGCTGACACATTGTGCTGGGGAATACTGAGTGGGGCTGACACACTATGCTGGGGAATACTGAGTGGGGCTGACACACTATGCTGGGGAATACTAAGTGGGGCTGACACATTGTGCTGGGGAATACTGAGTGGGGCTGACACACTATGCTGGGGAATACTGAGTGGGGCTGACACACTATGCTGGGGAATACTAAGTGGGGCTGACACATTGTGCTGGGGAATACTGAGTGGGGCTGACACACTATGCTGGGGAATACTGAGTGGGGCTGACACACTATGCTGGGGAATACTAAGTGGGGCTGACACATTGTGCTGGGGAATACTGAGTGGGGCTGACACACTATGCTGGGGAATACTGAGTGGGGCTGACACACTATGCTGGGGAATACTAAGTGGGGCTGACACATTGTGCTGGGGAATACTGAGTGGGGCTGACACACTATGCTGGGGAATACTGAGTGGGGCTGACACACTATGCTGGGGAATACTAAGTGGGGCTGACACATTGTGCTGGGGAATACTGAGTGGGGCTGACACACTATGCTGGGGAATACTGAGTGGGGCTGACACACTATGCTGGGGAATACTAAGTGGGGCTGACACATTGTGCTGGGGAATACTGAGTGGGGCTGACACACTATGCTGGGGAATACTGAGTGGGGCTGACACACTATGCTGGGGAATACTAAGTGGGGCTGACACATTGTGCTGGGGAATACTGAGTGGGGCTGACACACTATGCTGGGGAATACTGAGTGGGGCTGACACACTATGCTGGGGAATACTAAGTGGGGCTGACACATTGTGCTGGGGAATACTGAGTGGGGCTGACACACTATGCTGGGGAATACTGAGTGGGGCTGACACACTATGCTGGGGAATACTAAGTGGGGCTGACACATTGTGCTGGGGAATACTGAGTGGGGCTGACACACTATGCTGGGGAATACTGAGTGGGGCTGACACACTATGCTGGGGAATACTAAGTGGGGCTGACACATTGTGCTGGGGAATACTGAGTGGGGCTGACACACTATGCTGGGGAATACTGAGTGGGGCTGACACACTATGCTGGGGAATACTAAGTGGGGCTGACACATTGTGCTGGGGAATACTGAGTGGGGCTGACACACTATGCTGGGGAATACTGAGTGGGGCTGACACACTATGCTGGGGAATACTAAGTGGGGCTGACACATTGTGCTGGGGAATACTGAGTGGGGCTGACACACTATGCTGGGGAATACTGAGTGGGGCTGACACACTATGCTGGGGAATACTAAGTGGGGCTGACACATTGTGCTGGGGAATACTGAGTGGGGCTGACACACTATGCTGGGGAATACTGAGTGGGGCTGACACACTATGCTGGGGAATACTAAGTGGGGCTGACACATTGTGCTGGGGAATACTGAGTGGGGCTGACACACTATGCTGGGGAATACTGAGTGGGGCTGACACACTATGCTGGGGAATACTAAGTGGGGCTGACACATTGTGCTGGGGAATACTGAGTGGGGCTGACACACTATGCTGGGGAATACTGAGTGGGGCTGACACACTATGCTGGGGAATACTAAGTGGGGCTGACACATTGTGCTGGGGAATACTGAGTGGGGCTGACACACTATGCTGGGGAATACTGAGTGGGGCTGACACACTATGCTGGGGAATACTAAGTGGGGCTGACACATTGTGCTGGGGAATACTGAGTGGGGCTGACACACTATGCTGGGGAATACTGAGTGGGGCTGACACACTATGCTGGGGAATACTAAGTGGGGCTGACACATTGTGCTGGGGAATACTGAGTGGGGCTGACACACTATGCTGGGGAATACTGAGTGGGGCTGACACACTATGCTGGGGAATACTAAGTGGGGCTGACACATTGTGCTGGGGAATACTGAGTGGGGCTGACACACTATGCTGGGGAATACTGAGTGGGGCTGACACACTATGCTGGGGAATACTAAGTGGGGCTGACACATTGTGCTGGGGAATACTGAGTGGGGCTGACACACTATGCTGGGGAATACTGAGTGGGGCTGACACACTATGCTGGGGAATACTAAGTGGGGCTGACACATTGTGCTGGGGAATACTGAGTGGGGCTGACACACTATGCTGGGGAATACTGAGTGGGGCTGACACACTATGCTGGGGAATACTAAGTGGGGCTGACACATTGTGCTGGGGAATACTGAGTGGGGCTGACACACTATGCTGGGGAATACTGAGTGGGGCTGACACACTATGCTGGGGAATACTAAGTGGGGCTGACACATTGTGCTGGGGAATACTGAGTGGGGCTGACACACTATGCTGGGGAATACTGAGTGGGGCTGACACACTATGCTGGGGAATACTAAGTGGGGCTGACACATTGTGCTGGGGAATACTGAGTGGGGCTGACACACTATGCTGGGGAATACTGAGTGGGGCTGACACACTATGCTGGGGAATACTAAGTGGGGCTGACACATTGTGCTGGGGAATACTGAGTGGGGCTGACACACTATGCTGGGGAATACTGAGTGGGGCTGTACATTAATAGGTCCACTCCACACTATAGAAGTCTTGGCAGAATGGCAAGTCACTCACTCACTTACCTTCCCATTCTTTCACTTACAACAGGACAAAGACTAACATGTTTTCATGACCAATGAGACATTCCCAAGGTCATTATTTAGGCTGGAACTGTGGGAGTACTAGTGTGTATTCAGTGGATGCAGACAGTTAAAGTACATTAATAGCTGCTGTCCACACTATAGAAGTCTTGGCAGAATGGCAAGTCACTCACTCACTTACCTTCCCATTCTTTCACTTACAACAGGACAAAGACTAACATGTTTTCATGACCAATGAGACATTCCCAAGGTCATTATTTAGAATTGGATGGAAATGAGAAATTGTAAATTATATCTAGAACAGCCATCCAGGTGTAAAGATTATTAGGGGAGATTTCGGGCTAGATTTACTAAACTTCTTAAAAGGAAAAATGGAGCGGTTTTCCATAGCAACCAAATCAGATTCTAGCTCCCACTTTCCTATTACATACTAGAGAATGTCAGCTAGAATCTGATCTGGTTAGCTCAATTTTTCCCTTTGAGAAGTTTAGTAACCTTAGCCCTTTAATTTTGGTTATGCCTCTAGTTTGGTAATCTATACATACTTTTTTAAAAGAATACTATGGCATTGTATATGGAATATGGGGGTTTATTCTGTATATTGTACCATGGGTCTAATCTAGCTAAACCCTACTCTCATCTGAATTTAAAGTCAGGTCACAGCTGTGATTATTTTGTTGTTTTTATAATGAGGTTGCATCTTACTTGTATACAGTTTATCAAGGTAAGAGTTCCCCAATAAACTAATTTATTGCATATTTACCTCCATGTATAAAATGCTTTGCCCCACACAATGTAATCTAATTGCCCTCATTGCTTGCATAATTCATCTTTGGATCTCTATGAGAGATGTGAAAAGTTAAGTATCATAGCCATTGATTTGCAATATTGTAATGTACAATATATGGTAAATAGTGGTATAGTCTGCATGAAAAATTAATGATTGCCTTATATATCATGTGACAAAGCTGTCAGACGCATGAACATAAAGGATGTGTAAGAGACAATGGGAGACATCCATGCTCATTGTTCTTTAGGAGCTGTTTTACTGCGTATACAACACCTTGTTTGTGTCTCCACCACATGCATTTGGACAGTTTGTTAAGGGTCCTGTGAAGACAATATGCTTTTGCAAAAGGATGAGCAGATAATGAGCATCTAAGACTACAGGACCCACAATGCCCTGTCCGCCAGTGAGCTGCAGTATGCAGAGTACCAGGCAAGCTACAGATGATCAGCCCACTATTCTCTGGGTGTGATTGGTCCAGAAATGGGGAAGTGTAACTGATAAAGAAAATCACACTGACTGTATGTGAGATGCTGACCTGGGAGGTGGAGACGCAGAGAGGAAATCATTTCTAGCAGTCTGTCTCCGTCATTTAAACATTGCTGCAGGAATGTGGGTGCTTCATTCATAAATAATAGTATGCATGCATATGATGGAAGGGGGCAGATGCAGAAAATAGAGGGAGTAAGATACACACTCTACTGACAGATATACAATTAGGCGGATGCTTTCTGACACTTGGAGACACACGAATCTAGAGAGAGAGACGTCTATCTGTGATCACAGAGACAGCTGAAGGGGAGGAAGGGGCGGTGCCTGGTGCACTGCACTCACTGCAGCTGGAATCTAGCGGACACTGGCTGCACCTTCACTGGTCACTGGCTGCATTACGCTGTACCCCTGTATGTTGGCACTTCCTGCATGTTCTGTAGGTTTGGAGCAGTGAGCGCTGCCCGCGTCTTTCATGAGGGCACAGCACGAACACATCGGGAGATGCTCTAAGGCACGGTAGGCACGAACCTCCCCGGGCTAACCTAACCCTACTGCAACCAGCAACCAACTCCTGCCACCCAAGCACAGCACACAGACCCTGGATGACATTCTAACCTGAAACCTTGTCGTGTGGTCATTCTGAATGGATATTACCTGGTGACATCGTGAGTGAGAGCCAGGCACCGGGCAAAGGATGGCGTCTCACGGTAAACCCAGAAAGGACCGAAGCGCAGACTATGAAAGTCAGATTAAAGGTGAGAGGGAAAGACTCCTTGGATGGTAGTGCTATATGGAGAAGTTACGTGACAGATACGCTGCGCCTAAGTAACTGGGTAGCGTAACTCCATATGCAGCAATCATGGGACTATACTGTACATTATTACTGAGCTCATGTTTATGCGCTTCCTTGTGATCTCTCAATTCACTGGCTGCACCATCATCTGTTGTTTCACTGTAGCTCTGCAGGGAATTCAATTTAACTGAGAATATTTTCACATAACTCTATTATCGCAGTACAGGGTCAAGCTGGAGCATATAAAGCAAAATAGACAAAACAAAGGTTAAGTGCGAATCTTTCCTTCATTTGTCTAACACCATATTCCAGAAGACTTATTTATTTATTTTACTTCAATACCCATTGCCAAATATTACAATATTTTGTCCTTCTAAATTCAGTTACTTGATATGGTGTCCCACAACCTTGTAGAATAAAAATAATATCTGTTGCTATAACAATAAACACATAAAACTCAGCATACTGCACAGAGGTCCCATTCATTAAAACATGTATGACACAGCAATACATAACAGATGCTCTTGATAGGGCATGCACTTATTACCACAACCTTTTAAACTTCCCCTATTGATAATAACAGTCACATGATCATAAAAACCATTTTTTTCAGCAATGTCAAAAGTTGTTGCAAGGCAATGTGTGATTTAGTTTTGTAAACAGATACTAATTGGTGAATTTCATACAACATACTGTATATCTTATAAGAGAATGCTTGTAACAAATGTTCTATGAGGACTACAGAATATTGTTTATGTGCCACCAGTTGACTCCAGCATAATATATACAGGTTGATTAGACTCTATATGAAAACCCTACATTACAGATTGGAAACTGATGGAGCATATTTGTATATCTACCAAAACCGTAGAGTAGGCCATTGTTGTTAATCATTTTTCTGCTATTTGCAACCATCATTTTCACTTTTAATATATTACTCCAATTTACTGTGTTACTTAAAACCCACCAACTACGTTCTGCTCTGTTACACTATGCTAATTTAACTGTACCAAATTCTTTGTATGATGCCATATCTTGCGATCCAGTAAGGATATCATGCATGGAATGGTTTAAAACACATGATGAGACATAAACAAGCTAACTGACTGTTTGTGAGAGTTTGTTATCTAATTACTGCCAGCAACTATTAGTTTTGAGCTGATGCTGCATTTTCTTATTGCAGGTCTTTACTCCTCAGTATCTGCAGTGCATAAACTAGTAATCTGTAGCACATTGCATCCTTACTTCCCTTATATCTTTTATATCTTGTAATTGCATGGCTTCTGCCGCTGTCACAGTTCTCTTAGGATTCAGTGTAGCATTGTAATCTGTGTGTTGCAATGAATGAAGCAGTATGAATGGATTCATGCATGTGTTTGTGTACAGAACTGAATACACATTATGTGTTCTGTCTGGCTTTCAAGAATGTGACCAAAGGTCCTTTCAATTATAATAATCACAATTTCAGTAACAGATTATTTTGTGATTACTTGTTTTATTGGAACAGCCTATAATCTTTGTTCACTGGTGCCTTTTTACACTAGTGTATGACATTTTTTTGGTAACCAGGATGGATGTGCATGGCCCCATTTCACAACATGAGAGATAAAGGCGTTTCTTACCCAGAAAGAGAAGAAGGATGTTTTGAAGTCTAGGACAAATGTGTTGAATTTGTTACCTGTTTTGACAGCACTTGAGGGGGTGGATTGAGTACTTGTGCAAATTGTCTGATTACAATAAATGCATTTGACTTTGTTAAAAAAAATTGCGGGTAAGGGCAGCCCATTCGCGGCTTGGCCATTTTCTTCCATCCATTTCAGACGTTGCTCTGTAATCGATTGCTCCTGCCCCGCCAGAGGGATAGAATTAAAAATTTTCAGCGCAAATCCTCAGCGGTGACTGGTGAGAATTTCACCAACCTGTATCCTAACCCTCACCCTTACCCTTCCCTTCCATTACACTAATCCTAACCCTCCCTTGCCCACAGCCAGACCCTAATCTTTCCCTTCTATGCTGGATCCCCTCCTCGCAGCCTAACCCTAAGACTTCCTTCCTCGCAGCCTAACCCTAGGATTACCCTTCTATGTTCTTACCCCTCCCCGCAGCCTAATTGTTAAACTCCCTTTGTATACTAACCTCCTAAGAAGTGCCTAACCCTAAGACTCACTTCTAGGTTCTATCCCCTCCCCACAGCCTAACCCTAAGACTACCCTTGTACGCTAACCTCCTGTCTGGTGCGGCAAGTGTGCGACAGGTCTTCCATTGGGTTTTGTGCCAGGTGTCAGAAAGCCAATGAATGGTTAAGTTGCTGACAAATTAATTCAGCATACTTACTCATTCATTATGTAAACTTTCTATTTAGGCAGATTTTCTAAATAGAGACAGACAAAAATTAGCTGTCGGCTGTGTGTATTTTGGAAATTTGAGTTTTACAACGGAGAACGGAACCCAAAAATTGCACAGCACTCTTGGCAGTAGGACTGACATGTGAGCACATCTAGAAATAATGGCTACCCATTTGTGCTAGTATAACTAAAACAGTCCCAGATTCTAGCTGACATTTTCTAGCATGTAATAGAAAAGTGAGTGCTCAAATCTTATTTTTTGACTATTTTGGGACTTATCAGCAGAACACCTTCTCCCCTTTCCACCCAGTCTAATATATGTATAATTATTTTATTCTTAAATTGTGACAATATCAGATTTGGTATGTATAACAACACCTTTGCAGTGATATTATAGATAACAATATCTCTTGCTTTTCTTGCCCAGATGGGAAAATTAAATATAACACCTGATTGGATATTTTGGTTCACTAAACATTTTTGGATATTTCATCATGTTATTATAACATCTTATTTTTTTGTGACCATGATTCCAGAGGTAAAAAGACTGTGAAAGACTGTCCCAGTCAGTCTAGACTTCAGTGTCAGTCTGGAGTAAGCATAACCACTCCAGATATTACTCTACAGACTCGATTCTGTTCCTTGCGATGTTGCGTTTTGGGCGTGAAGTTGCCTAATTTGCATAGAAAACGTTGCATGATTCTATTATAATAATTTTGGCCACTAAAACTCCAACATCGCATCCAAGCTGAAACACCAATTAAAATGATTGTGGGTGAGAGAAAAAGCAATTGCTTAACATCCCGCAATGTAGAGGCCAATATTGCACTTTTGCACCTTTCAGAGGTGCGAATTTCAGTACAAGTCAATGCTTAAAATAAAAATAAAAAATGTAATAAATGTAATAAAAATTTTAAAACACCCTTGTATTAGTGCATTGCAGGCTGCATCAATCCCAGCTGACAATTAAAAGCTTGGGCATGCTGGCCCTTGTAGTACTTCAAGTGCCAGTAGGCCGTCAGGTGCAGGCATGGCTAGATTAAAAACTTGGAAGACTGGAACTTTGTATGACGATGGATGTTGGTAAATATGAAACAGGTTTTTGTTTAGTTTTTTAATGGATTTATTTAATTCATTATTTATTTATAACTAGTCAAAGTCATAATGTTCCCCATTAATTTTTCCCTATTTCTCTCAGTATTCTCCAGAATGTCTCCAGCTCCCAGTGTTCCACAGCATGTCTCTCCAGCTCCCAATATCCCCCATCATGTGTCTCCAGCCCCCAAGTGTTCCTCATCATGTGTCTCCAGCTCCTAGTATCCCCCATCATGTGTTTTCAGCTCACAGTATTCCCCATCATGTGTCTCCAGCCCCCCAGTATTCCCATCATGTGTTATCCCACCCAGTATTCCCATCATGTGTTTTCAGCCCCCCCAGTATTCCCCATCATGTGTCTTCAGCTCCCCAATATTCCCCAACATATGTATTCAGCTGCCCAATATTCCCCAGCATATCTCTCCAGTTCCCAGTATTCCCCAGCATTCCCATCATGTGTCTCCAGTCCCCACATTATCCCTTATCATATGTCTTCAGCCCTCTAGTATTCTTATCATGTGTATCCAGCCCCCACAGTATTCCCCATCATGTGTTTCCAGCCCCCACAGTATTCCCCACCATGTGTGTCCAGCCCCCACAGTATTCCCCATCATGTGTTTCCAGCGAACAGTATTCCCATCATGTGTCTTCAGCCTCCACAGTATTCCCATCATGTGTTTTCAGCCCCTCAGTATTCCCCATCATCTGTCTTCAGCTCCCCAATATTCCTCAGAATATGTCTTCAGCTCCCCAATATTCCCCAGCATATGTCTTCAGCTCCCCAATATTGCCCAGCATATCTCTCCAGTTCGCAGTATTCCCCAGCATTCCCATCATGTGTCTCCAGTCCCCACATTATCCCATATCATATGTCTCTAGCCCTCTAGTATTCTTATCATGTGTGGCCAGCCCCCACAGTATTCTCTATCATGTGTGGCCAGCCCCCACAGTATTCCCCATCATGTGTGTCCAGCCCCCACAGTATCTCCCATCATGTGTGTCCAACCCCTCAGTATTGCAAATCATGTGCCATCAGACTCCAAGTAATCCCATCATGTCTCTAGCTCCCACTCTGCAGACTCTCTATGTCTATAGCAGTTTCTCTCCCCTCTGCTTGTCTCTCTCCTCTGCCTGTGTCTCTCTCCTCTGCTTGTGTCTCCCTCCTCTGCCTGTATCTCTCTCCTCCGCGTGTGTCTCTCTCCTCTGCCTATGTCTCTCTCCTCTCCCTGTCTCTCCCCTCTGCTCGTCTCTCTCCCTCCC
This sequence comes from Limnodynastes dumerilii, assembly GCA_011038615.1. Taxonomy (NCBI): domain Eukaryota; kingdom Metazoa; phylum Chordata; class Amphibia; order Anura; family Limnodynastidae; genus Limnodynastes; species Limnodynastes dumerilii. Next base: position 277,235 of record WWET01001792.1, on the reverse strand, counting down.
CTCTGTCTTCTCTGTCCTGCTGTTGCCTGGCTCTCTCCTCACAGAATGTGGTCTATGTTCACTCTATTTTGTGTCCCTGGGAAACATGCACCCGTTCTTTACGTTCCGTGTGGTGGAGCTGGAACCTGCAGGACAGATGCAGGAGGGAAGAAAGACTTTAGTGAGAGCTGTGGTGAGTAGAGCCGCAGGGGGTCGAAGATGGTGACCGGAGCGGCACTTGGGGGGGGGGGGGGACCGGAGCGTCGCTTGGGGGGGGGAGCGGGGGTGCTGGTGAGGCTTTTTTTTATTCTGCTTCTAACCGTTGTAACACGCGCAGTAGCATCACGACGTGTGGACGCTACTGTGCATGCGTATGACGGGTGAGGAGCAGAATGGCTTTTATATATATAGATAGGCCAACCATTATATATGTTAAGTGTTTTGGGGACAATACAGGCCGCAGCAGGCTCAGGGTGTCAGGGCATGCTGTTGCTTGTGCTTCCCCATGTACCGGCAGCCATGGACATGCTGGTCCTTGAAGTACTACAAGCACCAGCATGTCCAACAGCAGACCCAACTTTTAATGGCAGCTTGGGCTTGTTGCGACCTGTAGTGTAGGGGGGGGTATTTTAAGTTTTATTATGTTTCTAGAAGGAGGTGGGGATATTTGTTAATTAAACATGAATTTCTATATATTTCATTTTTTTAACTAGATATTCGCAGCCATATTGCATGCAATTGGCCACAAATACCTAAAACATATCACCCACTTTGTGTGGTGCCTGTTTACTGTGCAATGTGGGAGATATAAGACTTACAATAGAATTGCGTGATGTTCACACCAATGGGACAGCAACATCGCATGGAATAGAATCGGGCTCTACAAGTCCCATCGTGTCCATAGCTGCTAAACCTATGCCATTGAAGAATGCTGGGGGTTGTAGTTTCACAACACTTGGAGACAGATTTACTAAGCTGCGGGTTTGGAAAAGTGGAGATGTTGCCCATGGCAACCAATCAGATTCTAACTATCACTTTTCTATTGCATACTAGAGAATGTCAGCTAGAATCTGATTGGTTGCTATGGGCAACATCTCCACTTTTCCAAACCCACAGCT
>WWET01001792.1:140190-175481 GCA_011038615.1 Limnodynastes dumerilii | reverse complement strand
ATTTTTGTTTTGTGAGTGGGACAGGAGGGAAAATTTAAAGTGGAATACCCCAGACACAGATATCAATACTGGAACCAATACGTAAGTCAGGCTTTGCAAGCGCACTGTGCATGGTTTCCGTTCTGGTTTCCGTACGAGTTTCATAGGATATAATGTTCATTATGTAGAAATTCTTTATATATTTTTATTTTTGTGAGTGGGACAGGAGGGAAAATTTAAAGTGGAATACCCCAGACACAGATATCAATACTGGAACCAATACGTAAGTCAGGCTTTGCAAGCGCACTGTGCATGGTTTCCGTTCTGGTTTCCGTACGATCAGAGTTTCATAGGTTAGGGTGTGAAAGCCCTCCTTACATTACAATATAGTGTGGGTGGGAGTGGCATTTAAATTGTACATTATGGTCAGGGTTAGGCACTCCCATATGACAAGACGTTCCGTATGCACAGTGTAACGTACTAAAAAGTGAAGGTAGGGTTATGGGCACAGAAGTCACCTAAATTACGCATGTAAGAGGTGAGTATCATGGGAGGGCACTAACCTCTTGCGTGCAGACTTTAGCAACTGCGTACATGCAGAAATCATACTTATGTTGGGATTAATGAGATTAATGATGCAATGAAGTATCTTTATGTGATTAGTTTGGAATATTTTTGCTGTTTATCTATAATGCTTAACATATCCTTATGTGTGCTCTAGAAACTGCAGAAGTATCTTGCGGGAAGAAGCACCATCTGTAAATTACAGGCAAAACGCGACCGGCTAAAGGAGGCCATAGACAAAGGTAAGCAAGCTCCATTTATGTGTTTATATGTATATATTGGCATGCTTAAACAACCCAAGCACTAGATTGTGCTGATGGATAACATGGAGACTATGGAACGGATCCTCAGTTAAGAATGTTAGATGATTTATATGTGTAGTGAAGGAATTCTACATTAAGTCTCTGTGAGGGAAGGCGGGCCCACTTACTGTGCGTACCAGATACTCATGGTGGGTGGGCATAGGTATAAAAATTTTACAGTCAGGGCTTAGCTAACCCCCACATATACAATCTAGTATTCTGCACCTAAATCTATTCCATGTGCAGCAATGCCGTATAGCAAATTCTGTACGTTAGCCTCCATTTTAAGCTCACGTGAGCAGGGCCCTCCATCCTACTGTTGTTCCAGCCTCCACCACTCCCCCCTCACTTCATACCCTCTTGTCCCCCTTTTATCCCATCTCAACCTCTCACTGCTTTCTACCCCCTCCTCCCTGATCTGCCAAGCTTGTCACCTCACATTTTGTCTTGTGTTCTGTGCTTGCTTCACTTTATTGTATTTTTGTGATCTTTTTATATGTATACTGTATTTTATTATGTACTATGCTGTCCATCCCTACCCTGTATGTCTGTACTGTATATTGTTATGTACTATGCTGTCCATCCCTGCCCTGTATGTCTGTACTGTATTTTATTATGTACTATGCTGTCCATCCCTGCCCTGTATGTCTGTACTGTATTTTATTATGTACTATGCTGCCCATCTCTGCCCTGTATGTCTGTACTGTATTTTATTATGTACTATGCTGTCCATCCCTGCCCTGTATGTCTGTACTGTATTTTATTATGTACTATGCTGTCCATCCCTGCCCTGTATGTCTGTACTGTATTTTATTATGTACTATGCTGTCCATCCCTGCCCTGTATGTCTGTACTGTATTTTATTATGTACTATGCTGTCCATCCCGATCCTGTATGTCTGTAGTGTATATTATTATGTACTATGCTGTCCATTCCTGCCCTGTATGTCTGTACTGTATTGTATTATGTACTGTGCTGTCTTTCCCTACCCTGTATGTCTGTACTGTATTTTGTTTTATTTTGTACGGCGCTGTGGGCACCTTGTGGCACCTTATAAGTAAACAATAATAATAATAATAATAATTGCTGCTAGCTCTGGCTCTGGTCCCATGAGTGTAGGTTTTTGACTACAATAGATAAAGACAGCTGAAAGTTCAAAACTTAGAGATGGACCCTGTGCTAGTAGCTGCCTCCATCCCCTCCTATCCCTTCTGGGGCAAGGCATTGCTGGTCATATTACATAAAGTCTGCATTGTCCAGGTCTCTGGAGTTTTAATGACTTCCTAGTTATGGTCAGTTATGAGTATCTTTTTACAGCTGTTTCTATCACACCTGATAATAATCTAGTGCTTTCTAAAAAATGGTAGTTAGGATATTTTTTTCTTGCTTGTATGCAAAAAAACGAATATTTGATTTTGATATACATGATATCATGCAGAAGATTTCTCTAACCATATAAAAGCATCAATCAGCAGCCAGGCACCTCTATACATGTCTAAGAAATCTCAGGTAACTTTTATATTTGTTGATTTACACCTGGTATTGCATTTTCCTTTTTAATAATAATAATTTCCTAATGAACACTGAAGCAGCGACATACAGATATTATTCACATTATATTATCATCATCATGGTGTATTTATCTCACTTTTCCATTTTTCTCTACAGCTGCTGAGTCTCACAGTAATGTGTCTGGGTATGTATACAATATGGTGATTGTCCTTGGGGTGCAGACTAGAACAGGGAGGTGACCTCACCATCAGATGTGCTGCCATTGTGTCTTTTGTAAACTGCAGCCACCAGAGGACAAATCATTGTTTACTGTACAACAGTCAGTGTTTGCAAAGTGCCATTTTAGCTATATCAAATATTGTTGCACAAGGTAAAATTCAATATAATAACACAAACGAAAACTTGCATAAAACCAAAGAAAGTTGTCTTTATCAATGGTGTCAAATATTTCGATTTAATCAAGTTAATTTAATTACACTTGGATGCAACAATGGTACAGATATCTTTGTATCCATTGAACATAATTCATGATTGTCTTTCAATTCTTTAAGCACTAGTGCAGGCATAGTCGATCTACTGTTAAGTTGGCCATAGACTAGAGTGTTTATTGGTCCATTTATCGAGTGAGCGAACCAATTATCGATCTGTTGTTTTTACAGGATGGATATCTAAAACACCCAATAATCTGTCCATAAATGCCATGGTCTGATCATTTTATTGTTTGGTCCTCCAAACTATTATCGCAGCAAGCTCCCAATATACTGTGTGGCCATTTTTAGTCATCAAACCTGTACCTGTTACGTGGCTGCTCCCAGGGTGTGGAGTCTAACTGGGGCCTGGTCTTTACTAGGGCCTCTGATGGTTGGGATAGGTTTGTGCTGCAGGACATCCAGCAGGTCAAAATCCCTGGAAGGCAGCCCCAGGTGTAGCTAAGCACTAACAACCAGACAGGAGTGATAAGATCAACAGTATTTATTAGTGCACAAAGGGTAATACAGACAACAGGTGAATAGTGAACTAGGAGCAGAAATAAGAATACAATAACACAGGTATAAAGGCTAGATAAACCACAGGCTATAACACTACAGAGTACGTATATGAAAAGGAATCAGAGGGAGCTCTAAACACATTAATTAATGAATTAAGCATCCAACAGCAGACCCTAGGAGCAGGTCAAGATAATGTCCATGAAGCACAAAATAGTCCAATATTGTTCCTAGGGGTGAGACAGGATATTGCACATCCACAAGATGTAGCAGTACCTCAACCTCCTGGCTGGAGTTTCCCCATCTGTCTGACTCCATAATTATTGCCAAAGTATGGCAGTACTGTAATGAATAAAGTAATAAAGCTTTGTATGCTGCTAGAGATGCTGGGTTTCCACAAATATATTACTGCTATACTTGATGGTAATTATGGAATCAGACAGATAGGGAAACTCTGACCAGAAGGTGGAGTTGCCACACACTACTGAGTGGAGTTTCTACAGCCAGCAAATTAGCTAACTACACTGGCCTTCTGCAAAGATTGACAGAAGGCCCTTGCAGGCAATCGATGCAGAGATTGACAGGGAGCCCATACAGCTGCAAGGGCCTGCTGTCAACCTCTGCAGCTCCTCTCTCTTCAGCCAAGATTATCAGCAGGAGAGGTGTGTGGCGCTGATATCAGGACCTTTCTGTAGGAGATAATCACCCCAATTATTGAATGGATGTGGGTCCCCGGTTAGAACGGCCCTATTTCGATAGGGCCATTTCCTCCCAGCCAGTTTCGAACTACCCTAACCCTACTTTCCTGGAAGCTTGACCCTAACCCTCCCTTCCTTGCAGCCTGACCCTAACCAACCATCTCCCGCAGCCTGAGCCTAATTGTCCCTTCCCCGCAGCCTGACCCTAACCCTCCCTCCCTTGCAGCCTGACCCTAACCCTCCCTCCCCTGCAGCCTGACACTAACCCTCCCTCCCCTACAGCCTGACCCTAACCCTCCCTACCATGCACAGAGAGGTTACTCACCTTTCCCTCGTTCTGGCGATAGCAGCGGCGGAGGGATATCGGCGGCAGAATTTGCGAATGTGAATGGTTGAAGTATGCCGATTGGCATACTCACCCATTCTGGAAAAAAAATTAGAAATTGGTAAGTATTCAAAATATTTCGGAAGTGGGACATTCTAACTGGGGACTGCAACCGTTATTGAATATCCCATGCTGTGAATGATAATTGCTCTAGTGTATGGCCAACTATACACATCCTGGCAGATGTACTTTTACATAAAACTGGTGTGCCACAGTTTCCAATCCCTACAATCTATGTAAAGCCTTCCGTTGTACTCAGGTCTATGCTCATGTTAGCTACTAAATTGTTATTTAGATTTTAAATACAAAAAACATACAGACTGAATGTATTCACTAACAATGTACAGTTTATTATGTAGTTCACTGTATGATAAAACATCATTGACATATCTTGAATTGATGTCTATACCATTTAGTTATAGTAACCATGTGAAAATGATCTCATCACAAATCGCCAAAGCCAAACTGATTTCCTTCCCCCCAACTTCTGCTGGGAACATTTTTTGTGTCTTGACAATGCACATGCATCTGTCCTAACTGACTGGAATGCATTGCAACACATCCAGACTGAAGAGCAATGCACTGGATCACCAGATCTTATTTTGTTGCATTTAAAACTCTGAATGCAACATCCAGTAAGAAGCCTTTACCTCAATATATAGAAACAGATGCGTCACTGCAATTTATGCAGTTTACATTTGTCATAGCTGTTTAATAATTTTATCCTTTTAGAATTTGGGGAACAATGATAAATGTATTATTTTATAATGCATGATTTAGCCCTGAATGTGAAATAAAAATTGTTCATTTGGATCATGGTGTTATCTTAGCTTGATGATATTTACATACCTTCCCCTCATAATAAAGGCCATGTGATTGGTTTATGTCTATAATGTGCATTTAGTAGTGACATGGAGCAAGGTTATGTGTGTGGGTGAATTGTGTGTCCCACGGTTGGTTTCAGGCTGCAGTCCAGCACCAGTAGGTCTCAGAGGGTGAAAAGGCAGCGACCGACTTCCCAGTATAACCAGAAACTGTTTAACGGGAATTTGGAGGAGTTTGTGCAGGTACCTGCCACGTCTGCTGCCCCTTTCTTTTGCATTCTGATCCAGCTTGTGTTCTATTTGGGGAAGTGACTGCAGTATTGCTCCTCCTAGAAGCTGGGGCTTCACAGGTCTTTCTCTGTCACCACTTCAGTACAAGCTACGCTTCTGTGTATGTTTCACAAATGCCTGGAAAATATAAATCGCTCACTTGCAACTCAATAAACCCTTTGACTATACTTTAGGCTTTTTTGTAAAGTGTATGTTCCTGTCTAATGTCTCTTTCAATTTTGTTTCTTATGGTTTTCCCTCGCTTTTTAAAAATTTATTTTTAGCAATTTTTTTTATCCCCCTACCATCCACATGTGACTTCCATATCTTAGGATCTGATGCAGAGTGAGTATATATTTCCATCGTGTGCCTTGCTTGATGTTGCAATGCACATGCCCAGAAGATCAGTTCCACCCCTCTGGGATGGGTTTATGAGGGTTGAATTCAAAGCCTTATCAGATATGATTGGCTTTTGCAAACATTCTGCGATTGCTGCTTTCTTAACCAGGTACATGTGCCGTATGTCTGTAGGTCTCCGCAAATTCAGGAACATAATCCACTTTTTTTTAGATGAAAACTGATTATGCATCAGATCCTTCCACTCTTGTTCTTAATCCCCTCTTTACTCTTTCTTATTGCTTGTCTGCATAAAGTATGTCACCTTAGGCCAGGCTTGGCCAACCTGTGGCTCTCCAGATGTTGTGAAAAGTCCCAGAATGCTTTGTCAGGTATTAGCTATAGCCATGCACCCAAAGCATGCTGGGACTTGTAGTTTAAAAACACCTGGAGAGCCACAGGTTGGCCAGGCCTGCCTTAGGCATTCTTTTTTATGATTATTTATCTCCATCATATCTGATCTATCTCAGCTCTGCTTTCTTTCCAATTTATACGTTTCCATTTGTGTTATGTAATAGGTAATTGTAACATCCCACAAAAATCGCTCTCATATCCAAATCTACCATTTGAATATTATGCACCTTGTTGTGGGTAAAATATCCCATTATCCTATGTTACATATTTTCCCAGTTAAAAAGTATCAGATTAGCTCCCTTGATCAATTACCATCTGGAGTATTTTTCTTTTGTATTCAAGTTCTGTTTATTGAGTTTTATCCTGAAAAGGAAATTAAAACAGACAATTGAGTCACCTAACATGTGACTCAAGAACATTGACAAATAGACAGCACCAAAAAGCTTTACAGGGACAAATCTTGGGGGTGTATCTGTCCAAAGTGAAGGTTCTAGAAGGCATAAACAACTAGCTGTTCCAGTGCTGCCTTTTTAGTTACATTTGTAAGTTATTGAAAACCTATGCTGTACAACTATCATTAAGAAGCCCCTTCCCATTATTATACTGATTTTGAGATGAATTTGCACCAACTGACATTTATGTATTTTGCAGCTTTTTGCATTGTGCATTCCCAGGAAAACAGGTGTATGGGATTCATAGACATATGCAGTCTAGGTGTACACCATGTATAACCACATATTGGGGGAGATCGTAAGCTCCATATGTTATGTGATTGGTTTCCAAAGCAATAGCACTGCTAACTTATCACCTCACTCCAACAGTCCCCCTAACCAGGGACTACCTTTAACCTTTCTTTCAGTCTGCATTAGAAAGAGGGCACACCCAGGGCCAAATGAGTCAGGACCGGATCCAGACCCCCGCACACTTTCCGTACATGTGGGGCTCTGTCCGACCGAGAGAGAGGCTGCCTTAAGTCAATCATGCGGATAAGCGGTCCTTACGACCGCTAATCCTCGCAAGTTTGAGAGCCCCCTCCCACACTCTACACTTTGCATGCTTCCCCTCGCCCACTTTAGCAGGTGGAGGGCGCAAATGGGCTCGTACAGAACACAGTTCCATATGAAGCTTTGTACGCTAGGGTTACGATCGTCACCCTAGTGAGGGTTACGATCGTCACCCTAGTGTAACATCTGGAGGGCGCACCTTGCGGCGTAAGTGACCTGACAGTTTTAAATCTGGATCCAGCCCTCAGTCTAAATCTAGATAAGGGGGTTCTAGACTTGCACCGTGCCTTTAATCTGTTTTTGGATCATGCACAGGATATCTTCATAGGCTGGCAGCTTAAGACAGCGCTTGGCACGCAATTGTGAACCCTGTTTATAAATACATTGCCAGTAGAAAAGGAGTGCCGAGCACTGTCTCAAGCTGCTATCCTTTGACAGCTTTCTTAGAGCAGAGTGGGCGGCTTCCAAGGACATCCCTCACATCCGGGCCCTATAGCAGCTGCACCACCAGCAACCAAAATAGTCACACCACTTTGCATACCTATACTAAACGATGTAATACCAAGGCAGGCCCACTTACAATGCCTGACTTCTCTGACGGAAGTGTTATTCCTCTTAAGTCTCGATACGTCGCAGCACTTTTCAGATGAGTAGCATAGATGCACAAGTAGAAGACAAAATCATCTTCCGACCATTCATAAAAGAAGGAAAATTCAGGACTTACATTACACCCAACTTTAAATTAGCTCCTACTTCTTCAGCTAAGGATCAGGCAAAATATTCTGTTGTAGATCAGTAATATATCACACAATCCAGGCTGCATAAAAATAAACATCATAATATGTATAATATTACATATGCTAACATGAAGCTGTATTGAAATGCATTGAGGACATTAATAGAAAGATGATACAGATAGACTAAAAGCAGCTTGTACGAGATACTCATATTCATTTAATTTGTACCCAATTCCGTGTACAACATATTTTTCAACTCTCACATTTTTTAGGAAACTTGCACATTTTGTGTTGATGCAAGGGATGGGACTTGATCACAATGCTATGATCAGTGGGGGCTGGACTTAAAAAGCAGAGCCACGCCTTGACCACTTCCCCTTCTCGACATCTCAGGCAGTAAAGTCAGTGCTGCCAAGTATACTTTACAATTGCCTCTTACATTTCTAGCGAGCTGACACTGACTGGTCTACAGGCATACTGGGTTGCCTCATGTCAGTGTGCTATCTGCATTCATTTTCCTTTTACCTGTTACTAAGAAGCTGTCATGCCAAGTCTTGAACCCAAGGCTAAAATATGCCAGTCAGACCCTGCTGCCAAGCTTCCTGTCTCTCTTGCTCTCCTTTCCTCTACTTTGTTTATTTTATGGATATAAAACTTGTTTTGCTGTGGTAAATTTGCAAGACGTTGAATGCTGCCTTTCTCTTCAGGCTTCACAAGTCTCACATGAACTCTGATTTATGCACAATGCTGATGTAAATATTAGTGTAGGGTGCAAATCACGTTTCAATGTATTATGGCCTCTCCTGCACTGCAATCACCTGGGTCTCATCTGCTAGACTGCTTGCGCTTGCCTGTTAACCCATTATAGATCGATTCTTTCTTTGTCTTTTTGTTTTATTCTCTGCTGCTTTTAGGAGGCGAAGGTACCTGTCGCGTGCCCAGGTACAAATCTGCTTCTATAACTGCTTTCTTCTGTCATGTTAAGTATTTCATATCAATATTGTTTTGTCTAGCAATGTTCATATTATTCAAAGTACTGTTAATTACAAAAGACACTTTTGTAAATATTTTGTATTTTTTTTTTAAAAGTGCTATTGATAACAATTACATGTATGATATAGATATATATATATATATATGTAAAAATCTCCAAATGAAGCAGTTATTATAAGGGATGATTTTCCCCTATGTACACTACACTAAGTACAGTGCAAATTATAATGAAGGAAGTTTCTGTGTTATTATTCACAGGGGTAAATGCATGATTTTATAAAGAGGCTTCTAAACCTTGGGCAGGACAAGCCTGCAACTGGTGATTGATGTGCATATCATCTTAGACAGCTGTAGGCCCCTTCTTATCCCCCTTAAATACATTTAGATTTTATGGGACAGTCATAAATAAGTGTGACGGTTCTGTCTAGGTGCCTGCTCACAGACAGTCCTAGGAGAGTGACCAACTAGCACTATGACCTAAGTCCTCAAGCAGCCATCTCCCAGCCCAATTAGCAGTGAATCCATGCGGCAGTGCTAAAATAGTAGTTGTTCGTGCTTTAAAGTGACAAATTTACATACACATTTTCAGGTGTATCCAAAAGCCTAAAAAAAGGCACCCAATTTTGCAGAATCAGTCCGTGGACTGAAAGATTAAGTGCGATTGGTGATCACGTCACCCCCATCTTGAATAGAGAGGTGGCGCACATCCCAAAATGTATGCAATATTTAAATGAGTTTTTCTGTGTGAAATAACACAACAATCACTGGCACCGATCTGTGTTTTAAGTTTGACTAGATCTTCAAGTGAATATTTTTACATGATTAATATATGATAACTGTGAATGTTATCAGTAGTTTTTATAAAAAGACAACTTTGATCCTTAATAAATATAAGTCAGTGTTAATCCATGCCCTTCTAAAGAAGTGTTCCTATATGATACATGTTTATAATAAATTTAGTCATCATGACCACATCGTGATAAGTCCCTCTAGTTTAGTCTTAATTTTGTCATAATCAAAACTAATTATATACACCATTATTTTATCTATTTTTTCTCCAGCTATTTTATATTTATTTTTTAACCCCTTCTGTACATCATTAGTGTTCCTCCCAGTTTACTTATTCCTTAAATTACTTGCTAATAACGTTAAATATATACAATTATTTTTGGAAAAAATCTACTAATTAGTTTACACAACCCAATATGAGGTAGACATAGCACCTTTCCTGAAAAGTGACAGTACTTTCCTTAGTAGACAGCATGCAGTCAGTCCGTGTATACAATATACAAATTATGTCATCTATTGTCTTTACCACCAGAGCTCAGGAGAGGCGATTCCCCGGGTAGTGTCCAGCTGCATCCGCTTCATAAACTTGCACGGTAAGAATGCTCTTTCATAACCCCTTATCTGAAATATGTATTATTATAGATAATTTTATGCCCCTTTTGCATCATAACATAGGACAGGATCTAGACTCAGGAATAGGGAGTGTTCTGATCTATAGGATTGGAAAACGCTTTCTTTTTATTATTCCCAGTTTGGATCTAAATTCTCTGGATCCAGAGTTCCATCATGGGACCATTTCCGAGGATGGGGTGAAAGCACTTCCACTGTGTGGGTAGGGGGAAGCGTTTAGGTCCAGGGCATAACTTAACTAAAGGAGGTGCAAAGTTGTGGCTGCTGTGGGGCCTGGAGGAGAAGAATCCTGTGGCAGCTGCTCTCCTTGTATTGTAAGAAACCTGTCAGAGGCTGACAACTTAAAATAGCACTCGGCACTTCATGTATGGAGCACTGTATTAAGCTGTCAGCCTCTAACAGCTTCCATCAAGCAGAGGTTTTGCCCAGCTCCGCCCCTATTCCCATCTGGCTCAGCTTAGGCCCTCCCATCCAGATAGGGACCCGGTCTCCTTGCTATGGGGTCCATGTCTGTGACCGTCTGCCCCTGATGTAGATAGTACAGAGATTGCACGCCCTTCATACTATTCAGACTTCCGTGCCATGCTACTTTAAGTGAGGACAGTTTGGAAGCTTTAAGGTAGGATCTTTGAAACATAACTTCATATAAGTGGGGGGGGGGGGTGGCATTTTAGTCTTTAAGATCATGTAATATGAATAATATGTTTTGAAATGTGTAAAATCTCAGTACTCTTCCTTTAAGGTTTACAGCACGAGGGAATTTTCCGTGTCCCAGGATCACAGGGTCAGGTTAATGAGATTCGCAGTGCCTTTGAGAGAGGTCAGTTTTCCAATGACTTCGATCCCCGTTTTATTGTTTTTACAGTGTTAAAGAATACACAATAAAGTCTTGCCTGCAATTATTTAGCAGAGGGTTTAAGAATTGTAGGTCTGCTCCAATGTGTTTTGGTTCACAGAGCTGTATATTTGTACATCTTCCAGTTTTTACCCTGTAATCATCCCTGTGAACTCCTTTAACCTTGTCTCAAATACTATACAGCATCCTAGGAAATGACTATATACAGTAGTAAAAGCGTAAATGATAATTTTGTAAACATTTCAGAAAAAGCCCCACTCTCAGAAGGTAAACACTGCCCTCTGTTGGTTACATAAATTATTTTTCTAATGTCCTTTTGTTTTTTACACTAAGGGCCTGAATGAGATTTGCAAAAAATACCATATTCTATATTTAGTAAACCATCATGCCAGGTTTACATGCACTGTACAAAGCAACTGAAGCTCTGAATCTATGCTCAAGTACGGCAAGTTGTGTATGGATACATTGCAGCCAATCGTGCTATTGCCAGATACATTCACATTTCCTAGCGAACACGCAGGGTACAAAACTATTATGTATCGTGAAAATGGTGGTTATGCTTCATCATAATGTTTAATTGAAAATGCACTAAAAAATATGTCAGGAACTAAATGAAATTTTTTTTATTTAAAAAAATAAAATAAAACTAAACCAAAATTCATCAGCAGAATTCCGTTATCTTTAGCATTGCTTCAGAAGGTTTAATGTTGCAGTGATATAGGTTTTGGAGCATTCTGGACTTGCATATACCCTGTGGCTGGTTCAAATATTTAGCTGTAAACTGTGTGGAATTGCACCTGAATACTGGTCTGCATTGGGCCCACTTATGTGAACACATTATTATTGTCCACCCCTTCAGTCCCACAAAATGCAATTCCAGAAGCAAACTGCTGCCTTCAGATGTGAATCATCGCAATTGCGCACACATTTGTGTTTGCCATGCACAGTGCCAAGGAGATACAATACACCATCGGACGTGCTTGTATCTGGGACAAAAACGTTTGCCTTAAGTGTATGGTCCATTTAGCATTACTTTATTTCTGAAACTGATTTTGGTTTTTCAGCTTTGAATGCTGTCTTTTTCTGTTGTGTCCAATCATATAGTTGAGTTTTATTACATACATCTAAATTGCTGGTGGTTCAGTCAATTCAAGGGAAGGGCTTAAAACATATATTTATTTATTTATTTTTTTACAGGTTTTTTTTATGTAGCGTCATCTGACTACATAGCGCTTTACAGAGAATATGAGATGTTACCCATAGCAACCAATCAGAATCTAGCTCTCACTCACCTTTTCATACTATATAATGTCAGATAGAATCTGATTGGTTACTATGGGCAACATCTCCACATTTTCCAAACTCACAGCTTAGTAAATCTGGCCCCAAGTCTGGGAATCAAACTCATGACCTTAGCACTGTGAGACACTGAAAAACTGAGCTAAACTTATATGTACCGGTAATTAGTATGTTTGTGGTTTAAATAAAACCATTAATATTGCACCTATAATGTAGGATGAAGGTTCTTTTAAGCTGGTGCCTAAATAACAAGGTGTCATATGCCACCACTGCTGTTTCGAGTGCAGGAACCTACCTTAAAATTTCTTTAGTATATACCGGTAGTCAGACTTCAAAGAAGAAAGATGGTTCTTGGCACTCTCTAGATATGAATTATATGTGGTTTATTAGAGGAGTTATGATTTAGATTTAATAAATGCCAGATTAATTATTCTAAAGTCCCAGATGGTATACTGATTGATTGGTGTATACTTCTGATTGGTGTATACTGTAAATTTCCCGTTCCTCCATTAGTGGAAAGTACTTGGAAAGTATTAGCAGCTAATGGTATATACTCATCGCTGGCCATAATTTGTTGGTCATTGTCATAATTATGCTTAGAAATTATACAGACACCATCCTACTGGTTTAAAATGTCAAATATAGCATTATATTATGATATTGCACACATCAAGACAGCCTGTACTCACACTACAATCTACTATTATATTTATATAATTTTATATGTATAACAACATAATACTAAAATACAGTACTTCTAGCACTTATGAGTATCAACCTGTTTTCTTTACTAGGTGAGGACCCTTTGGACTCCAGCTACTCTGGCAATGATGTGGATTCTGTGGCTGGGGTACTCAAGCTCTACTTCCGAGGATTGGAGAGGCCACTATTTCCCAATGAAATGTTTAATGAGCTTTTGTCTTGTCTCCGTGAGTCTATTCATCTACTCATCTAATCTTTTCTGCATGTACAGAGATACTGACAGGGGTCATGATATTACTTCCACCTTATTTGATAAGAAATGCTTCCTACTTCCATCATCTGAGTGGGACTTATTCCCTCCAGGTGGTCTGGGCTCTAGTTAGCAACACAAGCCACAGTCAAGGGAAAGGTTGAGCCCACATCTTCCTACTTAACTACTTTTTTTACTTGCAGTCATAATTAAATTCTGTACCTGAGACCTGTATATAAATAGTTGAAATTATACAATAGCTATATTACCACTTCATGTTTGTCTTTTATCTCCCTTTCTCTCCTTATAGAGCAAGAGCCTCAAGATAGAGCTGTGCATCTGAAGAAGCTGGTGTGTCGACTTCCCCAGGCTGTCTGCCTTGTCCTTCGATACCTCTTTGCCTTCTTAAATCAGTGAGTAGCATAAACAAACCATCAGAGGTTAGTCAGATTTCCCCTAAAATTCAGTGTGTTATTCGGATAAAAGTAGTTGCCATATGTCATCAAAGTGGGCCAACTACTACACTTACTACTGTGGGACTGGATCCTAATTCAACAGTAAGAAGCTATCAGATCTCCACAGTGCAGTGGTTGTGGAGGTTTACTATAGGGTTTCTGTGTGATCCTAATTAGCATAAGTGTGAGAATAGAACACTCCCCTCGCACTTAAGCACTTCCCGCCACCAAGGACATTACTTTAACATTTAGCTTTAAGCATGTCGCCTCGCCATTGCCAAAATTTAAATCTGGATCTTGAGTATCCAGATCGTGCTGAAAGTTGGTAGCATTCGCATGTGATCATTTTTGTCCTGCAGCATCCAGAAAACGTCCACTAGTTGTTTGTCAAAGCACTAGAATTAAGTTAGGATTCAGTACATGACCCAATATATTACAATCCCCATACTGGAATAGGTGACTAATTATAGGGAGTTTTTTTCATTATCATGAGCAGCAGTTTGTTATTTCTGATTGAGATAGATGGTGAATGTGTTCAAAAATAGAAACATTTCTCCATGTATGCAATTGTCTGACTGCCCCAACAAATCTTTATTTGTAGATGCACTTTTAATCCACGTTCACCATGCATGTCCACTTGTATGCAAATCCAACCAGTTGATCAGTAAGTTGTTGTGGAAGATATATACAGCTGAAAATGTTTTGGTTTTGCACCATTGCATTTAGATAATCCACAATATATGCCGAAATAGTGCACATCTATTTGTACACCATCTAAACACCTCTACAAAATAAAGGAGCGCGTAGGTGTGCTTAAAAATGTCTACATGTGCATTATGCATGGTCTAATGTTTGTAGGCTGCAAACTGAGGCCTACTCTTAATTAAAATAATGCTATTTGTATATGCACGACTATAGACACTTACATGACTTGGAGCACCCGTCATTGTTGATAGGTTGATCTTGGTGAGTCATTTGCATATAGCTAGTGTCCAGTTTCACATATAGTAGCATGAAAATCTATATATGCTGCTCAGCCCAAACCTGACAATGTCAAAATAATGAGGCTGCGTAGTACACTACTGGCATGGACTTGCTCATTAAAGATTGCCACCCCAGCACAACCTGACCATAAAAGTTGACAGGATTGTGGTATATACTCTGTAGTAGAAAGTGCATATAGAAAAGGAGAACACGAATAACATAACAAAAAACTGGTCTCTAACTTTCTTGCCTTGGAATTCTTCAGTTTGTCACAGTACAGTGATGAGAACATGATGGATCCATACAACCTGGCAGTCTGTTTTGGCCCAACGTTGGTTTCTATCCCTGAAGGACAGGACCCAGTGTCTGTTCAGGCTCACGTTAATGAGGTTGTGAAGACCATTATCATTTACCAAGAGCGGATCTTCCCCGGGCCATCAGAACTAGAAGGCCCCATGTATGAAAAGTGCATGACAGTGGAAGAGGATGAGGAATACTGGTGAGTTTACACCTGACTTTTCCATCTTAAATATAGTTTTTTATATTTAGTTAGTAAAGAAAATCTTCATAAAACAAACATAAAATTTACAGTATGTAAATAAAAATGATAACATCATCAATGTTATTGGTATTCTAATTTTAAGGCATTTTATGTTATTTATTGTGACATAATCTTACTATTTTGCCATTTGTATGATTTTTTATGACCTTTTATGCTTTTCTTGAATTTTTTGGTGGTTGTTTCATCTGATAATATATACTGTAGGTGAACTATAAATTTAAGAATGCAGTTGATGATAGAAGGAATTGAATTTGAATGTAAAAAAAAAATCACCTTTAATAAACCTTTAAATTTACAATAGTCCATTTTACTTTTAGTGATGCACTGGCTCTGGAGGTCACTATTGAAGAAAGTGACCAAGAAATGCAGCAGGAGACAGCTGTCAGCGAGGATGGTGAGAGAAAGATTCTCTCTTTCAATTACAGGGGGATACCCTACTAGGGTGTGGAATCTAACTAGGAGCCTGGTGTTCACTGGAGCCCCTGGTGGTGGGGACAGGCTGAATTGCAGACGCTTTGCGAGTCGTGGCCACCGGGCAGTGACTACCGTGTACTGGTAGGGAGACTAATAACTGCACATTTTCTGGGACAGAAATAAAGAACAGGTGTAAGGTGGAAAGCACATAAGAGATGAGCCCCTTTAGATAACAGATGGACAAAGTCACTACACAGGAAAGGGGCAGAGTAGTGTAAGATGGAATACACACCACAAGCGGTGGCGCACTGTAAGTGTGAGATGGAAGACATGGAGTAATAAGAAGAGTTCCTTAAGTGTGAGAAGGAATACACTCTCAAAACCTGTACTCACAAGGCATGAGATGAGGAAAATGCAGAGCCATAAGCTCTCAGTAGGGAGAGTAAGGACAGAAAATGGTATTCATACACAGACTATGAGGAGTGAGGTAGGAACTGTGGGAAAAGAAGTAAGGCAGGTAATGGAAACAACACTAGGAGTAGCAAGGGATGGGACAGAAAAACTGAGCAGATGAAAGCCACATCGGACGGTACAGCCATCAGTGCATGTTACCGCTGCCAGCTATTAATAGAGGCTGTTGACCTGCCATTTGTCAGAAGCCCACACAGCTCCAGTCACTATTAGTAGAATGTTCTGACTGTGTGTAGTGGGTTGTGTTACTTTAGGAGCTCCAGACAGTGATCAGCGTCAAGGTGACTTTATTGTCAGCATAAAGTCCAAGTCATAAACGCAGCAAACAAAGGCAAATGCAGAAAGTAAATCCAAATGAACTCACGTCATAGCAAGCAGAAGTTTATACAGCTTAAGCAGGTCAGGTTACAGACTTGAGATTTCACCTGGGTCATGGAGCACCAAACTTATGCTCCTTTGGCTAGACTGTAATCGTAAGGTAATCGTAAGGTCGTACATCCTACCTCCTGATACTGAAGGGTGGAGTTTCTTTCAAACTCCCAAGAGATTAACCCCTTCAGACCATGTGACTGTTCACACCCAGCCACACTGTGATAACACAGCCAGAAGGCCAATCGCAGTGCAGTAAGCACTCAGCGCTTCACGTGGCTTATTGTTTACCTGCTGCCATGGTGCTCATGACGGTATTACCCGAGTAACCTGATGTCTGCTGACAGATGAGCACTATATACTGGCACTATCCATCATTCATTATCCAGTTCTGCTCCGTTTGCAACCAAATAGTCCCAACAATTCAAAGTCTTCATCATTAAGATAATAAAGCAGATATACAGATCCTTTTTTATGCAACTGGATCCCAGAGAAAAAGATGAATCTGCAGTCATAGAGCCGTTCCCTTCACATGATCCAGCACACAGATAATGATGGCGGTACACGAGTACACATTTAAAGGGCACAATTATAATGGACATGGCAATAACAAAGCGCGTCCACTTGCAATTTCAATCCTATCCCTCTGATGAATAGCGTCAGAAATATAATTTCTCTTGATTGATCACAGTCTCTCTCCATTTGCTAGCACAAAATCACAGAGATTCTGTAGAAACGGAAAATAGAGGGAAATGGGAAGCCTGAATCCGGCCACGGTAGTCAGATTACATTGGGCCTGATCCAGTTTGTCTGCATAGCATGCTTTACCCCGCCCATTTAGCAGGCGGAGGAGAAGCACTGCCCATTTCTTTGGAAATGGGTTCGTACAGAACTAAGTTCCATATGATACTTGTTACGCTACTGTCACTATCGTATATGCCCTCCAGTCAAATCAGGCCACTTACGCTTCTTACGTGTGTAAGTGTCCTGACTTTCTCGCCTGCTTGCATTTTGAAAACGCTGTTTTACATGTTCTGCGCATGAGCGCGGCAGATGTTATGACCAGAAACTTTGAACGTATTTACGAGACTAAGGTCCACAGCGTAACTACGAACGAAGGGGCGTGCCATGCATACGACATCTGTAATTATGCTTCGGAGGCAGGGTGAGGCATGTAAATCGTACAGTATGGGCGTGCTAAGCACCGTAACTACGCATGGAGGCTATGGACGCCCGCGGTTACACTCAGAAAAGTTAGGGCAGGGTTTGGTTGGCGTAAGACAGCATAAATACGGATGACCGAGGGGAGTGCCTATGGGAGTGCTTCGTAGACACGCTGGTGTAAATACGCTCTGCACAAGGGCGTATTATTTGCGTAGGTCTGGATCAGGCCAATTGTGCCTAATTGCCAGAAACCTGCTGATATGGTGCATTTTGCTAGTTTTGCAATACGGTACAATAATGATCAGAAACGTACATATGATTCATAGATATACATAACTGAGTTATACAACACCTTGCAACCGCAGCTACTGTGAAGATTATGGTTCTATACGCAACCCACATCTGATTCATAGAGGAGAAAAACACAATTGCAGCAGGCGTTTCCACTGGATTCCGTGTGTAACTAGTAATGAGGATGATCTTTCCCCTCTTTTCCATGTGACTGGATCATATTTAGTTATAGCATTCTGCACTTGTGTCTGATCATTACACAATCTGCTCTGTGCAAACTTCTGACAAATTACACCTACGACAGCTTCAGACAGGAGAATTGAATTTCGCTAGCGGGACTTATTTTATGTTCACACAAGTCATAAAAAGGTAGGATATAAGTCTTTAAAGCTCATCTGTGGCATTTTTGAAAGGAAGAGGTGCATTAACACATGCGGGTGGAGGGTGGTAGGAAATGTGCAAAAAAATTACTCCACTGAAAGGGGGATAGTTGATGAGTGCAATAACCTCTGGTAGAGGCTAACACAGTAGAATCATTTACACATGCTTAGGATAAATATAAGGATAAACTAAATCTTAAATTAAGGGCAAAATAACATCTAGGGCCAGATTTCCTAAGTTTGCGAGTTTGGAAAAGTTGAGATGTTGCGCATAGCAACCAATTAGATTTTAGCTGACATTCTCTAGTATGTAAAAAGAGAATGAGAGCTAGAATGTGATTGGTTGCTATAGGCAACATCTCCACTTTTCCAAAACCGCAGCTTAGTAAATCTAGCCCCTACTGTCAGTATAAACAAAAAAACAGCTGGACAGACTGGATGGGCCGTGTGGCTCTTATCTGCCTTCACTTTGAATGCTTCTATGTGTAAGGGGAGCGGGTAGCTTTATTTCCTCAGATGCATTAATACAGCTGGTCTCCGATCACACAACCAGCGTTTCGGATTTCCAAGTATTGAAAACTTGTATCTTTGGAACTGGTCTCATGATACTAATGTACCTGCTGGGCAGACTTTCTAAAAAGTCTATTATTATTCCATATATAGTGATGTGTGATTTGTACAGCTTTAGACTTGTATTTACATTGCAAGCCCTTCATTCCATATATATTGTTTGTAGGTGACATATTGCTTAGGACATATAGAAACAAGCACCAGCAAATAAAATAGGACGTAAATAGCCCGTATTAACTTACTTTACTTTTTCTGCCATCTTCCAGAGTTAGACACAGTAGAAGCTGTGGCAAAGTTTGACTACTCAGCCCGGACACCACAAGAGCTGTCATTCAGAAAGGGTGACACTGTGTTACTGCACAGCAAGGCATGCGGTGACTGGTGGAGAGGAGAATCATCGGGGGTGCGAGGACTGGTGCCTCACAAATACATCAGCATACCTGAAGGGTGAGTGTCAGCAGTGTGGACGAGTATTTAAGTGATGTGAGGAGTACTAAAATTAGTCATGACAATGATTCTATGTACTGTAATGGTTCACTGTGTTCTTTTCATAACATGGTTGTTCTTTTTTTATTGCATTCTAGAGCAGGGAGAAAACTGGAGCAGCGAGCTCTGAAGAAGGAGGGAGAAGCCGCCGCAGCTCTCACATCGGAGGATATTCCTTTGGAGTCTGGCAGGTATAATAAAAACAGATGCAGCTTCCTGGTCATTTAAGTAGACTTAGCCAGCAATATCCACATTAAGGACCAGATTCAGAGTTCAGAAGAGGGTGCAATTTACTATCGCTATTATCAGGACAGGACACATGGGCACATTCCCAGGATGGATCTAGATCCTGATGGCAGGACAGGATGGGCCATGTGGCTCTTATCTGCCGTCACTTTCTATGTTTCTATGTAGAATGGGACAAAGCTCCACGACATGGATGGGTGGATATTTGATGTGGGAACGTGCAAAGTGCTCTCCATACTATCTAGGAAGAAGCTCTAAAGCAGGGAAGTCTTGCCAGAATTCCTTGTGACTGTGAAGGATGTAAAAAGAAACCTGAATCCACTGATCTCCTAGTTCATTATCTCTGCATAATTCCCTCCTTCCTTGCCATCAGAACTGCTTTCAGGACAGAATTCTAGATCCAGATCCATCCTGAGCATGCCACATTTGCGCAAGTGTCTTAGCAAAAAGCAGACATTTTCCGATAATAGCTATTAGAAAACACCCCCAGAAGCCGGAATTTGGTCCTAAATTGCTAATCACTATGGACTAATATCCAAAAAATACTCAGCAAAGGAATGCTCTGCAGGAATAGGGGGATTTCAAATGTTTAAACAGAATTAGGTCGTTTGGTGATATTTTTTAGCTGTGTAAAATAATATGTTCAATATTTCTGTGCAATACATAAAAAGTATTTTTCCTGCATGCAAATATTAAAAATTGCATATATTTTCACCCCTCACATTCCAACATGGTTTATCCTGGTGCAGATTTGCTGCTTTTTGTTGATGTTCCTAAACCTGTATCAGAACCTATATTTTAACACCTTTCCCTTCATTAAACCATTTTTATAACTATTTATACTGTAGAATGCATGCAGTTTCTAGGGGTGTTGGAGCCATTCAGTCACACAGGACACGCCCCTAGGTGACTTATACCGCTTTCAGATCACCACCACGGCAGTATCTAGGCTTATTGCCATAGATATTCGGTAAAAAAAAAGCTGCAGGAGACCTTTAAAACGCTGCAGGGTAGACCTGGGAAAACCCTGACAGTATAAAGGGCTGGGCGCGGCTCTGGGAAAAAAGTTAGTTTACTTTGCTATGGCAGTAAACACATCCCCGCAATCAGGTGTGTTAGGTGAGACCCGGGTTGAAAAACTACCACTTTACCAGCGTCGGATATTGGAAAAACCTTTCTCTTTTCCTGTGTCTGAGTCCTGGGTCATTAGACCCTGGACCAGGACCCTCGTACCTTTCACATCACCACAAAACCCATGTTGTTGGAGCCTTGACCCAGGTCTAAGGCCAAGAACCCAGGTTTTTACTGATGATGTAAAAGGGGTATCAAAGTGGGGTGTCCATATGAAATGACAGATCACATAAACAGTACTGGTTATACAGGCTGTCCATACAAACAAGGGGCAGAAATGGATTCTGGATGCACATGCAAGGGGCAGAAATGGAGTCTGGATACACATGCAAGGGGCAGAAATGGAGTCTGGATGCACATGCAAGGGGCAGAAATGGAGTCTGGATGCACATGCAAGGGGCAGAAATGGAGGATGGACGCACCTGCAAGGGGCAGAAATGGAGTCTGGATGCACATGCAAGGGGCAGAAATGGAGGATGGATGCACATGCAAGGGGCATAAATGGAGGCTGGATGCACATGCAAGGGGCAGATATAGAGGTTGGATTCATATGCAAGGGGCAGAAATGGAGGATGGACACACATACAAGAGGAAGAAATCTGCTAATTTATGCAAGCAGGAGAACAGGGCAGTCCTCCTGCACTCCTACATACATAAGGGATTTCGGTGCCCTGGACTCTGTGAAATATTCTGCATTCATCTCTGTGTGAGCGGAATGCTGATTTGTACGTAAGGACTTAAACAAGCCCTAACTGTACGATTTAAATACCAATGCCCAGTTACCATACTTATCTTGTACGCATGGGACCAGCCACGGTTCCACACTGACTTCTGCATCGTATGGATGTATTCTGATGCAGAATCTGCACGCATAACACTTACTGACAAGCAATTTCTGTACATGAGTATTTCCCATAGTTTGTTATTCTGTTTTAGTTGATCTTATTCTGTTTTAGTTGATTTTATGCACATTGGAAATTTTAGCTCTTAAATGAACTCATGAATTGTTACTGTTGATCATTTGTTTATTAATTTTCATAATCTAATACAACTCTAGATCAGTGTATAGTATGTAGACATTAATTTAATTTCAGTTGTAAAGTGAATATAATAGTGAGCATATCATAAAAATAAATATTTATAATAATTGCAAAAGGAATAATGATATATTGTGATCATCTTCTCAGATTACGCGTAAACTCTGACAGCGCCTGCTCCCCCAGAAAGCGCAGTGAGGGGAGTCCTATCCGAAAGCTGAATTCTCCATTCATGGAAGCACCCAGGATACCCTTTCCTATGACACACCCTGGTACAAGGCTGATAAGCCACATTGAGAGGTAAAGAATTCTTATTTCCCATAGTTCACACTCTTAGTTTGCATACATACGTTGGGAAATGGTTGTCATAACTTTTTTTATTACTTGTTATGGTTTTCAAGATTATGCTATTATCTGGATAAACTTGGATAAGCCACATGGATTTGACAGTATGTAGATAAAACTCATATACTGACGGCCTTAGGCGGTGGGGAGCGATGGCCTACCGAGCGTACCTGGTGAATGCATGGTGGGTGGGGACAAATGCAAATCATACAGTAAGGACTTGGCCAATTACTTCATATGATTCTGCACTACACCCCTGCCCCATTTTTCGTGGGGCGGGTGAGTAACATTTATGGTAGGGGGTCTGAGCTCAGTGCACAGATTTTAGGATCGCACACACATAAGTCTATTCTGTACAAGTTCCTTATTCTGGATCCAGTCCAAAGACTTTATTGTTACGCATTCTATTCATCACCGTGTTTTGTATGTGCTTTGAATATTCTTTGATCATCATGATGAAGCTTTTATGTAGAAAAGCACTAACCTACTGTGGACAGTCAAAAATACTACCGAGTCTTCTAAGTCTTGAGTCATAACCCCTATTACGATCATTACAACTTGCCAATATCTATTGAACTCGCTACATTATTTCCACCTAAGTGGCTATAGCTGATGACATATGAACTCACTATTCCTTAGTGGCTATTAACCATCAACAAAGTAATCAGTCTGGATCTATTCTAACACACAGAGGCTACCAACCTCCCGTTCGGCCTCCCCACTCTCCTAGGGGGAGAAGTTCCCTGCGGACTGTGCTGTTAATTAATATACTGAATGTTTAATAATTTGTGGCTCTAACACTCATTTTAGCCCGAATTAAGTCTATCAGGTATATAATTGTTTTAATGGTGTAATTGTATTTTTATGGTTAGATATATATATTCTTATTTTTCTTAGTTTTTATTTGGATAAATAAAAATTTATTTTTTGATATTTATGCACTGGTGTTTAAATTGTGAGATTTCTTCAGCCATCGCAGGCATAATTATATGTTTAAATTTTGACATTAACTAGCGCTGTCATATACCCCTTCTTTGTTCTTTTTCTATTTTAGTGGGGGAGGTCCACTATAGATTGACAGCTGCAGTTTTTGTTAAACTTCTTTCTGAAGCGCCGACTTGTTTTCCACTTTTTTGTATTAAAACAGTCATAAATACTGCTTAACATAAGCTTTTTATCATTAAAAAGCTTTTGAACCAATGATATATGGGAAGCAATATATCTCCATTACCGTTTCTAAATCATTAGTAGACAGAAAATGAACTTATTAAACTGTGTGATTTGGTAAATTTTAAATATTTGGGGATACATTTTCATTGAATAGTAATTTTTTTAAATTGACTCGGCCCCTATCTCCTTTCCCCACAGGTTACCTGGAGAGAGGAGAAATCTGATGGACACTGGTGCAAAAGCGGCAGCTAAATCCTGGCAAAATGATCGTCAAGGAATAGAAGTTGATAAGGTACATATGTTCCTGTAGAATCTATCCTCTCGCTTTGTGTGATAGACTGTATTTGCTTTTCGGCCATAATCCCTAGGTAAAGGCCATAGAAATGTTTTGTGTATGGTGCAGTCTAATTTCAGATTATTATATGGAGGCGTGTGTAGCCACTTCTCAGGGCTCTAACCAATCAGGAGCTAAAGGGCTTGATTGAGGGCCATGTGGGCCTGGGGATGAAAATTATCAAGGGCCCACACTATATATTATGCATTGGAGGAGAATGTCAGTCCCTGACATTCATCCTCGTGCACTGCAGTGGTAGGCTTGGAGATGTGGAGTGTGTGGGGGCCTATTTTCAGATGGTGGCCCCATTGTTAATCTGGCCCTGAGGAGCTCCAACTCCATCCTGCACTGGATTATGGCAACAAGCAATAGCAGACCTTAAGGGCTAGATTTACTATGCTTCGGGATTGGAAAAGTGGAGATGTTGCAGATAGCAACCAATCAGATTCTAGCTCTCACTTTCCTATTACATACTAGAAAATGTCAGGTAGAATCTAGTTAGTTGCTATGGGCAACATCTTTACTTTTCCTTTCCCGCAGCTTAGTAAATGTGGCCCTAAGACTTTCGCTCTGTGATGCTGAGCAGTTCTAATGTTATGGTATAATTTATCTTGTTCTTTGAGGAATTTTCTACCTGCTGGATCCAAAGCACTGGAACAGACCAGAGAGCCGCAGGACAGTCATTATAGGCAGCTATCATCTATGCCAATTACTGCCACATCCTCTGCACATACACACATGTTCTGAGTATGTGTGGAACAGTGATGAGCTGTGCGTGTGCTGGATAGAGGGGGTCAGGAGTCAAAAAGATTTAGGCAGACACTGCTGCTCTGTATGGCCATGGAAACCCTTAAGTCCCACCTGTTAGCTGCATGCATGACCCTGCTTATTACATATACTCTCTCTCCACAGAATGTGACAAAAAACATGGACAGTGTTTTTAAAGAGTTGTTGGGCAAAGCGGTTCTGAGGCAGGTTGGACTGGAGGAACTGGCAGACACGACTAAAACAGGGAAACCTCCGGAACCTAAATCTGCTGCACCAAGTGCTTGTGAGCCTGTCCGGGGAAGCCCAGCGGTGAAAAAGGGAGCACATGGTAGAGCCGTTTTTGGGGTCCGAAGATGAATTAAAAGCATCATCTAAAACAAAATCAATAAAGTCCTGGTTGCCACATCCAGCTCATTTCTGTAAACAAGCGCCACTAAGTCTTGGGCACAAGGTACCATTGGATCAGAGTTTTTGGCAACTGTGGAACGACTTATAAAACATTTCCCCTACAAGCTCTCCCATGCTGCATTTCTTACAATGTATCCATCTATGTTACCATCAAAAAGCACAGTGTGAAGTCAGTCTTCTCTGCCCCCCTCCTTAAACTAACCAGCAAGGGGCACCTGTCCAGCCAATATGAGAGTAAAGGGGACAGAAGTTCCATCCTACAGACTTTATATGCTAAAAGCAACAGTAGCACCTGATTGAGTTCATTCATTTTTACTCTATTTATGTTTTGGACCAGACTCCTACAGTTACAGTTTAAATGCAAAATGAAACCAGCAGGGTTACCCATGTGAAAAGCACAGCCAATGCTCCCCCCCTCCTCCCCGAAGATCCTAGATCTTTTATAAAAATGACACAGCCAGCCAGCATAAAATCCCATATGTGACATATGCAAACAAAGTAAATCTTTCACTTGGTGCACAATGGAACATACATTAGGGAGACAAGAGACGTTTAATACATGTGACGCAGCTTTTCATTTTATAGGAAACAGAAAAGCCACCCTTTAAGGGTGTATTTTGCTTGCTTGAATACAAATGCACTGTATGTAGGACAAAGGCCATTGACACAGTTTGCTGGAGAGTAGAATATGAGCCACTAGGTGGCAGTAAAGACACAATAAAAAAATATTCCTTCTGAACTTAACTAGCCACAGTATGTGGTATATTCAATACTATTTTGACGCTTATAAAGTTGCTTCATATATTTCATTCTCTAAACTAATTAAGTGATTAGGAATCCCCCTCCTATGGTCCATTCTGCAATTCATATCACACTGAACTTTATAAAATTTATTGCCATTTCAAGTTAATTAATGTAGATTGCCTATACATGTGCTCCTATTTGGAAGTAATCAGTGATATTTTCTTTACTTTATGAGGTCTTTAGGGGTCTTTTACAGGAATACAGATGTTAAATGTCTTCCTTTTTTATTTTATATGTGCTATTTTGCTAAATGCAACACATTCTCCATCAGTCATATTTTAAATAACAAAATCATTTGCTGGAATTACTGTAAATCTGCATTTGATAGGATTTCAGATAATCCATAAAATGTGCAAAGTGAACTCTGCTCCCATTGTAGGAGCCCTCTCTAATAACTTTAATATGGTGTTTCTTTCTTTTTTTCTACTTAACTAACGGCTTATTTATGTCTTCAAAGAATCTTACATCAGGGGGCTCCCTTTATGTCTTTGTCACATTTATATGATTAAAAAAAATATATTATCAAATTGTGCGTACTAGTAAAACTTCAAGTAAAAGATCCAAAATTTGGTCCTTTAAATGTATAGTATGACAAAGTTTCCAAAACCTAAAACAGTGAGGACTGGATTCACACTTAAGAAGCTTCTGCTTCTTAGGTACGGATTTCCAAGACTCAACCTACTACGGCATGTGTAGTAGGTTAATTACACAATCTACGTACCACTTGGGTACTTATATTCACTACATGCGTCTTTTCATGTGGTAAGAAAAAGGAGGTGTGCCAGTGCTGCCTCAGGTTAAAAATAAGAGTGTGTGGGGTGGGCGGTATGGAAAGAAGTCAGGAGGGCGGGATAGGGAAAACTCTGTGCAAAATAGGCACAATTACTTAAGGTAAGTGCCTATGGGCTCCGAATAACATTGGCGGGTTGTGAGGTTGGATGGGTGAGTTAGATGCGGATCCAGTCACACCTAACTCTCTTTTAAGTGTAGATCTGGTCCTAAATTCTTAAGTAGCAAGCTAGGCACAATTCAGCCCCTAACCCATACTTGCCAAGAAAATACACCAATCTCATTCCACCATTTGCTGCAAACACACAGACAGATACTGACATCTATAATACAATTGGATGCATTTTTGGTAAAGTAGAATTTTGACAGTATCACAGTTCACTTGCAGTGGTAACACATAATATGGTAAATATATTAAACCTATTTCAGGGTTATGAGCAATTAATTAGTGATTAAAAACAGAGACAGGCAATAAAAATCAGAATGTATGGTATATATACAGCCATTCACATTATTGCGTGTATTGGCACATCATAATCATTATTAACGCCTTATGGAAATTTTGGCTCATTTGCGTGCGCTTGTTTTCTGGGCATGTTTTCTGCATCTACTGGTGACTCAGTCCCACTTTATTATATGTCTTTTGCACTTACATGTGCGCTTTTTCATTTATTGACTAGCATTTGCCCTCTGGCAACTTTTTGCTGAATACATTGTTTATTAGGTTTGTTTTTAGTTTACACTCATTGGCCATGTATGTGTGGTAGTAGATATAATTACTTGTTCTTTGTTGCCATAACACAGGTACAAGTCAGCTCTGATGACATATAGCTATATAAAAAAATATACAAATGCTATAAAGAAATAAAAAGCAATGTATTTATTGAAAGCTGCAAGAAGACATATGCAAAGCAATACATCAGTTATCTAAAGTTAAAATACCCCTTTATTGGCGACAAATAATTGTCATTACCATTTTACAAACACTTAAGAATATTCATATATTATATACTTATATATTAAGTATGTAATATAATATTTATGTGATAGAACTTTTTAATATATATTGCCAACAAATGGATGCTGCTACAATCTCCAGCAAAATATATATATATATATATATATATATGAAACCAAGGGTGCACTGATGGTGTAAGTAATGAGGTCCAATGATCATCTCACTCAATGGAATCATATCTATCAGAAATGACATTTTTTTTAATTGTTACCAGTTGTTTCAGGAATGAGTAGATTCAGGTCAAACAGGAAGCTCATGTGTAAAGGATTTTCCCATAATAAAGGCACAAATGACAGCAGAGAATATTTGGACCTCAGAGTTTTATTAGTTTGTCTGCTCTTGTGATTTAGCTTGGTTCCCTGCTTGTGATGAGTCTTTTTGCTGTATGTCTGCAATTTTCACCCTCTACCTTCCGTGTTGTTGCCCCGTCACTGCTTTTTCCATGGCAAAACTTGTAATAAAGAATTCTGGCAGTTGGGACACTGACATACTAGAATTCCCATGATCCTCTGCTTGTCGTGCCTTATCGCACCCCTCTGTGTAATCCTATCTGTGTGTAACAAATGAGATGAGCTGTGCAGTAATGTCTTTCCTTCTAACAATTACAGTTATAATAACATTCAAATTGGGGAGAATAGTCTTAGCCTAATAACGTAAGCAGACGAATGTGGAGTTTTGGAAGAACCTCTTCACATAGCTCATGGAATTTCTGTGAATATTGATACATAAGACAATATGACAGAAGCCTTGTATTCTATACCCCTACAACAGTTCTCAATAAAACACAACTGTTTGTGCATACGGAGAAATGCAAATAAAATACAGTATTTATACCCGCTATTGTTTTGTTGTGTTCTTTGGCTTGGTGTAAGGAGCTGACCCAGGCCACTTTCTGGATTTGCAGTTACCAATATCACGTTGCCAGAGGCACCCACAATGCATTGCAGCACAATGAGTTGCTGGTGCCTCTGGTGCCATCTTTTCTGGACTTTAAGGCAGTTACAACCCTAATAACCCATCTGCAAGATAAAATAGTTTTGTTTTGGTGTTTGGATTTTTAGACTTCTTTTCTGAGTGCCACACGAATTCCACTGAAAGCTTTCCCAAAGGCCTCAAAGATTGGATCACAGAAGGTACGGACACATACGGCATAGAATTGGCCCAGGCACTGAACTTCCATCAGGTAGCTCTTGACGCAGGGGACGACAGCCCAAATGTGACAGAACGATAAACAAGCAAAGAGGAATCCCCACAAGAGTGCCAGGGGTAGGCCAAGGATGGCAGAAAGCACACGGTAACACCAGTATTTGGTGACTATGAAGGTGTTGCTACTTGCCTTCCACACCCCATCAAAGCTGTGAATGCTGTCTGGCTCTGCAATTACATCCTCAAAATCCACCTGCAAACAGACAACTTAGGTTAAGTAAGACCACTTTACAGTAGCACAATAGCATATAAAACACATGGAAATATATTGATCAAATTTCATCTTATTACATAGCACTATACAATGTTTAAGCAACAATTCACTTCAGTCCCCGGCCAACATACATACATATGCTTTGTTCTTGTTTTTTTTTTTTTCTTTTTTTAGGAGAAATGATGGCCTTTTTTTTTTTTTAAAGTGAGTGCCTGATTTTTAGTAAATTGCCATTCGCACCCACTGCTGTTGTCTCGCCAGAGTTAGAGGCGAGTTTACAGAGAATTTACAAATCGCTGTATAGTAAATATAGCGATTTGTATGATCTGCCTTTTTAAACTCTCCGTAGCTATTTATTTTATGGTATTGTATATATGGTATTTATGGTATTGTATTTTAAATACAATTATCTCAGTCTATACTGCAGTGTAGCAGCGGAGGACCTCACATAGAAGACCATACAGTCAGTGTGATGTAACCCAGTAATTGTGATTGAATTGTTGACTCTGTCTCTATTTCAAAAAGATTGCCATTTTCTAAGAAAAATTTAAGAATGAGTAAGTACACTGATCACACTGACTGGAGAGGTGAGTGACACTCTCCAGGGACTTTAAAGGTTAGGCAGTGGGGAAGGGTGGTTTAGGGTTAGGGTAATCAAAGGGGACTGTTTTCCGAGTTTGTCTGCATTTGCGCCCAACAGGTTTCAGGCACCGCGGGTATGCATGGTGGGCAGAGGGATGTATGATAAAGCTACTGTAAAGGCTTGGTTAAGCCCTTACGTACAATTCACTGTTACGCAACAGTCCCATTTTCTATGGGGTAGCTGAGTAAAACTTAAGGTTGGGTGCTGGGGATGGAAGTCCCATACGTGCGAGGGGAGTGTTCCCCCTGCACACATACAGAATTTAGGAGCTTACTTTCATACCTGCGCTGCCCCTGCAGAGGTGCCTCTGCCCCCTGCTGGACAGTGCTGTGGATGACAGCGGGGCACGCTGATGTAATGAAAAGCATCATGTCCCAAGATCTCACATGGGGAAGTGTGTAAAGTTGGGATATGTGGTTTAATGGTTATTTCACCATTGAAAGTGGTGTTAAAATAAACGTTCTAAAAGTGTTCACGTCATATAAGTAACAACAAGCAGTGAAACAGTATCTTGTACACATGGTGAGTGGCTCCGCCCTGCCTTTGGAAATGACTGCTGCTAATTGTTTAATGAGCCATTCACAGTTTCACTGTAGCGCCTGTTTGTACTGACGTGCATAGCTTAATCTTTGAGACACGCTTATACTTACAGGCAGAAGCCACCAGGTACTGAGCAGAACTACGGCGTGCATAAGTAAGCTGTCTGTATTCATTCTAGATCCAATCCTACATGCTTATGTGTCATTTAGAGAAGGCCAGGAAAGGCCCTAATATTTTCAACCCTCTCAGCAGCCCTGTGAGTTAGAGATCTTTCCTTCAGGAGCTCATGTATACAGGGCCCAACAGTTCTAACAATTTCTAATAGAGATAACAGTCTGCAGGGGACATGTATA
Source organism: Limnodynastes dumerilii (assembly GCA_011038615.1). Lineage (NCBI taxonomy): Eukaryota > Metazoa > Chordata > Amphibia > Anura > Limnodynastidae > Limnodynastes > Limnodynastes dumerilii. Next base: position 144,799 of record WWET01001792.1, on the reverse strand, counting down.
TGCATTATAAGTAATGTTCTTATGTTGAAGTTATTATAATGTGTATTTGCCAGATGCCCTTATAAGGTATGCTGCTGCTGGGATTTATGAGGATTCCATTAATTCCCTCTATATATATTTGTCACTGTGCGGAGGAGGTGGATGTAAGCTGAGGGTCCAGCTGTCGAGCCTCCTCTACCATGTGTGACAGCAGCCAGACTGAAACTAAGGCACGCCTTCCCTGCCTGCAACACGACTAGCACAAGCCTAATTCTGAAGAGCAGGCTTCAAACTTGCTCAACAGTGGCTGCAGCTACGTTTTACTGCCTAGAATAGATTCCATATCTGGTTATTCACATCACTCATCATTTTGTCAATTAATAATGTGAAGGGTAGCAGAATTAAAATATAACTTGTTTACCGCATGAGCGTTGGTGACCGGCTTACTACAGGAAGAAAAGCACTATCGCTACCAATAAGCAGTGTTATTGGAAAAGGGCTTTATATAGACTCGTCAGTTCGACAATTTACTTTACCATTTAGGAGGCCATAGAGGAATTTAACAGACTATAAGGTCTATTTGGCAGAATTCTCTGTACCCTATGGCCCATTCCCTTGCTGGAGCACAGGTGTGTTCATTATTGACTGTTTAAAAGATCAACAGGTGGTCTAGTAATTATATACCTTGTTCTGTAAGGAGATCTGGAAAACATGCACTGTTGGGGAGCCTTGAGGACAGGTTTGGAAACCACTGCCTTATGTCATGTCTTGAGGTGAATTATCTTCTAGTTTTTCAATCACGAAACTCATACCTATGCTACTGTACATTGCTTACTCCCTATACACCGGATCCAGACCTGCGAACAGGACTGGTGCTAGGGTGTTTGGCGCCGCCCCCCTGTGAATTTAAAATTTTTGCCCTTCTGTTTACAGTTTAACACCTGTAACCATCCTAGATTATAGTAAGCGTCATAAAAAACAATCTTATAATAATAATTAAAGAAAGTAAATCATAGTGACCACTAAAATACAGACAGTTTTCTAGTCTACGCTATACAATTCCTAGATTAAAATCAGCCAAGCAATAGTGACTAAATATTTTATAATTCGTCTCCCCAGCTCCCAGTATCCCCCATAATGTCTCTCCAGCCCACAATATCCCCATCATCTCTTCAGCCCCAAGTATCCCCCATCTTGTCTCCAGCCCCCCACTGTCCCCGATCATGTCTCCTCAGCCCCCCAGTATCCCCATATCTCCAGTCCCCAGTATCCTTCATGTCTCTTCAGTCTCCCCAGTATTCTCATCATGGGGCTGATTCAGAGATGCGATTTCCACGGCACTTAGGTGCGTATATTTAAGATCCTAGAAAATTCGCAAAACTGCGCATGCGTAGTAATAGTGCAACGCCGTTTACGTGGCGGTTAGGAGCGTAAGTTCGCTAAGAGCATAGGTTTGAATCGCACGCAAGCACTTAAGATCTTAAGTGCTGCGAATCTTTAAGATCTTAAGGATTTGCATGGAAATGGGCGGGGGGAGGCAGGGAAATGAGGGAAAGTGGGCGAGGACTGACACTTAGGATCTTAAATGAACGCTCCCACGTCACTTAAGATCCCAACTGACATAGTTAAGGCCACTTAAGATCCCAAATGACAGCGTATAGTTAGGGCAAGTCAATGGTGGTCTAAGTTTAAGATCCACCGCTGTTTGCAAGGGGAGTGTCTGTTTATGCAGTGGGCTGGAACCTGCTAAGATCTTAGCATAGGTGCGTATATTTGCGATCTTTTCGCAATCGCATCTCTGAATCGCAGCCCCCATGTCTCCAGCCCCCCAGTATCCCCCATCATTCATATCCAGCCTCCCACTATTCCCCATCATGTCTCCAGCCCCTTAGTATTCCCTATCATGTCTCCAGCCCTCCAGTATCCTCCATCAAGTGTCCAGTTCCACAGAATCCCCATCATATCTCCAGCCCCCCCCCCCACCGGTATCCCCTCATCGTGTCTCCAACCCTTCAGTATTCCGCATCAAGTATCCAGCCTACCTATAGCATACCCATTATGTATCTCCAGCACCCCAGCATCCTCCATCAAGTGTCTTCAGTCCCCCCATCATGTATCTCCTGCCACCCAGTATCCTCCATCACATCTCCAGCCCCTCAGTATTCTCCATAAAGTGTTTCCAGTCCCCCCAGGATCCACCATCATGTCTCCAGCCCTCAGTATTACCAATAATGTTTATCTCCAGCCCCCCACCCATCATGTTACTCACCTTTGCATGCTTTCCACCTTCACTCTTTTGCTCTCCTCCGCGGCTGGCCTTGAAGTGAATGATGCTGATGTGACCTTAGGTCACACCAGCGTTATTCATTCATCCACAGCAGGAGGGCTGGAGGTAATGAGCGCCGCTGTTTAAATTTGTAAGGCACTCTCACCAGAATGGGGAGAGCACCTTGCAATGTTTAACAGCTGCGTTCATGGAAGCAGACACTGGTGCTGCGGAGTTGGAAGCGGGGGTGTGAGCGCCTGTGTAGCCACCCACACCACATACCCCGCTTACCGCGTTGGCCCTTCCTGTGAATGTCACACCTCTTATGCTCGCAAAGTGCATAAGTGGATTGTATTGAGGGCAGGGCGTATCCAGATGTTACGGGCTTAGTTCCATACGATAGGTATTGCAATGAAAGGGGCTGTGCTTCCTCTCCACCCACCAAGGGGTGGAATTACGCTGCCGTTGCGTTCGTGTAATTTAAGGCTGCCCTATGGCATAGTAAGTCACAATATCCGCATGAGAGAGGGGAGTGACGGGGAGTTCACGTTCCTCTCTCGTGTGGACTGACAGACCCCCAAATGTACAGAAAGCTGGATCAGGTCCTATGTATTTATTATGTCCATTACTCTTATGTGTGTCATCTTATTCCTTGTCAGGGTCACTGCAATTTCTAGGGGTCACTGCAATTTCTACTGCTTTGAGCCCTGGTTGAATTAGTTGCATTGCAGCCGCAGCAGAAGCTAAGATCACATCTCTCAATTGGTGACAACATGCTTACACTAGGCCAGATTTACAAATCTGCAAGAAAGGAAAAGTGGAGATGTTGCTCATAGCAACCAATCAGATTCTAGCTCTTATTTTCCTATAGCATTCTAGAAAATGTTAGCTAGAATCTGATTGGTTGCTAAGGACTACATCTCTATTTTTTCTTTTACCGCAGCTTAGTAAATCTGGCCCACTGTTGGTTGTTCCTGATGCCTCAATTGTATATTACATTTTTTATTTTGTGGAAAATGTGCCTATGAACCGGATCCAGATCCGGACCCTTTCCATACATGCAGGGGTCTAAAATTAAGCACGGAAGAGGGGAATTAACTTCCCTGTTACTCCTTTCTGTCATGTGTAGTTATGGACACTCCCATGTCCTTAACCCACCCTTAATGTCTCTCCACAGATTTGCATCTGTTTGCCTGATCTGCATGGCAAACCCTGCCTCCATTGAGCAGATGTTACTAGCAAGGGTTTTTTTTCAAGCGGCCTGCTTTGTTAAGTTACCGTTAAGTAAGCCCTAATCTAACACCAAAGTAAAAATCAAAATATTAAACTAAAAAAAAAATTCAATTATAATAAATATATATTTGAGCTAAGCTGCCTGCAGTATATTTGTATTGATATTTTTACCACAACTCAAACTGGAAATCCTGTTTTCTGAGGTAAATATTAGGGGCCAGATTTAGTGGAGATGCTGCCCATAGTAACCAATCAGATTTTAAATGAAATTCTCTAATATGTAAAAAGAAAAGTGAGAGCTAGAATCTGATTGGTTGCTATGAGCAACATCTCCATTTTTCCAAAGCCGCCACTTAGTAAATCTGACTCTAGGGGCCTCATTCATTAAGCTCGATTTTTGCAAAATCGTGTGATTTGGAGCTAAAAAAATCACCAAAGTGGATTCATTAAGCTCCAAATCACACGATTTTAGTGTGATTTGGAATCGTGGGTGTTAAAATCGCGGTCCCGATTTTTTTTATTACAAACATACAAAGTTTGTAATTCATTAAAGACGATTTCACTGAATCGTAGTGAAATCGCCTTTAAATCACAAAAAATAAAATCGCAGCCAGAGAGGTGCGATTTCATTTTTTGAGCCGATCGCGACCACCAAAAACACATGTCCGTATAACAGACATGTGTTTTTGTGTGTGTAAAAACCTAAGTGCTGCATGGCTGCAAACTGTAGCCATGCTGTTCTGATGGAACTACAAGGATCAGCAAAGGTGAGCCTTGTAATTCTATCAGCACAACATGGTTACAGTTGTTATCATGCAGCACTGCATGTACAGTGTAAAAAACAAAACAAAAAAAAAACCAAAAAAAACGCAAGACATACATTAACCCCTACATTGCTAAAATAAAGTATGCATGTAAAAAATATGTTTTCCTAACTAACAATGTCCCCTACATGAGTGCACTTACCTTCGGTGGTCATCGTTCCTAATGTAAGTGAAGTGTGTGCAATGTATCGTGTGTATAAAATATTAAAAAATATTTTTACACTCACCATTTGATGTCCGCATCTTGGGAAGCCTTCAAATGTTCTTTTTCAGATGTCTTCTATTCTTTTCTTGCAGCTTGGACCAT
>WWET01001792.1:68583-92953 GCA_011038615.1 Limnodynastes dumerilii | reverse complement strand
TAGTGTGTGTGTTCATGAATTTATTCTTTATAATGTGTTGCAGACCCTACTTTTTTTTTTTTGTTTTTTTTTTTGTCCCATACGAAGTGGCAAAGAAATAATGTCTTTCGGGGTGTGGTTAATAAGTAAAAAAAAAAACATTTTCTCACATGGTAATGGCACAACGCAAATAAACAATTGTAGTATTTGTAAGTGAGAGATACTATACCATGTTCTGCTAATCACATTTGACAGTCGCCATTTCCATACACAGCTTAGAGTATGATAGCCTGTTCAGCTCTGTTATGCCTTGACATTTGTATTTTAAGTTTTTTCCAAAAAAAAAAAAAATTCTCGCATCCTACCCTGCCAGGCTTGTTTAATTAGTTTCATTTATGTTTTTTAAGTTCTTTTACGGGTTTTGTATATATGTAATTTAACCCAAAATGAATGGAAGCAAATTAATCCATCAACTAACATACTTTTCATTTGTGAAAGTACTTCATTGATTTATTTTATTTGATAGAGAATAAATACAGCAGAAGTTTTGCAAACAAATTCTATGTTGAGGTGCCCTGTTACGGTTGAGTCTAAATCCTAGTGGGCTAAAGGACCTAGTCCTTTTGCCTACTAGGAAATAGCCTGCTCTTGCATGAGAAAGCTATATCCTAGTGGGCTAAAGGACTTGGTCCCTCTATCCACTAGGAAATAGCTTGCTCATTTTGAAAGTGCTAAATCCTAGTGGCCTAAAGGACCTGGTCCCGCTATCCACTAGGAAATAGCTTGCTCTATATGAAAAAGCTAAATCCTAGTGGCTTAAAGGACCCAGTCCCTCTGCCTACTAGTATATAGCCTGTACTGTACAGGAATGTTATATATTACATGATAAAGGACACAATCCCTCTGCCCACTAGTAAATAGCCTGTACTGTACTGGAATGTTATATATTACATGGTAAAGGACACAGTTCTTCTGCCCACTAGGAAATAGCTTTCTCTGTATGAAAATGCTAAATCCTAGTGGCCTGAAGGACCTGGGGCCAGATCCAGAACTACTTCCGTCTTCCATAGACAGATGTAGTTCGATAAACAGTAGCTACTGCGCATGCGTAGTAGCTATTGTACGTAATCTGCGTATCGTTTCGATACATAGATTGCGTATATGCGGTCTTTTCTGTGCTGAGGGGGGAGAAGCAAAAGGAATATGGCAAAGGTAAGTGAAGGGGGAAGAGGTTCAGGTAAAAAAATGTAGATATGCACATATTAAAGGCCAGTAATAAAGGCTGGGCACGCACAAAGGCCAGTAATAAAGACTGGGAACCTATACAGGTGCTTTAATAAAGACTAGGCACATTTTAGATTTCAAAAGTGTTTTGTGGCTCCCGATGTTTTTTTTTCTGAGGGAAACGGGTCCAAATGGCTATTTGAGTGTTTGAGGTTACCTACCCCTGCCCTAGACCATATTCACCCTTAATTTAGTTTAGAATTTAGGATATTCTTATATTTATCCCAAGCTTGTTTAAACTGTTCTACTGTGTTAGCCTCAACCACCTCCGATGGGAGGCTATTCCACTTATCTATCACCCTTTCAGTGTGAATTTTCTGCACATTTCCTCTGAATTTAACACCCTCCAATTTATATTCATGTACTTGTGTTCTATTACACCTCTTTGAAAAATGCCTCCAGTCTTGGTATGTTTTGTGACACAGGTCTCTTCTTTGCAAAGTTTCTCATTTTCTTTCTAAGTTTCTTTCTGGAGATATGGCCTCCAAAACCGAACACCAACAATCCAATGTTCTCCCCAGGGCATTTTAACCGGGTGCTCCACCCGGCAATTTTAGCTTACCACCCAGCCAAACCTGACCAAAACGTTGATTGTGATCTCCGGCTTTCAGTCTTGGTTGTGCTCCAATGGACCATAAAGGCTTAGTTCCCAGTAGTGCAGCACCAGCGAGGTGTTTCGCAGTGTGAATGTATGTCTGGATCCCATCAAGTATTATTATTGCAAAGTATTACACTGCTCCCACCCAGCTGCTATTTAATACCACCCGGCTAGCAACATTTTCTGGGGTGAACACTGCGATCTATAAAGGGGCATCACTACTTCTCTCTTTCTGCTACTAATTCCTCTCCCTATGAACCAAGCATCTGACTTGCCTTTCTTATTGCTTTGCTACATTGCTTGGTTACCTTTAACTCGCATGAAACAATGAGTCCTAGATCCCTTTTCTTCTCAGTAGTTCATAAGATTAGAAAGGTTAGATTTATATATGTGTGCTTATGCCTTCTGAGCATGCAGGGTGATATATCATGCCAAGAGAAGCTATTTACCACCTTAATATATTGTGGCCTCATGGGTATCACTAACTATGGCTTTCTCTGAACATGGCTACTCTTCTGTAACTGCAGCCCTTCCTAGTGATAATGGCATTATATATTTATTAATTAAGAATTATAGTTTAATAGTTATATGGCCCGATTCAATCGCCGGCAAAATTTTCAAAAAGATTGCGTCAGTAAAAATACGACGCCTTCGCCGGCAATTGAATGGAAAAAATACGTCAATTCAATTATCTTTTTACCGCTGCGCTAAAACAGCAGCCAGAGATAAAAAAAAATAACCAGAGGAAAAAAAAATCCTTCACTGAACGCCGCAAATAACCTCCTGCTAGCAGGAGGTGCACAGCGCTACTGAGAGGCTATTACACAGTGTCTGAAATCACGTTCTCACGATGCTTCAGACACTGGGTAATAGCCTTTCAGTAGCACTGGGCACTTCCTGCTAGCAGGAAGTGATTTGCGGCGTTCAGTGAAGTTTTTTTTTTTTTTTTTACCTATACAGCTGCTCAGCGGTCCCTGGATGGCAGGGCATGCTTCCACATGCCCTGTCAGCCATGGGCATGCTGATGCTTGTAGTTCTACAAGCATCAGCATACCCTGTTGGGGCACAACATAGGGCAGCGTTAAAAATCCGCACCTCTCATAGGTGCGGATTTTTATCGTTAAAAAAACGGCGTATTTTTAACGCTAAAAAATAATTGAATTGCAAAAAAAATATCGCCCGTAAATAAAAAAAAAAAATGCGTTAAAAATACGCCGGCGAATGATTTTTGCCTAATTGAATCGGGCCCATAATCTCTTAAATTGCTGCTAGCAATGTTTTCAATTTTCCCTCCAGGCCCCTGGATATGATGCCCAATCTTCGTCACAGTAGACCTGGTTTATCAAAGCTTCCACGTCTGGGAAAGACTGTTACTGTAGAAAATATTCTGTCTGAAAAGGTATACCTTATAACATATTATCCATATTATGGTTTAAGGGCAAAAAAAGAAACCAAGTAATATTACAAACTTTGCTGGTAATTTTTAAAACAAGTATGTAATATGTTAACCTATATTGATCTGTGATATCTGATGTATATTTTTTTTATTTGTACAATTTTAATTAGGGTGTATATACTTTGTGGCCAAGTAAACAATTTATGCTTGGAATATGCTAATTCTCCCCAGTTTTTTTTCTGTAGTGTGGAGCTGGCCTTAACTCGCTGCTCGTTTAATATGCTGTAAATAGCTTCCTATGTGCTTTAGCAATGGAGCTATTTACCATTGATTGACTACCGTTTGTGAAAGTAAAGAAAGTGTGGAAACGTTTCTATTCAAATTTTTACAGTTCATTCTGTTACATCCTTTCTTAAAATCCTTAACACGTTTACTGAAAAGCACGTTCTATTAAGTCACTAACTAACAATTAATTCTTGTATGGTAGCAGCAGCAATAGGTGGAGATTCTCTGGATGAATCTGTGCTAAGTGAGATCCAAACCAGATACCTGCTGTATTCACCTTTTCATGCATGCAAGGGTAGTGGTCTTTTGTGAGATGTTGGCCCTGCCTTAAGATTTACACAGTTCTCCCTTAAAATTGAGATGGTACAGAAACTGAGTAGTAAATATGGGCTGAAACGCCTTTTTTTTACGAATTCACCTGATCGCACTGGAATCGGGTTGTGTGTGTTTTGAGTAAGTCTGGATAAGGTTCTCTTTTCTAATAAGCTAAATACACGCTACACCAAACACATGGAATCTGCAGCACTACAGGTGTTGTGAAGCTAGAATCCCATCATGCTTTGTCTGGTGTAAAATGTCTGTTTTTGGAGCTTGCAGTGAGTTGTATTTTCTGAATACCTGGATTGCATTTGGAGTTGATTATGCCTGCTAATAAAAATGGGCTCGATCCAGATCTTCCGCTACGATGACTGAAACCTACTTTTAATATTTACTGGTTGGCCCCATGGAAAATGGGCCTGGTGTGAAAATAAGGATTGTACAATTTTTTTATGCTATCGAAAAGGCTTTCAGCATAGAAACCTGGATCCAGCCTTGGTGCTGAAAGATTTATATGTATTTTCTGCTTGCATGGAGTGAAAACTATGGTAAGTGGCAGGTGCTATGTTTCTTACAAGCTGGTAAAACTTAAATACTTTCTGAATTCTACTTTGTTTACATGGTTTCTTTTATTTAAACAGTAACTCCACGTTTCTTATCTCCTTTTTCCTGTTTATTGGTACTGTAAATTCTGCTCTTTCCTTTCTTAGGGCCGGATTCACAACACCGGACATATTGCATATACATCCGGTGTTTCCCAATATTTAATACTGCGCGTGCGTAGTATCTTTTTCCGTAATCTAATTAACGGAAATTACGTAGATTACGTAAAAAAAGATACGGTGGGTATTACTACCACTGTGTAGATTGATAGAAATAAAGTGTACTATGTTTTTTTTGACATTGGTGCACTTTATTTCTATCAATCTACACAGTGGTAGTAATACCCACCGTTCCCACATCTAGGGAGGTTTCCCTGTGGGCTGTGTTTTTCCTGAGCTGCTGTTCATATTTATGTGTGCTACATATTGAGTCTTGGATTCCTTCATATTATTATTATTATGTTATGTTATTATTGTTTTTTAATTTATACTTCCTAGAAAGTTGGCGCACATCTTATTTGTTTAGTTCAAATGTGAGATCATACTAAAGCTGGCCATACACTAGTAAGATTATCGGTCCCAGCAGGGGGTGGCCCAATAAACGGGACAATTTCTCACTAGCGGCACCATATACCTTCTCTGCTGGAACCGATAATCCTAGCAGTAGAAGTAGTAGAAGTATACCTTCAAAGCTGTCAGAGCAACATATTGCATAGATATGCAGCAGGGGGTGGTACAGACAGGGATCAGACGAAACCGTGCTTTACACAGTACTCTACTATTCCCTGCAATAGCCGCTACTTTAAACCAAACATGTTTAAAAATCAAATAATCGTACCAGAGCGTTTAATGGAAGTGTTAAAAATTGATCTTGGTCGTTACTTAGAGCGAGTTTTTTTGGCCCGATCACCCGATAATTGGGTGTTTGGGCCAATAATCGCTCTGTTGTATGGCCAGCTTAAGTGCAATGACTACAGGCGTATAACGTTCAGTTTTTTTACTTTAAATTTAATTAAGCAAACTGTTTTTTAAGCTGTTATTTAGTACAACTAATGTAAGTGTATAACTACATCATAGTGTGCTTTGGGATTTATTCATATGTTTAATTTTTTTACATAGGAGGATTGTGTACAGACAAAGCGCTCACCATCTTCTCCACAGGGTGGAATGAAGAAGAGGTCTGCATTTGGGGACATCACTAATGTGAGTATGCAAACACCCATCCCTATTCATGTAAGCATATCTTATATGCTAATATTCACTTTTTTATTTGTATGTGCTTATTCAAATCATGTGAATTATATTTGTACTTTGGATTATTTGTATCTATGAATCAGTTTAATTTATTCCTTAAAGACAAGTAGAACTGTGTACTTTCTTGAAGGATCTCCAAAAAAAAACAACAAAACCTGAAACTTTCTTTTTCTGTTATGTTTTTTATGATTTAACAATTATATAGTTAAACTTTTGATATTAACGGTATACTATCATTCCTTGAAACATAATATAACAAGAGTGGCATAGATTGTGTGTGTGTGTGTGTGTGTGTGTATATCTATCTATATATCTATATATATCCCCCCACACACCATCTAGAACATTATGTTGCTTGTAAAGCTTGTCTTATGTGTGTGTGTATTAACAGCGCTTCACTTTTTTTCCACATTTTTCCACATTTTGTTCTGTTACAGCCTTATTCCAAAATGGAATAAACTCATTTCCCTCAAAATTCTACACACGATACCCCATGATGAAAAAGTTCTTGGGAGAATTTGGCAAATTTATTAAAAATCAAAAAACAAAAATCACATATACATAAGTATTCACAGCCTTTGCTCAATACTTTGTTGATACACCTTTGGCAGCAATTACAGCCTCAGGTCTTTTTGAATATGATGCCATAAGCTTGGCACACCTATCTTTGGGCAGTTTCGCCTATTCCTCTTTGCAGCACCTCTCAAACTCCCTCAGGTAGGATGGGAAGCGTTGGTGCACAGCCATTTTTAAATCTCTTCAAAGATATTCAATCTGATTGAAGTCTGGGCTCTGAGTTGTCCTGAAGCCACTCCTTTGATATCTTGGCTGTGTGCCTAGGGTCGTTGTCCTACTGAAAGATGAACAGTCACCCCAGTCTGAGGTCAAGAGCGCTCTGGAGCAGGTTGTCATCCAGGATGTCTCTGTACACTGCTGCATTCATCTTTCCCTTTATCTTGACTAGTCTCCCAGTTCCTGCTACTGAAAAACATCCCCACAGCATGGTGCTGCCACCACCATGCTTCACTGTAGGGATGGTATTGGCCTGTTGATGAGCGGTGCCTGGTTTCCTCCAAACGCCTGGCATAACGCATGACAAAGAATTCAATCTTTGTCTCATCAGACCAGAGAATTATGAATTATTTCTCATGGTCAGAGAGTCTTTCAGGTGCATTTTGGCAAACTCCAAGTGGACTGCCATGTGTTTTTTTTTTTTTTTTTTTTTTTACACTAAGGAATGGCTTCCGTCTGCCCATTTTACCATACAGGTATGACTGGTGGATTGCTGCGGAGATGGTTGTCTTTCTGGAAGGTTCTCTCTCCACAGAGGAATGCTGTAGCTCTGATTAGGGACCTTCTTCCCCGAATGCTCAGTTTAGACATCTGGCCAGCTCTAGGAAAAGTCCTGGTGGTTCTGAACTTCTTCCATTTACGGATGGTGGAGGCCGCTGTGCTCATTAGGGCCTTCAAACAGCAGATATTTTTCTGTACCCTTCCCCAGTTTGTGCCTCGAGACAATCCTGTCTCGGAGGTCTACAGACAATTCCTTTGGGGCTCGCACTCGTCTCCTGGGGTTATTCACTCCGGGCGGCGGGGTCGCGGCTTTCCTCTCCTCGGTCGTGGCAAGGGTGATTGGGAGTTTGTAAGGTCCAAAGTAATTATCAGTCAAAAATACCGTCCAACGCGTTTCATCCTAGGGTATCAATCTACCCGTACGGACTTCCTCAGGGACACAGTGAGTATATATATTTATTTTATAATATATACATATACAGGTGAGCCTTTCCAAATCATGTCCAATCAACACAGGTGGACTCCAATTAAGCTGTAGACACATCTCAAGGATGATCAGTGGAAACAGGATGCACCTGAGCTCAATTTTGAGCTTCATGGCAAAGGCTGTGAATACATTTGTACATGTGATTTCTTAGTTTTTAATTTTTAATAAATTGGCAAAAATCTCCCCAAAAAGTTTTTTCACTGTGGGGTATTGTGTGTAGAATTTGGAAGGAAAAATTAATTTATTCCATTTTGGAATAATGCTGTAACATAACAAAATGTGGAAAAAGTGAAGCGCTGCGAATACTTTCCAGACGTACTAGACTCAATTTCAACAGGCTGTGTACCAAGGGATTGGCGCATAGCTTTTTTTTTATTTTTTTTTTATTTATTTATTTTTTTTTTTACTCCTCTACAGGCTCACAAAAATCAGTTACTTCAGAAGAAAAGAGAGGGACAAAAAACTATTACAAAGAAGATAAAAAATGTTTCTAGTGGAGTTTCAAAAAATAGTGGGAATAATGTCAAAAGGTGAGCTTAACCATAATGCTGCAGTTATATTTTGACATAGAAAGTGAGTACTGATTAGAGCCAGGTGGCCTGTCCAGGTTTGTGTTTTTTTTTTTTTTTTTTTTTTTTTACTATGCTGATCCTAGACCCTGTTTGACTAATAATTTACATTAAGTTTAGGATTTCCTTCGCTTTATCCCAAGCATGTTTAAATAGTTTTACTGTTTTTAGCTTCTGACATCTTAGATCTGAGGTTGTTTCCCTACCCTTTTAGTGAAGTAATTTTTTTTGCTTTTGCACCACCCTCCAATTTATAGGCATGCCTCAAACAACATCTCTTCCTGTTTAAACACCTTGATATAGTTGAAAGTTATCGTACACCCTCTTTTCTGCTCCAAGCTATACATATTTAGTACTTCTGGTCTCCTCTATAAAATAGTGCCTTTAATCATATAGTGAGCTTTTTCGTTTTTTTGTCTCAAGTGAATTTTTTTGCCATCACACTGCAGTTGATGATTAATTGCACTCAAAGTAATACGTGTTTCCTCATGTAGGTGTAGAAGGATCCTAACCTTTCCCCAATGGTCATACTGAGATTACCAGTGTGCTGAGCCATCCTAATAAGGAACTTGATTCAGACTTGAAAGGAAAGTTACTCCTGGGCATGTTGATTTTGGGGGGAGTCAAGTTAACTGTATAATTTGCATGCAGGGATATATCTTTGAATTGTTTACTGCACACAGACAGTGACCAGCTTTACTTTTACGCTGCTATTTATACTTGGGATAGGAAACATCACCTCTCAACTCTAATACTGTTTGCAGCAGATTAAATACGACTTCCCTGCAATAGGCCTGGAGTAACTTTCCTCTCAATTTCATTATCTGATCAATGTCCAAGATCAAAGCAGTGTCTGTTGTGTTGTTTATGCAAGCCATCAGATTTTGTTGAAAGTCTTTCTGTTTTATTGTAGTGTCGAATATACTGTTCTATTTTGGGATAATCATCAGGTTATTGGTTGATTGGTTCATAATTGTTTAGTTTGTACATTATTTAAGGTATTTCTCAAAATCCATCCATACATAGTTATTTTTTNCATTCGTAATTATTTTTTTTTTTTTTTTTTTTAAAGAAATCAGAAGAAGTTTGTGGCCACTGAGGTAGTGTTTGATTTGGTGAGAGAAGAAGAATTGAACAATGAAGAAATTCATTCTCAGCTGAAGGTGGATAGAATTGTGGAAAAGGTATTCTTACTATCTGTTATGAAATTGTTGACAATTGTTGATAATTGTCTTGTCTTTACACACCTTAGGTCTTTGTGACATATAAACAAGTGTGGGTCGCCGCTTTGAACGGCACTTTTTTTGAAAGGGTCCTTCTATCCTAGCCAGTTCCAGACTGGCTGGGAATTTGATTGCTTTTGTCTCGCAGAGACAAAGCCACCAATCCCTGAACCACTGAAGACGGAACTCCAACTAATAAGTCTAAATTTTACTCCAACCATTTCCCTAATCCTAACCCTAAACCTCCCCTTCCTCATAGCCTGAACCTAAGATTCCCAAGAGCCTAACCCTTAAAGTTCCAAGAGAGCATTACTCACCTCCGGCTTCTGTTGCAGCAGGTCTGGCAGTTTGCGAAAAATGAATGGGTAAGTATGCCGGTCAGCATACTTACCCATTCAAAAAAAATAAAAAATTTAAAAAGGCCTTTTCGAAATGGAGAGACGCAAAAATCTCTTTTCGACTGTCTCTACTTTGAAAAGACACCATTTGGGACATGCACCAATATAACCCTATTCTATAATTTATGTACAGGTCTTGCCTCCTGATGTTGAAGATATTGATAGAGATTCATTGGAAGACCCATTTGCAAGCTCTGAGTATGCTATGGATATCTTTACTTACATGCGTGAGAGAGAGGTATGTTATTTTTTTGTTGTCTTTGTTTTGCAACTTCTTAATTTTCATAAAATGCTCATCTCTACAAATCTATCCCTTTCAAAGTTTTAAGAAATATTTGAGTCCTTTCTTGTCTCTAGTCCATGCTATTTATAAATAGATATAGTAGGTAGTAGATGATTTTCAATACTTAAGTGCAGTAGGGAAGGCGTAATTATTTTTTTTTTTTTTTTGCCCCACATAGATGATTTGCCTGTGTTTTCTTTTTTGTTTTACAGGAAAAGTTTTTGCTTCCTAATTACATGGAATTTCAAAATGATATCAGCAAAGAGATGAGAGCTATCCTAGTTGATTGGATGGTGGAAGTGCAGGTTGGTGTCTAGAACAAGGCATACTTTGGAATGAAAACAATTTTACAATGTAGCACACGAGTACAGAATCTTGGGCCAGATTCACAACTGCGATTGTTCTTTCCATACATCTGTATTTTACCGTAATGCTACGTAGATAACGTACAATAGTTGCTAGGCATGCGTAGTAGCTATAAACTGTAAAATACGGACGTATGGGAAGAACGATCGCTGTCCAGCTCCTTATTATTTTGGGAATTTATGTACAGTGATTGTTAATAACAATTATTGTAACCCACACAGTGAGGACTCTGTGGAATTGCGGCACGTTACAACAGAATGAGAGATGACTCAGTAAAGACAACCAAGTGACTTAAAATTTAGTTTTACTTTTAGAGTTAAGGATGAGCAGAAAACTTTACTATATCACAAAACAGTGAATATACATCATATTAAATCGTAAACAGCAATTTGTACAGTGTAACAAATTAAATGAAATGTTTCTATTAGGTTATTCAATCACTCTTTACACAAGCAAAGATGTATAAAGGATTAGGCTATGTTATCCGACACAATGTTACTGTTACCATACACAATCAAGATTATATGAGAAATTACAATGTCTATTTTATCTATTCACAGCTATATCTAACAATTTACCAGCATTTACTAATACTTAAATTATTTACGTATGAATTTAATCATGCATACATAAAATTATATGCAAATAAACCACTACATTCATATACCAACTGGCAATTAGAAGACAATCCACTCTTATGCACGCTACAGACTTTTCATCAAAGCTTTTACTCAATATGCAGCAAAGGTTATTGCCCTTGATATCTTCTCGGTGTGAACAGAATTATTCTTATTTTAAG
This sequence comes from Limnodynastes dumerilii, assembly GCA_011038615.1. NCBI lineage: Eukaryota > Metazoa > Chordata > Amphibia > Anura > Limnodynastidae > Limnodynastes > Limnodynastes dumerilii. Next base: position 81,819 of record WWET01001792.1, on the reverse strand, counting down.
GGTTAAGAGTTCATTGAGGTTACTTAATTTTAGATCCGACCCCTGGGACAGTGTTAAGAAAGTACATTAAGTTCACTTAGGGTTTTAAATACTTTCAATAAAGGCTGTCCAATAAACAGTTGGTGCTATGGCTCCATATACCCTCAGAACGTCGCTTTAGTGAAGGTGCAGTTTATAATAAAGTCTCTTCAGAAGGAACAGCACCTCAGACAGCCTCCCAATGTTTTATGTAAAACTCTCCAGTTCCCTTTCTTTCTCATCCCTCTTAATTCCCGCCTCAGCTGATCTGCTACCTCAAATGTGTCCCTCAGCACTTTCTCTCAGCTTCACCACCAACTGTAATGCTCCTTCCAACCCTCAGCTCCTTCTCTCCTGTCACCGTTGTCTCACACTTTTCCGACCCTCAACTCTTTCTCACCTGTCACCACAGCTGATATTCCCCTTCGATGCTTCTCTGCTCACCGCTACCACCGTTTCCTCTGATGCCGCAGCTGATCTCCTTTGCTCCTTCGATCACTGCTACCTCGGTCTTCTCTGTGACCACAGCTGATCTTTTTCCTATACTTTGCTGCTCCGCTATAACCACTTTCTCTCAGCTGCTCTGACTAAGCTGCCACCAATGCTCTCTCCTTCCGATTCTCTCTCCGGCACCTTTTTCTAAACTTTTGCAACTACCTCTTTATTTCTTCCCTCAACACCACCGTCGCCTATTTCCGATCGTCTCTCACAACTACTGCCAAAAATCCTCACGGACGGTCTTGCGCTCCTCACTGTCCCTGATCCTTCTCTAATCACCTCACGCCTCTCTCAGCTGCCTCTTATCTCATCAAGTCCCCTTGCGCTTTATTGCGCGCCTCAATCAGCTGGCCATCATCCCACAGCAGCCCTTGCGTCTCTTTTGCAAAACTCCAACCCCCTCCCTGGCCAATACTCGGGTACCACATTCCTTCGTACTTTAATAATGTGTGTCATCATGCCTAATGCAACCCAATGCAACGTACAATATTTGTACGAAAACATCCACATTTAAACTATCGAACATTACATAAACACGTTATTTTACAAGTTTTTTGCAAACCCATTATTTTCGCATTAGTCTTTAGTTGTCCATAACTTTTGAACCATCTTCCAAAAGTACTCGAATTTTGGTTGGGGTATTACACTTATTAGGTTCTATATCTAGGAGGGGTAACTCCCTTGGTGCATCTTTCCCAATTGACCGTCAGCCGGTAATCTACCTTGTCGACCGAGCATTAGATAATATGGTGTAAATCCCGTGGAGGTGTGTATGGTGTTATGCTATCAATTCAGCCAACCAAGTGGGCCACTCATGTCTTTGTGAAAGTGGCACAACTCATAGTAGTCTGTTTCATCCTCTCACAGACTCCATTTCCCTGCGGATGGTAAGCGGTGGTGCGTAATTTCCTTCATTCATACAGTTGGCACAACTCCTGGAAGAGCAAGGCTTCAAAAGCCAAGCCCTAATCTGTGAGAATGCTGGTGGGATACCCATACGGGTGTACAAAAGCTCGCCAAACAATTTCTGCTGTCGTCTTTGTGATGAGATCTTGAGCCGGCAGGACAACGGCAAATTTGGTATAGTGATCAATAATGGTGATGGCATATTAATACCCTGAGCTGCTCTGATCAGGGACGCTTCCCTCAGAGTGGATAGCCTGTGGCCTTCTTCCACTCCTGGGACCAGATTTATTAAGCTGCAGGTTTGGAAAAGTGGAGATGTTTCTTATAGAAGAGAATGTCAGCTGACCACCCTTTAGCTGACCTCACCCCCAACAATCTCCTGTCACACTTGAGATTACCTTTGGCTGGCACGGTGAAATTTGTATATGCAGCATAGCATAGTCCCCTCTCCTTCCGAAAAGGTCGGATTATACTTGGGTGGCAGGACCACAGCCACAGAACATCTCAGTTAAATCAGAGAGCACAGCTGTGGTTTCCTTTACTTCAGTGTAACTAAGCGGAGGCAGGCATTTCCCCTAGGAGCTTACTGCTAGAAGAGTTCCATTGTGGCTATTAGTCCATAGTTTTTGGTGCTTTTTTTTCCCCTCTTGTACGTGATATTAATATGTCCTGTGCCAGTTTTATGTAGGAAAATTTCTTTCTTTTGGAACTACTAAGCCTTTGACCAGTGGTAGTTGACCTTCTGTTATGGCGCCACACATTTCACATTTACAGCAAGTGCCACTTGGTACAAGGGTATCCTTAACGAGGCCTTATTTTAGTGAGGTTTACTGCTAAGGCTCCTCAGGTTCTTGGGTATGGCCTCCTCTGCCTTTTTAATACTTCCTTAGGGTTACATGTGAAAGAACATGTTCATAACACGTTCAAGAGTTGGTTAAGCCTGGTAAAATCAGGTTCTCTTGGGGAGAGATTGAGTTACTTCAGGAATCTGATTTGCTTTTTAGAAAAAAGCATAAATAGCCTGGTTTGGGGGTTTAAGCAACCTTTCAGCTTATGCATCCTGAGTTTGAGACTGCTTTTCATGACTTATCTTTCATAGCCCAGGTAAATCTAAACCCCTTTAAACCTGGCAGTGGAAGGAGGTTGATTACAGAGGCTCCTCTCACAGCTGCTTCTCCTTTTGCTCACATGATTAGAGGCTCAGTTAGCTCTGCACAAGGTGACCTTTTACTTTTGTGGCTCCAAGGATACCCAAAAGTGATTTAGCTTTTTCATTTTCCTCAACTCTTTGGGCAACATGCAGTATTTCTGCCCAGGTATATTCTGCTCTTCGGGCATCTGCAGAAGGGTTGCTTATTGCCTTGCATGAGAGACTACTGGCTTCTAGCTGAGTACATAAGAGAGGTTTCAGATTTCTTGAATTAGCATCCTGGTTGCAATATCAATTTCCTAATTTTACTAAGTTCAGCATAGTGTAGTACAGTATAGTGTTCATGCATATTCTGGGACTACACAATCACTGTTTCAAAGCACTCACAAGAGTTATTAGCCTCTGACCACGGTGATGCTCTTCAGATCACAGTAGTATAGAATATTTTAAGAAATCCACAGGAGGTTTTCCTTCCCCAGTTAGCCATTTGCAGCATATACAACCCAGGCTTTATATGCTGCATATGGCTAACTGGACAAGCAGCATATACAACTTGGGTTGTATATGCTGCATATACAACCCAGGTTTTGATACTTTCTAACATTTGAATAGCTTGTATGGGGTTCCTAGCAGGGGACAATCTACCTTCTTAAGGATAGATTCAGAGTTTTGCTTGGGCAAAACAATATTGATTTCAGGGGGAGTCAAGTTAATTGTATTCTTTGCACGCAGGATCTTTCAATTGCAAGTTACGGCACAGATAGTGACCTGCTTTACTTATACACTATTTTGACTTGGGCCATGAAAAATCACCTCTCAACTTATTGCAACATATGAAATATGACTCCCCTGAAATAAACATAGTTTTACCCAGGAGTAACTTTCCTCTCATTTGCAGTCTCTGAATCTGGTCCAATGTTCTATAAGGAGTATTCCAGCTGTAGAACCACTAGGTCTGTTGTGCAGTACCCGTATGACAGCCTTATTATTGGGTTGGGCCCTGCCCAAGGTAATTTTTGGGGTATTGTCCCACCTCAAGTGAGGTTTAGGCGAGTGGATAACCTACAGACTGCTTCCACCCGGGTGTTCCTTGAACCAGGATAAGTAGCTTGCAGACTTCTCTCACATTCAACTCTGAACACTGTTGCTCAGGAATGCTTCCTCGGAGCCTTCGACATTTCACTCCAGGGGCCAGATTTATAGATTTACCAGGCTGTAGGAAAGGAAAAATGGAAATGTTGCCCATAGCAACCGTTAAGATTCTAGCTGGCCTATTATAGTATGTAATAGGAAAGTAAGCTAGAATCTAATTGATTGCTATGGGTGACATCCCATTCCCACAGCTTTGTAAAAATCTGACCCCAGGTCTCTGAAGTCCATAAACTTCACTCGCCTTCAATGCAGTGGGAGTCCAATTTCAAAGTATGCCCGAGTAATGGGCTCTTCATGGGGAACTGTTTGCCCTTTTAATTCACGTTGGTGTAAGATGGAAATATACCGCCTATATTCCGCTTCAAATTTATTCGAAAGATGTACTCTAAAGTCACTAAAAATGTTTTTTTTTGTTTTTGTTTTTTTTTTGTTTTTTTTGTTTTTTTTTTGCTACGTCGTGTAAGGTCCTAAGACCAAGTGTAGAAATTCCCTCCTGCTGCTCACAGAATGCACTTGTCCTGCTTATCTCACACACATGACACTTGCCTAGAAGCTTCCAGAGATGAGCTGCTTTTGGAGGGAAGGATTTCTTATCAGTATCTAGAGAGATGCAGGTAAAAACTTTGTTGGGATCCTGTAGCAGAACACACTTATGTTGTAAATATTCTGTGGATGATTTCTCTAGTGGACTTATTTTATAAGATTCCTGGACCAAATTTACAGTTAAGAATGAGTTGGATGCATCCGCACTTATCTCATCCGTCCAGCCCCACAACCTGTTCCTATTTTAAGAAGCCTATTGGCATTTGAGTTCAATAGGGCTTCTTTAAGTAGCAGTGCAAATTTACTTTCTTAAGAAGGAAAATTCTTGGAGGTCTTGCTCACACCACCCCCTCCCCAGCTTATTTAAATCCCTCCACACACCCACTAATATTGTTGTCTTAAAGACCACGTAGTAAAAGTCTGTTTTTAGCTTGCGTAGTCGGTATCACTACGCATGCGCCATAGGTAAATTCCTCATAATACGCACTTAAGAAGCGGAAGTGGATGCCCTCAAGTTTCTGCGTAGTGATGATGTTTTGGCTTTACCACATTTTAGGTTGTGGTGTTTTGAAGGCATGGCTGATGACACCCTAATCCTTAGATTTTTCTCTGTTGGTATTGAAGACCATGATAAATGCCTGAACGCTCTTGAACTAAAGGGTGGAAAATGTATCCTCTATGATGAGAGGTTGTTTTTTTTTTTTTGTTTTTTTATTTATTTATTATTTTTGGCTCCTTTTTTGGAACGTTATTAATATTGGTCTCTGTCACTATTCTTGGAAGTTGGGAGGGGAATTGTAGGGATGGGGCATGCTCCAGAGCTGAATGTAAACCTTCTTTAGGTACAATTGTAGACCTGAGCAATGCAGTGTTAAACTGCAAGGGGGGAGCAAATTTAAATTGTGGATGCAGAATTAGAAATGCGAGATGATGTTTCTTAAATCAACTTTATTTTATGGATTAAGCATAAACAATGTTTGAGTGCTATATACAAAAGTAAAGTATTTTCCCTGCATGCAAAAGAATGAAAATTAATTAGCACTCCTTACTTCACAAAATGGTATAGCCAAGTTGTACACATGCACCTGTGTTGCCCTTACTCTCAATCTCTGGATCAGCGTTTTAAAGTGACCTGGTCCACCTACTATACCCAATATCTGCAGTGTCCCACAATGGACTAATAGAAATTATTTTTACAGTATGTAACAAAAATCCTTCCTTTCCATTTTTCCAATACCCCCAGCTGAATGGCAACTGTATCATTGTTCAAAATACAATGAAAATAGAAAATTGTTTTTGGGAACAGGAACCCATTTCCCTGTTTCCAGAGGCTGCGGGCATGTGGCGGTAGTTAGGGCTGAAGAAGGGGGAAAGTTTGGGTTAGGCTGCAGGGAAGGTTAGCAAAGCGTTAAGGGTAGTGTTATGTAAACACTTTCGGCTGATCACTCCAAGACTCCAGGGGCCAGATTTACTAAGCTGCGGGTTTGGTGAAGTGGAGATGTTGCCCATAGCAACCAATAAGATTCCAGCTAACATTCTCTAGTATGTAATAGGAAAGCGAGAGCTATGGGCAACATCTCCATCACCGCCGCTTTCTTAAATACAAACTGCTGACAGTCTGTATTGGGTGAGGGTCCTCGCTAAGAAGTTTCTAACTGGCTGGGATATAGATTGCTTATTCCTCAATGAGGCATAGCAATCGATCAACAGGTAAGGCTAAAAACTACCTTAAACCTTCACCTAATTCTAACCCTCCCGTTCCATTACCCTAACCCTCCCGTTCCATTACCCTAACCCTCCCGTTCCTGCAGCCTGACCCTGATAATCCATTCTGTATAGCCTAACCTTAAGACCCACCTCCCAGCAACCTGACCTAACCCTCCCCTTCTGCGGTCCTAACCCTCCCTTTCTAAGAGCCTAAGCCTAACCCCCGCCTCCCCTGCACACTCGCCCATTCATAAAAGAAAAAATTCTAAATTCCGAAATGGTACTTTCGGCTGTCTTTATTTCTGAAATCGGCCCATCGTAGCGGGACTGCAATTGGTCTTTATTCAGCAGCATTGGTCTTTCGAAATATAGACCATCTCTCTCCCTCTTGCTGCTGCACTGCCTCTATGCTCTACTATATTTCGTTCCTCCACCCCATCTTCTTTCTATGGTAATGTTCATTTTATTTAAGCTTTTTAGTTCATTTTAGTTTTTTACTTTTACAATGTTAATTTTTTGCCCTGCATGTCTGTATATTCTGTGTTGTACTGTGAATACCTTGTGTTGCACTAGAAATAAATGTTAACCATAATGTATACACAATTGCGTGTAACAAGTTGTATGCATTCTGGTCATATGATAGGGGCTTGTGTATTCCAAGTTCAGTATGATATTTGTGTAGCAGCCACAGTGTTTCCCCTGATGACTGTGCCAAGCTTGCACCGTCAGTACGGATTTACAGGATTTATGCATTACTGAACATTTGTAATTGGCTGCTACATTGTATTATCCTGGTGTGATGCTACATTTAAAGCCATTTCTGTTTTGATACAACAGTTCTTTTTGGCATTTTGGAGTCCTTTATTACCATTGATGGCTATAATTGTCTCACCCTTTTTTCACATTGTTTTTGTCTTTCACTTTCCAGTTTTCTTCTTTGATGTTTATATGACCTTCATACATAAAGACTATATTGCCGCTATCTTGTGACCATTGTTCGTTTGTGTGTGTGTGTGTGTGTGTGTGTGTGTGTGTATGTATGTATGTATATGTGTATATAATATAAAAAAAATTTTTTTGTGTGTTATAGGTTACTTGTTGACTAGATATTAAAATATCAAATTTTATTTAAGCATGAACCCTGATTATTTTTTGCAGGAGAACTTCGAGCTGAATCATGAGACTCTGTACCTTGCAATAAAATTAGTCGACCATTATTTGGCAGTCTCCATTGTTATGAAGGAGAAGTTGCAGCTTATCGGGTCTACTGCTGTTTTGATTGCTTCTAAATTTGAGGTAATATCCTGTGACTGCGTCTTCAGAGATTTACAGATGACTTTTTGCTGTACACATACATGTGCCTGTATTAAATTCTACTACACAATGTGTTAACATAGAAGAAGCTTGTTAAAATAGGTTGGTTAAATTCTTCCTTTAGTAATCTTTTACTGTTCTATATACTGGCACACACACACCCAACAAGACATGGCCTGGCACTCTAGCCATTACTCATTTACTAATCATGATCTTCTATCTTTAAAATAAAAGTCAGAGAATTAGTTACAAATATCTGCAGATATGTGATATAAGCCACCTGCCACTTACAAGGCTTCCCTGTTAGGTGTTCCTAACTCTAAACTTTAGAGTCCCAATTGTGGGTCACATATCAAATATCTTTCTAAATTAAGAGCTCATCTCTTATGGAGGTCCCCAAGTCTTCAAAACAGCCACTCTGAGACCGCACCCCCTCTCAGCTGCAATCCCAGACAGGCTTTAAAACACACATCCAAGATAGACCTGCAATATAAATTACTTTATAAACTGATTTGAAGCAACCTCTATCTTGGATGTGTGTGTTAAAGCCTGTCTCAGAGTGGCTGTTTTGGAGACTTGGGGATCTCCATAAGAGGTGAGCTCTTAGTTTAGAAAGATATTTGATATGTGACCCACAATTGGGACTCTAAACACACACACACACACACACACACACACACTTATTATAGTGGTCAGTGTCATACAACAAACACTAGCCAGCACACCATAATGCAAAAAATCCCCCAAAAGTTTAATGACAAAACATGAATAGAGCCATAGTGAAAAAATCGATCATGCAGTAATAGACAAAAAGTAGACCAAGACGAGGAACTCCACAATCTCAGTAAAAGCAGAAACTAGTAGACACGGTTCATATTGAAATGCAAATAAGTAAAGGCTGAGGATCCAGGGTATGTTGATAAAGGGCTCGTCTTAGTGCCAAGATATATATTGCATTATTTGAATGTGTTCCTTTTAACCTTCTGATGTCTTGTTGTTCGATTTGCATAGGAACGTTGTCCACCTTGTTTGGATGACTTTCTATATATCTGTGATGATGCATACAAGAAAGAAGAGCTGGTTGCTATGGAAATGGATATCTTGCAAAAGCTCAACTTTGACATCAACATCCCTGTCTCTTATCGATTCCTTCGTCGTTTTGCTAAGGTGCTTATCTTATTTTCTAAAGTTGTTTTTTACTGTTGTACTTCACTCTATTCTTTGTCTCACAGTTTGTATCCTAGACAATAAAAACTTTAATCATGTTTACATTTTGGGAAGCGATAGCAGCTTGCAAATACTAGATAAATTTCACTTACTAATAACTAGGATAAATGACTTTACACTTAATGATAACTTGGATGCATTTATTTCTATTACCATGCTCATAAGGAGGTGCAAAAGAAGCTATGGATTATTTAGCTGTATGCTTCTCAATCCCCCATGTCAGCACTAACATATTGCTTGGGTGTGGGTAGCCACTGAGAACAGGCCATTCTCTCCCAGCCAGTTCTGAACTGGCTGGAAAATCGATTGCTTTTGCCTCTTTCTTGAAAGCAAGACGGGAAATAAAGACGACACCGGCAGCATTAACAGTTGGGTTATACCCAAACAGTTTTTCTGTACTAGGTGGTTCTGACTAGTACATCTATTCTGTAGTGCTTCTGTGATTGCTAATTGGTAGGTTTGTCAAAGTTCTTCAATGGAGGCTAAATATTCTCTGCCCAAGAGGTAGCCATTGAGCGTATAGAATATGCTTTCAGGAATGTTCCGTGTGGTTTTTTTTTTTTTTGGTAGGCTTCCATAATGTATGTTCTTATCCATGATGGAAGATTTAGAGGCAGATCCTCTCTTGTTGTTTTGTCAACAGGAACAGCTGCGCTGTTCTTCCAATGCAGATTTTTAATGTTTCCAATTCTAAGCTGTGAACTCGTCTTTCTTTATCATTAATAGGATAACAGCAGAGACAGTAATACTTTTTCTTGATTAATGTGGAATCTAGACACCGCCTTAAGCTGCCCATAAACTTGTGCAATTATCGGCCTGATCATCCAGTTATCATTATCGGGCAAATAATCACTCCAGTTAGTGTACATGATCCCCCTTTTTTTTTTTTTTTAACGCACTAGAAACGCTCTGGTACCATTATTTGGTCTTTTAACATGTTTGATTTAAATTGGACGCTGGCGCCTAATAATTTTAAGTGAGCCAATCAGGTTATTGGATGGCTCCCTCTCCTGCTAGGATTATTGGTCACAGCAAGAGAGGTGTATGGTGCCAATAACAGAACACTTCCCTTTTAGGAAATCATCCCGTTTATCGGGACACCCCCTGCTGGGATAGATAATTGACCCAGTGTATGGCCAGCTTTAGGTCGGAAATTGTGTAGAAGGTGTGTGTGTGTGTGTTTTTATGGACCAAACAACTGCGCATGCAGTTGAATTTAGCATTTTGTGCATCATTTTAAGGAGTTTAATGTAGGTATTTAGTTCGCTTAATTTTTTTTTTGTTTTTTTTTATTATTTTAGTCAAAGAAACATTTTGACATTTCTTAAAATTACAGTTACACATATACATTTGAATGCATCACAAAGTATGTTTTTTTTTTAATTTTAAAATGGGAAAAAAAACAAAATATAAACATAAGCCTAAATGAATAAGTATAGGATTTCAGACAAGTTGACGTTTCCACAAAGTTAAAATTTGTAAATCATATTTCAATTTAAAATGCCTGTCGTGAAAAAAGTAGTTGTATAGTAGTTGTACACATCAGATTTAAAAAAAAGAATTAAAAAGAGTTGAGATAAGGAACTTCACATCTTAATTTTAATTCCGGTTGCAATTCAACATGGTATTGCTCAGATCTACACTTGCACCTAAAAGAAGGGGGAAGTGCAGCTCTGAATCAGCCCCAATGTGAACAAATATAATCACGCTCATTACTTCAATGCTATTTGTGCCATTAAATGATTAGATTACGAAAGAGACCTAAATTTAACACTTAACACACTTAATTGTCCCAATTAATACATTTCCTGTTGTATGTGTGAATCATGTTTAACTTAAAATATGGCATTAAATATATAATAGCTGCATAATTCATGCCAAAGTAGCTAACCATTCTAAAAAAAAAAAAAAATTCTTTTTATGGAAGGTATGGTGCTGCACTTCTGCTCCTAATTTAATTGTAATTTATTATCTTGTCTTTTTTGGCTTCCCCAACCTTTGGTCACGTATTGTCTAATGCACAATTCTTTAGACAGACAGCTATATATACTATATTTCTATATTATCCCCTTCAGTGTATTTAGTGTTTGTTTGAAATCTTTGCTACCAGAAATATTTTTCTGGTCTTGATTTTGCCCCTTTACATTACATTTAAAGGATTGTGAGCATTAACTATGAAATGGAGCATCATCAAATACTGTTTATTCTAACTTTTTTACAACTGAACAATGGATTTAATTTACTTACCGTATGAAATTGTGCTGCTCAATCTTTGTTTTATCTCAGTGTGCTCATGCCAGCATGGAGACTCTAACACTTGCTCGTTACATATGTGAGCTCACTCTGCAAGAGTATGATTTTATCCAAGAAGGTGCTTCCAAAATGGCTGCCAGCTGTTTGTTTCTTGCGTTAAAAATGAAAGACTGGAGATGGGTAAGTAACGTGTTCTTCTACATAATAGTTGAACATTTTTAAAGATAGCAGCTGTTTGGTTATTACCATTTCCCCTAAATGTTTTATATATTTGCTGGAACTTAATAAACAGTGTATTTCATTACTTCTTTTATGTAATAGTAGCTAAATAAATAAAGGCCTACTTGATAAAGGAGGAATTCCTTTTTTTCTTATTTTTTGTGTATAATCAAACCAACAATTCAGTTCATACCACACTATGCCAGTAGAGCACTATGGACCGCAAAAAAAAATAATCCACTATTGCTTGTCTTTGGATTTGCCAGGTCAAACATGGGTTAATTATGTAGAACCATTTTTTGTTTGGAATGTTGAATACATTATACATGTACTGTAGTGTAAAGAAAATTAGATGTGACAGAATAAAATGGATAAAACATGGGTTAATTTTGGAATTTTGCTAATTACTTAACCAGGTGTTTCATTTGTTTTCTGTTTTTTTTGTTTTTGTTTTTTTTTTCCCTTTTTTTGGAGACTAGCAAGAATTATTTGAAGTAAACTGAAGGGTCAATAGCATTTTAAAGTAATGCAATGTCTATTTCAAAAAAATCTTTGTTTTCAACAAATACCATGCTTTTTTTTTATTTATACTTTAGTCAGCGACGTTGCAACATTACAGTGGATACAGAGCAGACGATTTATTTCCTCTTGTTAAGAAACTGAACATTTTGCTTACACATCCGTCATATGATAAACTGAAGGCTGTAAGGAGTAAATATTCTCATAGGTATTCCTCGCTGTATCTGAGTTTTTTTTTATTTTTTTTTTTACTTTATATATCACTACATTTCTGTGTACTTTGAATTCCGTACACAAAGGAACTTAATCTTTCAAAAGTTAAGCTTCTCCTTAAACTTGTAGTTGAATATATTTTCTCTTGCTGGTTTTAATTCCTACTCTTATTTTTTTTTTTTTTTTTTTTTTTTTGTTTTTTTTTTTTTTTTTTTTTTTAGGGTGTTCTTTGAGGTTGCAAAACTACCACCCCTGGATATTATGGCACTAGAAGCAATTCCGAGTTAGCAATGACTATTTGGAAAAACTGTTTATTTGATCTTTGTATATATAATGTAAATATGTATCTTTTATATGTTTTGAACACTTAACTCTCGGCCTATATTTCAATATAGACCTAAAATAAAAGTCTCCAAAATATCCATGAGATGAAAAATGTTAATTAAAATAATGGAATGTATGCAGTGTGTTTTTATTAAGAAACTAGGTAAGGCTGCATGCAATATTGTTTAAATTCCAATGTAGCCACTGTTCACATTCATTGGTTATAATGCAGCCTAGCTTAGGATTTAGTGATCGGATCCTTCTATCTTTCCACCCCCTACATATATCTAGTGTGACTGACAAAATGGGCCAAGACCCCAACAATGTTTACTAGGGTTCAGATTTTGTCAATGTTTCTTGTAATGGATTTGTTTCCACAACTCTGTTCTAGGAGATGCCTATTTAATCCAAGTTACTAAAAAGGAATACCAGACAGATTTTTGTTATGTTATATTTATTTTTGTATGCACTTAAAAATATTCATGAGCACAACAGCTAAGATGTCACCATTCACCATACAAATGTGAGCACACAGGAAAGCAAGAATTTCAATATATTAACTTCATGCACAATCTGATTAGAAGACATTTTTTATCTTTAAATGTTCCTAACATACTATTAAAACTATGAGCAAATCAAAATGTATTTTTAACACTGTGGTGCATGTCTGTTTTCAGTCAATTATGGTCCTCCTTGCATAGCTTTTCCTGTCTGTGTGTATTCTACAATTGTATTCCATCCCATGAGTTTTACATATGGTAAAGGGGGTTAACAGGTAGGATTTTATTTGAGTCTTTACTAAAATCATGGAATACAGTACCCAAGTCTATTAATCTTTTATTTTTTTAGTCCATGCATACTGCTCTAAATCGTGTGCATTCCAGGGACCCATCGCTTTTCAAACTTGGAGGATTGCATGACCTACATACCTCACAATGCTGCATTTAAGTGTGTGTGCCAAACACCCACTCAGATAAAATACATGTTAGAGTGGTTCTAGAAATTCTTCACACTTATATGAATTATTGAGTTAAAAGAAAGTAATAATCCTTAGTTAAGGATTAAAAAACAAAATGTAAAAAAAAAAATCTGGGGAACCAAAGTGAGCTTCACTTGCCTAAGGAAACTTTAACTTTTAGATTTAACAGTCTGAACGGGGCTCATTCAGAGTTGCACTTACACTTTTTTTTTTT
>WWET01001792.1:47004-68576 GCA_011038615.1 Limnodynastes dumerilii | reverse complement strand
GAGGTGTCCTTACACATTTTTTTTTTTTTTTTTTAGGTGTAAGTATACAGCTCGGCTAAACCGTTTTTCAAAGTAAGGGGTGTTAATTTAAAAAAAATGTGCATGCAGGGAAAATACATTGCTTTTACACATAGACCTAAAATACTTTATAGCTTTAGCTTATTTCTATTTCTAAACATAAAAAACTTCACCTCCTAATTTTAATTCTGGTTTTACAATTTAAATGTGCAATTCAGCATGGTATTGTTCAGGGCTGCACTTGCACCTTAAAAAAAAATAAAAAAAAATAAAAAAAAAATAAAGTGGAAGTGCAACTCTGAATCAGCCCCTTCATGTGTTGTTGCCTAATCTGTTTTAATTTTTTTTGTGTGCGGTATTTACATCACTTAGCACACTATGCAAGACCAAACATCTTTAGTTTTATGAAGTCTACAACTATATTATCAGAAAGATCTTTTGCAGAGCCAGATGGTTGACACAGATCTAATCTTGACAATCAGACATAGGTTGGTTATGATAATCCTCACTTTGGACGGAGATACCCTTATGAGTGATTTACAAAGCCGTTCGTAATGAGATAAGTAAGAAGGGGTGTGCTAGGCCAAGTTAAGAAGAAAATTAAGAAAAGTGGGTGTTGGGAGGCATATAAATGGGGCAGACAGTAGGTACGTTTGTATAGGCAAAAGTCTGAACTCCACCGAACGCTAATTGTAGGCTGCAGCTGGTACAAACGAAAACAGGAGGTTCCACTCAAACCCGATCAAGAGTAGCATAGAGAAAAGTTCTGTTTGTGTAGCGCTGCCCCAGACCAATCGCTAGTGATAGATTCCAAAAATCTTTAGATTCTGAGATGAGATCCCCTCAACATATAGCAACAGATGCCATAAAAAGATAAGATAAAAACAAGGTCAGTAAACAGAACAATTTATTAATAAAAAAGACAAAAAAAATACGGGGGTGGTGTGAAAAGAAAGCAGGCGTTCTATACCTAAGGGGAGGCATCCAATACACTGCAAGATGTAAACACAGTCCCGGGAACAAGTATAAAGACACCGCCACGGAGGAAGAAGTCCTGCTGCTATTCACACGGCTCACGAATCCCCCACACCGACGCGTTTCAGCCGGAGACTCCGGCCTTTCTCAAGGTGACGTAAATATAGACCTCAGCTAGGGGGTTTAAGTACCCCACCCTTTGCTTCTATTGGGTAAGTATTCAGGCCAGATTTAAAGGGACAGAACAACAATAGGATATGGAGAATATATATGGCAGACATAATATAAGACTTTCGTCAATAATTTTCTAATAAAATACACTCATCATTATACATGAAAAATGGAAACAATATACTGCAACAGTAGAATAAAAATCTGTAAATATTGCAGTAGTAAAAACACACAGTATCAATCATTATATAAAGTATTTTGTACAAAGATGGGCAGAAATATAAAAACAAAAATATACAACAAATGGACTGAATGTCAATAGTATATATCTAGTTTTCAGGTGTGGATAACAAAAAACAATTTTTATATTGTTTTTACATTTTAATTATTTCCAATAACATACACAGACAAAGAAAACACACCAGGCGCCCGCATAAAACAACCTTAATATGCATACATCGCCTGTAAATAATTAGATGGAGAAGAAATAATTGAAATATCACTACAGTAAAAATAATGGATATCATAATCATAAGTAAATGATATATAATTATATAATTAATCAAAAACTTGAATGGGATAAAACCTAAAAAGTGAAAAAAACAAAAAAGAAATTAATTCAAAAACCATTTTAATTCAAAATCAAGATTTAAACGATAAGGGTGTAATATGTTGAGATTGAATATCCATCTCATTTCAGAGACGGCTAATTTTTTGATGATATCTCTATTTTTCCGAGTGCTGGTGACAACTTCTATACCCCAAAAACCCACCAAATCAAAAGGTGAACAATTATGACATTTCTTGAAATGGGATGGAACAGAATGAGTTTCCACCCCATTTTTAATATTTCGCAAGTGTTCACTCAGTCTAGTTTTTAATGGTCGTGAAGTGCGACCTATATAAAACAAATTACATTTGCATTGTAAGAGATAAATAACATTAGAAGTGTTACAAGTAATAAAATTCCTAATATCATAGGAACTGTGAAAGAAGCCGTCTGTGAAATGAGATGGATATTCAATCTCAACACATTACACCCTTATGGTTTAAATCTTGATTTTGAATTAAAATGGTTTTTGAATTAATTTCTTTTTTGTTTTTTTCACTTTTTAGGTTTTATCCCATTCAAGTTTTTGATTAATTATATAATTATATATCATTTACTTATGATTATGATATCCATTATTTTTACTGTAGTGATATTTCAATTATTTCTTCTCCATCTAATTATTTACAGGCGATGTATGCATATTAAGGTCGTTTTATGCGGGCGCCTGGTGTGTTTTCTTTGTCTGTGTATTTTATTGGAAATAATTGTTAACGTGTAAACAATATTAAAAAAAATTGTTTTTGTTATATATAAAAAATTGTTTTTTGTTATCCACATCTGAAAACTAGATATATACTATTGACATTCAGTCCATTTGTTGTATATTTTTGTTTTTATCTATTTCTGCCCATCTTTGTACAAAATACTTTTTATAATGATGGATGCTGTGGATTTTTACTACTACAATATTTACAGATTTTTATTCTACTGTTGCAATATATTTGTTTCCATTTTTCATGTATAATGATGAGTGTATTTTATTAGAAAATTATTGATGAAAGTCTTATATTATGTCTGCCATATATATTCTCCATATCGTATTGTTATTCTGTCCCTTTAAATCTGGCCTGAATACTTACCCAACAGAAGCAAAGGGTGGGGTATTTAAACCCCCTAGCCGAGGTCTATACTTACGTCACCTTGAGAAAGGCCGGTGTCTCCGGCTGAAACGCGTCGGTGTGGGGGATTTGTGAGCCGTGTGAATAGCAGCAGGACCTCGGCCTCCGTGGTGGTGTCTTTATACTTGTTCCCGGGACCGTGTTTACATCTTGCGGTGTATTGGATGCCTCCCCTTAGGTATAGAGCTCCTGGTTTCTTTTCACACCACCCCCGTATTTTTTATCTTTTTTATTAATAAATTGTTCTTTTTACTGACCTTGTTTTTATCTTATCTTTTTATGGCATCTGTTGCTATATGTTGAGGGGATCTCATCTCAGAATCTAAAGATTTTTGGAATCTATCACTAGCGATTGGTCTGGGGCAGCGCTACACAAACAGAACTTTTTCCTATGCTACAGTAAGTACGTTTGGTCTTTAGCAACTTAAGATGCATATGCAGAAGACGATAAGGCTGCCTTTGGCATTCTTAAGAACAAACTTGATAGTGTACAGTGGGCACTGAGTAAAAATAATTAACCAATAAAGAATACCTAAATGGGACAAGCTCACCTAAGGTGAACCGATCATAGCAAAGGAAATAAACTAAAGTGTGTCTGACGCCACAAATGTAGATCAAATATTAAAAATATAAAATGATATAGAGAAAATAAAGTCCATCAAATACCGGTGAAAAAGATCAAATCCAACAAGTAGCCAAAGAATTTTAAAAAAATTGATAGATGGAAAACATAGAAAGAACTTATCTTGTTCCAGTTATTTATGCTGATCAGAATAGAAAATAATTTTTTTTTCCACTTAATCTTTTGAAATCAACATTTTTAAACTCATTGCATTATCAGAATTTTGTGCTCACAGATTTGAAGACAACTTTCTTGCTGACTTGGAACTATATGGTTTGGCTTCATGTTAAAGAGATATAAAGTAGACGTTAATAAAATAAAGATATCTCAATGGATTTACAGTTCATTAATTTTTCTGTTACTACTAGGTGACTGTTTGCTAATGATATCTACCCTTAATTCATCATGAACCATGTTGTCAGTCATTTACAAGACATTCCGAAGGAAAGGTACTACACCAATAAATATTGCTTCAATTACCTGTACATTCACAATGATAATAGACCATGGTGTCTGTGCCCACATGACAAATCACATCTTCACAAAAACAAATACAAGTACATTTTATCGTCATTAATTCTCGTTTCCATACTTTAGCTTTTTTTTTTCCCCTTAGTTAATGAAAATTTATGCCAGATTTGGCACTGGCAATTATTTAGCTTGTCAAAACCAGAAAAATAAAAGCCAACAGCAAAACTCATATTCCATTTGAAGCTGGAGTAACAAATAGGAATGTTGTTTGCAGGGCTGAATTTAATTTGTTTTTTCTAAACCTGATCATTTTAGTGGTGTCTTAAATTAGCATGGGACCCCAACCATTGCAGTTAATGTTAAGCCAATCTTCCAAAAAAAAAAAACACTAGTCATAAAAAACCAGTTGACTTTGTAAATATAAAAAATGAGATTTCTCAGGATAAAAAGGACCATATTGATAGAATTGTTGCCATTGTTTAGAATTATATTTCAGTAAAAGAAAATAGACTAACATGGTTTACACAACAGTTCTTTTTGTCAACAAAATTAATCTTCGGGTGAAGCTTAGTGTGCGGTATAGTTGGTATGTATTGTAGTTGTTGAATACCAGTTAAGTGGCAGCCTCATACTAGAGTAATGTTACTATATGGGACTAGTGATGTCTTTAATACCCTGAAGAATCCTTTTCATGTGGCCGACCTTGGCAATCCCCAAATCCTAAAAAAGAAAACAATCATATCAATAACTAAGAGCATAATTTGATGTTATTCTACACAATGAATTTGAAATGTAGGTTATGCACATTGTAGGTGTAAGAAGTGGTTAGCAAAACAGTTGCACGGATGTTTGGACACAATGGGCCTGTGATTTGAATCTGAATGCATCCAGTAAACGTGCTAATTATAGAAAAGAGAATAGTTGTAATTTTTACACTGAATTCCTTTGGTAGATTTAACAATCAAAAATCATGATCATGAGTTGATGTGAAAAAGAAAACTGGTTTGAAAGGGGCTTAATGTCCTTTGCAAAGTACCTTGAGGTCTCTCCTTTCCAGTAATACCAGCTCTGAGCCCTGAATGTCATGGCGGATGAAAATGTCCTTGTATTCCACCAAACCTAAAACTTCAAGCCATGCTGCCACTTCTTCTGTGCCCCATTTATCCACTAGGATGGAAGAAATAAATAAATGAGTGAAAGAAAATACATCTGAGGATAAGAAGACAACAAATACTCTAACAAGTAAAAACAAAGGCCTGTATCCAGACTTAAGTGCTTGAAATTAGTTTCTCCTGGGCTAAATCATGTTGATTTCAAGGGAGTCAAGTTAATTGTATTCTTATATATACAGACCAGCTTTACTATCACACTGTTATTTAGACTTGGGATAGACCCATTTCTGGGTCTCCAGCTACAAGTATTCCCCATTCATTTCTCTCCAGCTCACCTCTCAACTCTTTGCCCAGGAGTAACTTTCCTCTCTTATTTTCAATTCCTGAATCAGGTCCTGTATCCTACATCTACCCCTTCTTTTCCATCCTTCCCCCTCTCCTGCACTCACACCAGCAGTCCACTTCCTCCCCCCTCTTATGTCTTCTAAGTTTATCCCTCCCACTTACTGTGTTAGCTCACATGAGCAGGGCCCCCCATCCTAGTGTTGTTCCCTCCTCCACCACTCCCCCTCACTTTTTAAGCTGTTGTCCCCCTTTACCCCATCCCCACCTGATTGCTCCCCCTCTCTGATCTGCCAAGCTTGACACCTCCCATTTTTCTGTGCTATCTGTGTTTGGTTCACTTTATTGTTTTTTTGTGATATTTTTTATATTTATTTAGCATTTTATTATCTGCTATGCTGTCCATCCCTACCTGTATGTCTGTACTGCAATTTGGTGTTGTATTTTGTATGGCGCTAGGCACACCTTGTGGCGCTTTATAATGAAATAATAATAATAAAAAGCTCTAAATAAAATATAATCTGCAGAGTTTGGAGTTTCGCGCGTAGTGTATGAGAGAGGAGACTGCATCGCTTACACAAACTTACAAACCGTGTACCCTACCTTAAAACGTTATCACTTTCTTCACTTAAAATAGGGTCACTACTGAAATCTGGTTTGGAAGTATCCATATCCGTACTGTGCTGTGTATGCTCATTTGTACACAGAGAAGGCAATAGGCTACTGCAGCCTGAACTGATTCTTGTGACATTGCAAGAAATGGAGTTATCCATCACTGGATGTTATCTGCATATCCAGAGTGGCCTGTGTCATGTAAGACTAGTTATAAACACACCAAAATAAATGTATGCAAGGACAGATGGCACCAAATACTGCAGCAGTTTCAAACAACCAAAGAGGAAGCCTCTTACATAAAACACAAATCAACAATTAATTGGTAGAAGAAACAGCGCTGTATGTCTATATAGTAAATGGGTACTGATATGAGAACTCACATGTACAAGGATAGATAAAAGTGGCAATCGGAGGTAATATGCTCTGAGAACAGCATCACAATAAATGTTCACAATATGAGGTGATTATAATAAATAAACAAGGAAAAACATTCAACAAAATTCACAAGTTAACAAACAAATAGGATCACAACGGAACTATGTAATAAAAACTGACTATGCAACGGGCATATAAAAGGTCAGAGAGATACAAGTCTGTCTTAAAAGATAGTTCAGCTTTAATATAAATAGCAAAAAAGTTCAAAGGTGCAGAGTGCAGAAAGTCTCTGTTAGGTAGGTAGATTGTAAACAGCTGGAGTAGTTCCTTCCAACCTCAGAAATGATTCCAATGGCTATAATAGGAAGGTTCTCCCAGATATCTCAAAATAATCTAACAGATGTCAATTCATAATAAAAAAAATTACATTTATTATATAGAACAACAAATAATATTAAGTAATAAAATGTTAAAAGGATATGAACAAAGTGACAGAGTGCAGTATTCCCCATTTCTGGGTCTCCAGCTACAAGTATTCCCCATTCATTTCTCTCCAGCTTCCAGTATTCTCCATTCATCTCCAGCTTCTAGTTTTCCCCATCATTTCTCTCCAACTCCCAGTATTCCCCATCATGTTTCTCCAGCCTCCCAGCATTCTCCATGTTAGGTCTCTCCAGCTCCCAGTATTCCCCATCATGTCTCCCCAGTATTCCCCATTCAAGTGTTTTCAGCTCCCAGTATTCCCCATTCATATCTCTCCAGCTTCCAGTATTCCCAATTCATGTCTCTCCAGCTTCCATTATTTCCCATCATGTCTCTCCAGCTCCCAGTATTTCTCCACATCAAGTCTTTCCAGCTCCCAGTATTCCCCATAATGTGATACCCAACCAGGGACAGAGCTCTTCAGACTTGGGTCCTTTCTTTATATTTTGAAAATATTACTGTTTAGAAAGTTTCACTAATGAGTGGGTAAGTATGCTGAATATATTTTTGTGGCATACTTACCTGTTCATTAATTTGGAAACCGCTGCTGCAGACCTGTCGCACTGCCACAGACCCTTCGCAACGGACACGTGAGTATCACTGGAAAGTCTATGTGGAGTCTTAGGGTTAGGATGCAGGAGGGGAGTCCTAGGGTTAGGCTGCACGGAAAGGAGTCTTAGGGACAGGCTGCTGGGAAGGGAGTCTTAGGGTTAGGCTGTGGGGAAGGGAGTCTTAGGGTCAGGCTGTGGGGAGGAGAGGGTTAGGGTAATGGAATGGCAGGGTCAGGGTAAGGATTAGTATTAGGATAAGGATTAGGATTTACCATTCAATGCTGCTTCTTCATCCTGGGGATGATCAATTGCTTCTCCTCGGCGAGGCAGAACCAATTGATTTAAGAGCCAGTTTGGAACTGGCTGATATAAAATGTTTCTTTCAAAAAGGGGCTGTTCTTACTGCAGACCCACATCCAAAATATAATGTTAGGTCAGTTGTGTGACTATGGACGTATAATATGTAGTGTGGGGAGAGTGGTGTGACTGGGGGTATAATATTTTATGTTATGAGAGTGGTGTGACTGTGGGGATATAATATACTACAGGTATGTGGTGAAAGTGGTGTGACTGTGGGGGTAATGTAAGAAAACCGGTGTGTCTGAAGGGGTTAAAATATGTAATGTAGAGAATGTGATGTGACTGGAAGTATAATATATAATGTGATGAGAGTGGTGTAAATGTGGGGGTATACTATGTAATGTAAAGAGAGTGGTGTTACTGGAGATATAGGGCTGGATCCAGACTTAAGTAAGCACTTAAAATTAGTTACTCCTGGGCTAAACTATGTTGATTGCAGGGGGAGTCAAGTAAATTGTATTCTTTGCATGCAGGGATATATCTTTGAATTGCTTACTGCACACAGATACTGACAAGCTTTACTATGACACTATTATTTAGACTTGGGATAGGAAACATCACCTCTCAACTCTAATATTGTTTGCAACAGATGAAATATGACTCCCTGCAATCAACCTGGTTTAGCCCAGGAGTAACTACTTTCAAGCACTTAAGTCTAGATCCAGCCTATAATATGTAATTTGGGGAGATTTGTGACACTGTGGGGTTTGTATCAGGGCAGAGTGTTATTTGTGTAAAATACAGGGCATCTATAGCAATGTCTATGTTTCTAAGATTAAAACATAATTATTTAAACTTCATAAAAAGCTATGAAATTCCCCCAAAAAACTTTGCAGTTTAACATGTCTGTTTAAGGTTTCTTACACTGACACAAAGTCAAAGAGACTTTTTAAACTTTACCACTCAAATTCTAAAAGGCAATGAAATTACAATATGTAGGCTGGAACATTAATGGACGTGTTCCTTAAGCTATACAGACATGGTATACCATCAAATCCTATGGTTTCTGCAGATTTAGCATTATCATGGTAAATCACTTACAAATTGTTGGAGCTGCTAATATAAAAATTAGTTTGTTCACTGAAATCAAAACTGAAGGTTTGAGCAGCTACTGCATGTAGCATAAAAATAATTTCCACAACTAACTAGTCATTGTGATTATTTGCCAAGGAGCATTTTTCCTTGTCACTAATAGTCACTTGCTATCACACACTATATCTGTCAGTAGTAGTCTGATTGGCTATATTGTACTCATTAATATAAAAAATATATTCACTGTTTGAAAAAACAATGGATTGGATGCAAAAGAATGTGTATGTACCCTTTGCAAAACTTCAGCACAAAGTAAGGGGAAACGTTAGTAAGGACAGATTGGCACATACCACACAAAGAAAATGCTCATACCAAGGCCTTTACATGTGAGTGCTTGTCCTGCATGATTCTATCCTGATTTCTTTAGTTCCCTGATCACTGCACATATGTCTTTGTTTACTTTTTGTTGGTCACATGATTTCCTTCATTCAGCACTTCCTGGTTTTCACTTTCTGCTGCAGGCTTACCTCTCAAGTGTTTCTGATTGCCTTGCTTGATTCTCTCTCCACCTGACCTATTTAAGTCTCTCTCAGACATCATTTTGTTGTCAGAGCAACAGGAGACGTCCCTGCTGTTTGTATCATATATTCTGACTACCTGGTTTCCAGTTTCTGTTGCTTCTGGTATCCTGTGTTTCATCTTGTATCCAGTCTCCATTTCTGGACTCCTTAACTCCAGAATCTCTCAGGATCTTCAGTGCTATTTCTCCTCTCAGCTGCACCTACAGTTCCAGTTCTTGCCAATCCTGCCTTGGTAACAGTCCCTCCTCTACCTGCGTCTTTTACAGCAGTTCCCCTCGGACCTTGCTTCTCTACTCCACCTCTGGATCGGCGTGGTACATTTACGGGCCAGTGCTGAGCCTTGTGAGTGACAAATTCACAGTGCAAATGCCATTACTAAACACAGACATCTATCTTCTGCACAACTTTGTCCTTCTGACACCTCTAAAGCCAATGCATCTGTGCTCAAAAGAACACTAAGCCCCAAAAGAAATTGTGGTTTTCCAAACTTTACAGATTCCTGAGGAGAGCGAAAATGAGTACACAATCGATGTGTGTGAGTCAGACTTTTCTGAGTCAGCCACTGTTATCCTAAGGAAGTCTCCTTCCACAATTTCTGAGCCCTTTTTTAAATATGAAGATGAGAAGTAGTAAATGCAATGATGCCACCAGTGTAGATATAGAAATAAAGGATGCTATTGTTTAACTTGTAAATATGCAAATGACAGTTTTTATGATGATTATTATTATGGTGTTATACAATTACAACTTGATGATGTGGTTTGTCAGAGGCAGCAATTTGTTCTTAAGCACATTGGGCAAGCCTGGGCAAAGAAATATTTTTATTAAAATCTATACAACAGTTGTCAATGCATCTGTGCCCAGTGTAGTGCAAAAGTAAGTAGTTAAACATCTAGACACCTCCTCCCTGTTATGTCATTTGCAGCGAGTTCATGCCCAAGCAGCCCAGCATCAGCTACCAGCTGTGAGGCGTTGGGAGTCCCCTGTACGAAAGGCTGATAAAGTTCCTTTTCAATTGTCTTTATTTCAAATGTCAGCCATTTTAGAATTTTTTATTTTATGAATGGGTGATTATGCCGATCGGCATACTCTCCCATTCATTATCACCGCACCTGCCGCTAGCTCCGGAGAGTTTAGTCTTGGAAGGTTAGTGTTAGGATGTTAGGAAGGGAGGGTTAGGGCCATAGAAGGGGAAGGTTAGAGTAAGGCTGCGGGGAGGGGGGTCTTAGAGTTAGGCTATAGAGAAGGGAGGGTTAGGGTCAGGCTGCAGGGAAAGGAGGGTTAGGGTCAGGCTGCGGGTAAGGGAGGGTTAGGGTATTGGAAGTGGAGGGTTAGGGTTAGAATTAGGAAGAGGGTAGTTTTTTCACTTGCCAATCGGAGCACCGTGTTTAGTGCTTCAGGGATCGATTGCTATGCATTATCGAGTCATAAGCAATCGATATTCCAGTTAGCTCGAAACTGACTGAGAGAAAATGGCCCTATTGAAATAGGGCCGTTTGAAGCGGGTACCCACACTCCTGTGAGGAGAGATAGTCCAATTTGACTGTAAATGAATGGTGTTGCTAATATCATTCGGATGGATCACCTGTTGTAGGGACAGTATTTATTGATGAATGATAAGCAGACAATGTACCTCTCTTACTAGGTCCTTATGGCATCAGGTTGCACCTTTTAACCCTTTTGGGTTAAAAGGTCTTCCCTTTTGGCTTGACTGGGTTGATTGAATAATGACACCATTATGTAAAATGGTTTAATGGTATAAGTTCTGATTTGTATTTGATTCTTTTTATTTTTCTTTGTTTGTTATAGTATTTATTTACAAGTCTTCCTGTGCATTTCTGAAAGTATTTTTACAAAAAAATACATAGAGGGCCGGATTCACAATACTGGACGTATTGCATATACGTCTGGAGTTTACCGATATTTAAGACTGCGCATGCGTAGTATCTTTTTTTACGTAATCTATGTATCTTTTCATTTATGTAGATTGCATATATGCAGTCTTTAAGAATGTGTATAGAATTTTTTTAATTATTAAAATAGCATTTGCATAATTATGCAAAAGCACTTGAATATTTATTAGAAGTAATAGAAAAAAGTAGTACACACTAATCACCGTGCTCCTGAAAGGCTGCTAGACTTCTTAGCCTGGGGATCAACACCTCATGATGATCCCAACCTCAATTAGGATACATACACTCAATACTAAAAAAATAATTTTGGCCAGAGGCTGTCCAGCGCCTTCCTTATAAACACCGCTAGGATGTCCCAGTTCCAATTGTTATTTTTACGATGCCAATGTCTTTTTTTTTATCCAAAAAATTTAATCTTCAACCTTTGTATTTATTGTTCCTCCTTAGCTTGTCAGAATTCCTCAAAACCCAGTCAGGGCATGAAAAAGGAAGAAACAACCATGTGTGACTCCGTAATTTCCAGTTAAGTATTTAATTGTCAAAAACTTACTCACATTATTTACCCCTTGTATTATTAGCGTGTAATCAATTCTCGCAAATATTCTCTTTTAGGTACTTCTTCCTCAGGATAAAACAGAAAGAAAGAAAACGACCCTGTGTAGTCCCCTCTCATACAAACAAATGTCTGTGTGCCATGAAGCTACTCACATGACCCCTCTCTTTCACCATCAGCTTGGTTCTTTTCCTCTCCAACCGTGGTATAAAAAACAGAAAAGAGAAAAACACCTTGCGCAGCCCTTTTAACAACCAGGTGAATGATATAGTGAAATAATAACCAGACCGCACTGAATCAAATAGTTAATGGGTAAACTGACTGATTGGGAGGTGCTCCTTCAAAGATTTAGAAAAACATCAATAAACCAAAAATAAGTTCCCAAATAGACATGGAAGCAAATCAATTAAGAAAGTGCGCTTATTATCCCAATGATGTACATATAGCAATTCTCCATAAAAAAACAAGAATATTTAAATATACCAAGTGAGAACAAAAGAAGCTTATAGAAATCTCAATGGGGACACCTATTAAATAATGTACAGAAACCCTGGCATTGACTACCAATTAAAAATGGAGAAGCTGCTCAACAAGAACACCAAACTTCCGGTCAAAATACATAAATCACTACAAAACCCACTTGGTCGCGCCATCATTTCAGGCATTGATTCCCTCATTTCAAATTTTTCCTATGATATGCGATCTCTCTGTATACAGTCATTGGCCCAGATCCTGACTTAAGTACAGCAGGGGAGTTACGCAAGTCATTTGCACAAGTCCCCTGTCTTGGAACATCTGTGCAGATGTTCCGCGTGCGTACTTACTGACGTACGTAAGACCTAGTCGTAAAAGTTTAGGTATCAATCTGGACATGTAAGTGGATGGATGCGTAACTACAAACCACCGCACACGTAAAGCATGTGGGGGTCTGGATCTGGGCCATTGACCACAAAAAAGGTTGTGAAACCATCCATAACACTTTCACTAGCAGATTTCTTCCACTTCCTCTTGCACCATAATTATGTTTGGTTCAACCATTTGTGCTACAGACAGGTTCAAAGTACTGCAATGAGCACAAAATTCACATCCAGCTATGCGAACCTTTTTGTGGGAGATCCAGTTCATTTGGAACCATAACCCACATTCTGTGACAATAGGCCAGATCCAGACCTACGCTCGTGTGTGTTTTTATTGTGGTCGTAAGCGTAAAAACGGCCATTTGTACTTAGGGGCAGATGCTCGGGGCAGATGTTATGCTCTGTGAATCTGAGTGTATGGGCCTTGATCATAACAGCTTCGTATTTACACTCGAGGGGGCGTGCCTGCCATATGAAATCTGTAAATACACACCGATGGCGGGGTGAAACACTTAAATCGGTAACTAAGCAATGAGCTTACGGACGCCCGCGGTTACAATCATTAAAGTTAGGGTAGGGTTTGCTGGGCATAAGAAAGCAAAACTAATTACGACCAAGGGGAGTTCTATGGGAGTGCATCGTAGGTATGCCGGCGTAAATACGCTACGCACATGAGCGTTTCATGAGCGTAGGTCTGGATCAGGCCCAGTATCTTAATTTGGCACAGATACAATTCAATGATGTCTTCTGCAACTAAAAGAGCACGTCAGAAAATCTTCATAATTTTTCAGAAATTTACAGCCAACATCAGCACTGAAAGGGTAGAATTTCTCAACATGGAATTCTACTTTCAAGACTACAACATACATAAGAAAATGTTTATTAAAAATGTGGACTGCAATAACTATATCCCCACCTACGGTAACTACCACCAAAAATGGCTCAATAATATCCATAAAAGTCAAGAGCAAGCCAACTCTCTCCAAAATAAGTTCATCAAAAGGAAATATGACAGACATGGTTGACAGACATCTAACATCTGTTGCTTTGTAAAAACTGCTGCTAATTATGTACATATGGATTTTTGACTACTTCCCTCTTAGAAAACTACATATTGGTGTCTATGCAATTCATGAAAGCAGCTGTTTATTTATTTAATATATTTATACACCAGAGTTATACATATGACGACATCTTGCTATCAGTACTTTTTTAACTAATGCAGATGCTTTTTACTGCTGTCAAAAACAAGCACTGCCTTGATTTAAGACCATCACCACAGCTCATCAATTTAATTGAATCAAACTACAGCTGTGGCGCCTGTAACTGCTGGGGGACCAATAATTTGTATATTCATGTTAATAAGGTGTTTTGCTTATGGCCAGCAGCGCCACCTGCACCTATGCCCCACAATCTTCACACTCTTTGTCGTCTCCCTGAAGAAGCCTCCACAGGGAGAAATGTGTAGGCGTAACTAAGAGACCTCCACCTCCAATTGTGAGAGAGATCCTGCTTCTGAAAAGCAGGTGAGAAACCTTTGGAAGAGCAGTGGACGTCGTAACCTAGCGTTGTCACTCCCCGCTAAGAAACTCTGCTTTCCGAAATTGGGACATCCGAAAGTTCTTTTTCTATTTTTTCTATTTCTATATTTTTTTTTAGAATAGTTGAGTATGCCGTTCGGCATACTTCACCCATTCACCTTTGGAAACGGCGATTTCACACTATCACACCTCTGCCACTGATATCGCCAGACCAAGGGACAGGTGAGTAAATTATCTGTGCGTGGTAGGGAGGGTTAGGGTCAGGCTGCAGGAGATGGAGAGTTAGGGTCAGGTTGCAGGGCAGGGAGGGAGGGAGGGATGGGGTCAGGCTGTGGGAGATGGTGGGTTAGGGTTAGGCTGCAAGTGAGGGAGGGTTAGGATCAGGCTGCCAGGAAAGGAGGGTTAGGGATAGAATTAGGGAAAGGAGTGGGGACTATTTTTACTTACCATTTCGGAGAACTGAGCTTTCGGTGCTCCGTGGATCAATTGTTATGCCTCATCGAGGCATATGCAATCGAAATCCCAGCCACTTCGCAACTGGCTGGGAGAAAATAGCTGATTCGTTATCAGCCGTTCGGACTGGAGCCCCACACCCATAGCCTAACCTTATTGGAAAGGTTTACCTTTACAACAGAAGAGTGTTATTTGGGACAGAGTTGTGCTTGCTACTATCACTGTGTCTAACATTGGAATGCAGACCACTATTTCATTGGTCTGAACCATCAACATACTGTACCATAAAATACAATGTGCTATACCTGTTGAACTTTACATACACAGGAATTTTTTATTCTCTGCTACAAACATCTGCCTAAATAGAATTATCTCTATGCCGTTTTGGTCTTAATTTTCACTCACCGATTAAAACTACATTGCCTATGAACTTAAAAACTTTTCCATTGTATGCATATCACTTAAAGGACTTTACTATTTGCATCCACCTTATTTGTGTTTTACCAATCTCTGTATTGTCTTTTGTCACTTTTTCTATAGTGTATTTGAATAAAAAAATTTTTTTTTACTTTATTCTGGATATTCCTGTCGGATCGCTTATTATTATAAGATACAGTGTTACAAGGGTTTCTATGTCTGGCGTGTGTTACAGGCTTTGCCATACAATCTTGATCTATGACTTTAGGGACCCAATCAAATGAGTTCAATACGATTTATTTGACCAGATCTCCTCCTCAATGGATCCATGCGGCTTGGAATGTTATAGGTTACTGGATTTAAGATGTTGTACAATTTGTTCCATTACCAGTTTTTATTTCATTAGTTTCCCTATCACTGATGTTCACTGGTCTGTAATAAGCTGCTTCTTCCCTACTAACACTTTTATGCAGAGGGACTACATTTGCTATTTGCCAAAGAATCACTTACACATTTGCCCATTTCTATAAAAGCAGCTTTCCTAAAAATCTATCCCCTTTGTTTTGGTGTGAAACATGTCTCTCTCTGTCTTTATACTAAACCATACTGCTTAATGATCACTGGACCACACTGTAGTTGTCAGCCACAATGCGTTGCCTCCTTTCATTAGTAGCTGCCACTGGTGGAGAGAAGGGGTCTTCCCAAAACCCTCATACAATAGAAAATAAAGGAAAAAGGTAACCAGGTGCTTAAATTAGGCAAGGAAAGAATCAAATAAATAAATAAAATGTATTAAAACAATTATCGCACTTCACTTCACTTAAGTACACTTCAGCACTCTATGTGTTAGATCCTCGGTAACGGCCGACAGGGGAACTACGTACATGTAGGTTGTGCGCCCGTAAGGGCCGGCCCTTACGAAAAGGGGGCTTTCTCCCATTATGCATGGTGTATCTCCGCTGTAAAGGCGGAGATATACATGCTAATGAGGGGACGGGCGGGGTAAGCCACATACCTAATGAGAGACATAAAAACAATAAAAACATTGGCCAGAATGGGTAGAAAGACTGAGATAAAAGGCCTATCCGTAAGCACATAGCCCAAAAAGGTCCAATTGGGAAAAAAGTAGTAATTCAACAATGTCCGCCTTAAGATATAGGAATTAAAGTACCTCTTACACAGGGTTGTCTTTAAAGTGTGGCTCACCTGGTAGTGTCTAGCTAGTGTCTGTAAATTCTCTGATGGTTAGCAGTCACTGGAATCTGTAATTTCCCAATATATCTCTTAAATGGGATCCTCCTTCAAGTGTGGATTACTCAGTCAAAGGGTGGTTGAAAGCTCCAGTACCCGCAAAGGGTCCGATGGTTAGCAGTCACAAGGATCTGCAAATCTTGGCTGGAATCTTGGCAGGGAAAGATAGATAGATAGATGCTCCTAGCATAATTCATCAAAGGGGACTGTGGAGGAGACCGGAGGCACCAAGACACCATAGCACCAAGGCAATGCTGATGCAAGTAAATTCACCTGGTACCAATGTTGTGTGCACTGGCAACCGCGCCTGGGTAAGAATACAGGAATGTGTAAATACTAGTGGGGAAAGCTCTTTCTTTCAAACCAATGTGTTTCACCTATTGCAAGCTTTGTCAGGGATATAGTAACAGTAATGGTGCATGTGTAGCGGTATTAGTAACAAAAGAAAAGTCGAGAGCTTCTGGCGGCAACATAAAAGGTGCTAATGATGATTGACAAGGTTCTTGTCCATCTGCACTGGCCAGTGGATGTGTAGGCTGACAGCACTGGCTATGTGTAAGGATGGCAAAACAATGGTACTAAACTTTCTTTAAGTCCAACCTAAAAGTGTCAAAAAGCATAAATATAAACATGTACATAAATATATACATGAAAAGCTAACAATATATGTTAAATAGAAAAACCAGGTGCAGTGAGTTCAGATTTTGTGATCTCCTTTATACAATTCTTGGCTTTTCAGGAAGTATTGTTTTTAGCTTGGGGTCTTTGAGCAAGATATACCAGTTTCTCTTTTTTAATTTGTCCTTGATAGCTGTTATGACCAAATCAAAGAGTTCCACCTTCACTTTGCTGATAGTTGAGGTGAAATTGAGGGAATTGCAGTTAAGATAGCAAATCTCATCAGATCTGTTTTTTCACCTATTGTTCTTAAACATCTTAAAGGGATGATCTCCTCTGTGGGGGTGGCTGTTGTCTGATTGTATGTTTAACTAATAGGGAGCTCTATTATCAAAAATGTTATGGTATTTCACCGGTGGGATATATTATTGCCAGGGTTGAGGGTGTTGGGCTGTTTATTGGTTTATAAATCATCACTTTAAGAAGTTTAAGAACAATAGGAAGCATCCGGTAAACACCTATCCCAGTAACCATTCCTTCCATAAGAATCTTCTTAACCCTTCAACTTTATCACAAAACAGCTATAAAAAAGGAATAGAGGAAGAAAAAGGAGAAACACTATTACCAAATCAGAGCTTTTAAAAAGCTTTTATCAGAAGGAAGGCAGATAAATAGAGGAAACTATGGAAGGTGCTTACGGGTGTAATTTGAATTTAGATGTGGACCAATGTATGTCCTATTTTTTAGAGAAAGCAAACAAACTTCCACCCCTGGGATCTCAATCCTCAGATTTGGGTATTCCATGGGGCAACATGATATTAGAACCATCGATGGAAGCACTGAACCACACTCCCTTAAGGGCAAAAAAGAA
Organism: Limnodynastes dumerilii; assembly: GCA_011038615.1. Taxonomy (NCBI): domain Eukaryota; kingdom Metazoa; phylum Chordata; class Amphibia; order Anura; family Limnodynastidae; genus Limnodynastes; species Limnodynastes dumerilii. The sequence goes on along the minus strand of WWET01001792.1, from coordinate 50,663 downwards.
AACAAGGAAGAAATAGCAAGAATAGGGACAAAACCAAAACAAATTAAATAAAAGCGGATGGCATTTTCAACCTTAGTGTCCAACCTTTAACCCACTGTAAGTTGTTATCCATGGGTTTAAAAATTGGCCCCTAGTAGGAGTTTGCACAAATTTAATACTTACCTTGATCTACATAGATTTATGAAAATGTAACCTTAAAAAAAATATCTTATGAGGACATAGGTCAAAGGTCCACAAAGGACATAGGTCAAAGGACAAAGGTCCACAATAGGGGATAATCATGCTCCCATGTTCTCCCATGCTCTCATGTTGAGTTCAGTAACACAGGTTATTAGATCGTAGATCATCAAAATATTTTTTATACTAATTAATTATTTGTGAAATAATATGATAAAAAATCCTAATCAAAAACAAGGAGAATTCATATGAATTAAAATCTGGGATTCCAATTATTATTACTTACCTGTAAGAATTGATCCTCTTTTTTTATCTGGACCCTTCCCCTCTCTTTCTCCCTGGATCCTCTGGAGAAATATTTGATAACTATCCCTTTCGTTATATTGCTCAATTATTGCACAGTTTTATGTGGGTAAAGTCTGTTATAAATTGTAATTGTACACAAGTTATAGAAGCCAACTAATGTTCTAGATTTTTTCTTGTTATATATTTATTCAATTATTCTTTTTTTTTTTTTTGGATGTCACAAGATAATTATTACATTTATATATATAGATATATTTATTTAGATATCTGTTGATCTGGTTTTTGCTTAATGATTTAAAAACACTTTTTGGTCTTGTTTATTATAATAAGTGGGAATTTTCCTTGGGCAAAATAAAATCTTTCATAAATAAAAATTATAAAAAATAAAATAAAAAACAAACGGCGACTTAATTATTATTATTTTTTGTTAAGTTGATTTATATATTTTATTATGTATATGTATACATTTTATAAATCTCATTTGCGATTTTGACATGTTTATTACCGCTGATTTGCACAGAGTAAGCGACTTTTGGGACATTAATTAAGAACTATAATGTTTTAAAAATGCACTAATTAATTACCTATCAAGTGTGATCACGTCTTATATACACGGCAACTGTTCTTTGGATCATTCACTTTGAAAAAGTCCGCAGGACGGACGAAACGCGTCAGTGGGCACGTTAGCGGAGCTTTGAATCTCTGGAGCTATACACAGAGCAATTCTGCCTTCTTACGGAGTGGATTTGAAGCCTTACTTGGACACAGTAAAATCCTCTATAATAGAGTGGTGGCCACCCTTCACTAAACCAAACTAATCTTCACTGTGGAGCCCTGTTTTGGACTTGGATTCCCCATATCACTTGCAGGGGGATGGTCCATCAATATTGGACGCCTACATCATACTCACCCGATGGAGCAACAGCTGTCCCGGTTTCCTGGCGTTCACCACCTGAGGAATCGGACCGCGTGGTCTTTAGCAGTGGTGAGGTAGCGTCAATCCCGTGTGCCATCGGAACATCTACGGGGCTACCGCAGTGAGTTGTTTCTTTCCATCTGTAGTGACTGGGTTTGTGAGAACGGCAGGAGGTCTGCGTTACTCCTCCATTAGTCACCTTTCCACACTGTGGCGTGAGGGAACAGTCCATCTATCCACTCTGCTTACAATTGTTGCCAATACACATCTACTCCGTGAGCTCCAATATAAATCTTAATTGTTCTTAATTGTTTATATATATAGTTACATAGTTGATGAGGTTGAAATAAGACAACAGTCCATCAAGTTCAACCTATTTTGTATCTCCTGCGATCTTTATCTGTATATTTGAAGTTAATCCATATAAAGCAACCTCCAAACTGTTGCAATCATAAGATAAATAAATACATACATTTCTCCCTTGCTCCACTACTGTCCTTTATTTAAATTAGCGGTCCTGGTAACCCTGAATATCCTTTTCTGCTACAAAAATATATCTAATCCTTTCTTAAACATATCCAGTGAATCTGCCATCACAACCTTTTCTGGCAGTGAATTCCACATCCTGACTGACCTTACTGTGAGGAACCCTTTCATTTGCTGGTTGTGAAACTTCTTTTCCTCTAACCTTAGTGGGTGTCCCTGTGTCCTGTGTACAGTCTTTGGGGTAAAAAGTTCCTTTGAAAGTTCTTTGTATTGACCCATGATGTATTTGTATATATTGATCATATCTCCTCTTAGACGCCTCTTTTCTAAAGTAAACATGTCTAAACTGGCTAGCCTTTCTTCATAGCTCGATGACTCCATACAATTTAACAATTTTGTTGCCCTTCTCTGAACCCTTTCTACTTCCAAAATGTATTTTTTATGGATTGGTGCCCATAACTGAACTGCGTATTCGAGATGAGGCCTTACCAATGATTTATATAGTGAAAAAATTACACAGTCTTCCCTTGCATCTATGCCCCTTTTTATGCATGCTAATACTTTATTGGCCCTTGCAGCTGCTGCTTGGCATTGAGCATTATTGCTAAGTATATTGTCCACAAGCACTCCCAAATCCTTCTCCATTAAAGATTCTCCTAAATTTACCCCATTTAATTTATAGATTGCATGCTTGTTTTTGATCCCTAAATGCATAATCTTGTATGAGTCTGTACTGTATCTTCCCATCTAAGGATCTCTTGTTCACGGGGAAAAGGGGCGAGTTCCATGGGGAACGGCATTTGTCACTCATGTCTCTAGACTCACTGGGAGTCCATGGTCTATGCTGCGTAGTGGTTCTTAGTCTAACGTCTGCAGCATCGTCACCCGCACCATGACCCATTGTCGTGGATGTAGTCAGGGGGAACATACCAGGTGTCTTAAAGTCACAAGATGGGTCTCGTGGGTCACGGGGACGTCCGCAACGGGGGCAGCTATTGTGACCTCCATCTACACAAAATCCACAGTTCTGACACTGCGTATTGAAAGGAAAGTCCTTTAAAGCTACTTTCCCCTTACTGTGGTCATAGGGAGGGGGAATTATGGCATCAGAGTATGCCCAGTCACCAAATCTGTCTGGTTTTGGTAGTGGTCTCTTTCTTAATTCTGGGGCTGATGAAGGGGCTGTCGGTTTTAAATGGTCTATAGGGGGATAAAGACTGACGGGTGCCGGAGGTCTCCAGGGAGTCTCAGTTAGAGAACTTCCCTTCTGTGTGGCAGGGAGACTGTCAGGGCTTGCAGCAGCACAGTCAGTAGGGTCGAGAAGCCCCCCCTGCGTGTCATCGTCACTTAAGTCGAACAGTTTCATAGTCACATTAACATCATCAATATCATCCAACTGATGTGCCAGCTTGCACCAACCTTGACATCTTTCAAAGTAACCTTTTTCTCTCAACACTTTCTCATTATCATTCACAAATTGGTCCCAAAAGGACACCTTTAACGTACCATCTTCTGACACACCTGCCGCCTTAAACAATTTTCTCATGCCTTTAGTGAGGCCAACGCCTCCATATTTGTGTACGTACTGTATGGGATCTAATCCCCCGTACCTTTCAGGTCTATAACCTAGTTTGGACCCTTTATTTCCCATGCTGGGAATTTACCTTATGGTCCCTTTATGCTGAGAAAAATTGTTACCTTAGTGCTTAGTGAAGCAAATTGGCAGGGTGTTTGCCTTCCCGTACGTTTTTAACAACTTTCAATGAGACCAACA
>WWET01001792.1:30634-45536 GCA_011038615.1 Limnodynastes dumerilii | reverse complement strand
AGGCTTCTTGCATTTGCAAGCATACATTTAAGTCTATTTACTCCCCTTTTTATTCGTTTTTCCTTTGCTAAGGCTGTTTTTCTTATTGGTTTTAACAAGGGCACCTTCTTAACAGCTGTACTTCCTTTTCCCACCTCTCCACCCCCTTGATTCTTACTATATTCCCCCTTACTGCACTCAATGTCTATCCCATAAATATTTTCCTGCCCCTCCCCCCAAAACCTAGTTTAAAATCTCCTCCAACCTTCTAACCCTCCCCTCCCCTAGCACAGAAGCCCCTTCCTCATTCAGATGCAATCCATCACGGCAATAAAGATGGCATCTAACTTAGAAAACAGCGCTCTAAAAATCCCCCCAAAACCTAGTTTAAAATCTCCTCCAACCTTCTAACCATTCTCTCCCCTAGCACAGAAGCCCCTTCCTCGTTCAGATGCAATCCATCACGGCAATAAAGATGGCATCTAACTGAGAAAACAGCCCAGTGCTCTAAAAACCCAAAACCCTCCTTCCTACACCATTCTCTTAGCCATGCATTAACCTCCCTGATCTCCCTCTGTCTCGCTGGACTAGCGCGTAGCACAGGTAGTATTTTTGAAAATACGACCTTGGATGTCCTTGCCTTAAGTTTGCGGCCCAGGTTCCTGAAATCATTCTTAAGGACACCCCATCTCCCTCTAACCCTGTCATTGGTACCAACATGCACCAAGACCGCTGGGTCATTCCCAGCCGATCCCAACAATTTGTCCACACGATCCGCGATATGTCGTACTCGAGCACCAGGAAGACAGCTCACTGTTCGGCATGCACGGTCCCTGTAGCATATTTATTGTCCTATCTACCTTCCTAATAATTGAATCCCCTACTACCACAATCTCCCTAGGTCTCTGATTACTGTTGATCCCCTCTAAGTCTGAGAGACTATTCCCCTGGCTGCTAGAGCAAACCGTATCACTCATCCCTGCCGCTACTGAACAGCCTTCCACAGTATCTTCATCCAATCTGGCGAACCTCAGAACTGGCCTGCCTCTTCCTTCCCCTGCCACCCCTTATAACTGTTACCCAGATGCCTACCTTTGGATCCTCTTCTGTCTCTGCTCCACCCGGCTCAGCTAAAGCATCAACAGTAAGCTGTAGACTCTGCTCAAGATTTGCAATCTCTCTCAATGTTGCAATGGTCTGCTTTAGATCAGTTACCTGGGCTTCCAAAGAGACCAAGTGCTCACATTTCTCACAGAGGAATGTACCTTGGAAGACTTGCTCCAAGTGTGCATACATATGACAAGACATGCATTGAGTGAGATTTTCAATCCTGCTCCCACTCATCTTATTATGTATAACTTATCCCACCTTGACCCACTGTGTATTTGAAACTACTAACCTTAGCTAGCCCGGTCCTGCTTTAAACTCCTTTCTTGTTTTAACTCTGCACTTAGAAAAAAATGCACTTGAAATAAAAATGCAATCGCAAGCTCAATGCAATCGCTTCCCAGCACCTGTTTAAATAGAAGTCTAATCACCACACCCACAAGCTCTAACAGGAAAAAAAAAAAAAAATGAAAGTGGGTGGGGAAGGCATTTAAATGACCATTTGAAGGCGTGGTTAGTTACATATTCTCGTACGTATTATACGCACAGGAAATGTATGTATTTTTTGTTTGAAAATTTGACGCTTCATGTGCATCAATTAGATTAATAAATCGATTCTTTTAACTACAGGTTGCCGTTTGTTTTTTCACCAGAGCCTGTTACTATTATATCCAATTGGTTTATTAAGCGCTGCTTTTATATACTTTGGTATATTTTTCTTTTTCTGTTTATGTGTATAGGGAGATTAGCAAACTCTTCCCTGCAGCTGCTGTCCCCATTAGCGCCTGAGTACCCCCCTTTTTCTTTTTATATATAATCATGCTCCTGCACTTAATACAGAGGATACACCTTCTTTGCATACCTATTTAAAGAAAAAAAATCTAATTTTTATTCCCAACATGTGAAAGGCCCCTACATAGAAATGTTACAGAAAGAAATAGAAGACGGAATAGTGCAGATGAGAAGGACACCACCTCACATCCAACGAATGCATGTCCCTGAAAGATGTGAGAGAAGATAAGTCTCTAATCATTAAATCAGCAGACAAAGGTGGGAGAACAGTGGTCATGGAATGAACCAGGTACATAAAAGGGGCAGAAATCATTCTCAACCCTACAGAATTCTTCAACATTAAGTTAAGATCACTCCTAAGAAAGGCTCAAGAAAAGTTCATCCTCACCAACACAGAGTTTGAATATGAGTACAACAAACATCCTAGGGTGCCTATTCTGTATCATCTCCCTAAAATACAAAAGGATATGAAAAAATCCACAAGGACGACCAATTGTGTCAGGGATAGGGAGCCTGACCACCAATCTCTCAGAATATATGACTACTTGGGCCGTATTCACAGATACGTTTTTGCATGGAGTTACGTGCGTATTTTTAGGATCACATTAACTGCGCATGCGTAGTAACTTTATTTACACTATTTACGTTGCATTTTCGCACGGAAGTCCATTAGGCACGTACTTGTGAATCGCACTTGCGGACATATACGTGCAGAGGTCCTTGATTGAAATCCGTACGGACAAAGTTAAATGAAAGTGGGTGGGGGAAGGCATTTAAATGACCATTTGAAGGCGTGGTTAGTTACATATGCACGTACGTATTATACGCATGGAAATGCACATGTAGAGATAAGGGTGCCCTATGGAGGCGTAAGTCACCAAAAACCCATCTGTGTGAAGGGAGTGTTATGCGCAACGTATGTGCGTATAATTGTGTACCTTTAACTAACGGATCTGTGAACACGGCCCCTTCTTACAGCTCCTAGAAATCAAACAAAACAGTTACTTAAGAGATAGCACAGCAGTTCTAAATTTGATTAACACTATTGATTGGAAACAACACTATAGCATTCTTACCAGCAATATTACATCCCTCTATTCAGTAATTAATCATGCAGCTGGTTGTGATCACATCAAGAAGATGTTGAAGAAATATACTGATTTGAATCAGGATCAACAAGCTTTATTATTGGAGGCTATTGACTTCATCTTGAATCACAATTATTTCTTCTTAGGAAATTTTCTAGGGCGAATTTCTGGGCGAAATTTATGCCCAGCTACGCTAACCCATTCGTGGCCCATTGGGAGGATGAGTCTATCTAAGCGGAGTTTAATCCATTTCACAACGACATTGTAACATAGAACAGATATATCGACTATGTGCTGTGTTTTTGGGCTGGTGAGGAAACAGATCTGATGAGATTTGCTGATTATCTTAAATGCAATTCCCTTAATTTAAAGTTTACCTCAACTATCAGCAAAGAGGTGGATATTCTTGATCTGGTCATAACAGCTACCAAGACCTACATAAAAAAAGTAGATGCCTGTTTATATATACCAACAAATATCAACCACCATCCCAGGTGGTTACAAAATATTCTGCGGGGGGGGAAATTGTTTTGACATTGAGGTTTTTAAGACACAGGCAAATGTTCTTAGACAGAGATTCAGTGACAGAGATTAAAATGAGACTCTAATAGAAGAAGCTTTTACAACTATCTGATTGATAGACAGAACCTGCTGAAACCTTTATCAAAAGAACTGAAGATCATACAACAAGATATTCTCTTTATTACAGAATTTAACATCAATTTTGGAAAAATTAATAAAGAGAAACTGGTATATCTCGCTCAAAGACCCCAAGTTGAAAACAATACTCCCTGACAAACAAGTATTGTATACAGGAGGTCACAAAATCTGAAAAATATCCTAGCAACCAGTGCCTTACTCTCTGGGAATACAGCATTACAAAAAGATCTTTGGCTAAATGATAACAAAATAGGCTTTTTCCACTGTACCAAATGTATGTCCTGTACCTCCACAAACAAAAATACCACCCAGCTTTAGATCCAACCACACAGGCCATGAATATCTGATCTGCTGTGATACCAAGGCTGCAATATACTTATTGGAGTGCCTGTGTTTCTTCCAATATGTTGGGCGTATAGGAGAGCATATCCGTAATATCAGAAAAGGTGTTAATACGCATAGCGTCCTTGTACATTTCCAACTCAAGTATAAAAAAGATCCTTAACAACTCAAGTTTATAGGTATTAAAAAGGTGGAGAAACATTGGAGGGTAGGGGTGTGTGTGTGTGTGTGTGGGGGGGGGGGGGTAAATATTCAGCCAAAATCGCCAGGGAAGAAACAAAATGGATTTATAATCTTAACCCTCTGGATCCTCTAGGCATGAATGTAGACCTTGATTTAGGGTCCTTCCTTTTTCACTAATGTACTATAGGTCTTGTTGTTTGGTAGGGTTCCCCACCCCACCATACCTCTCACTGCGCCTGTTTTTTCTATTTAACATATATTGTTAGCTTTTTACGCATATATTTATGTACATGTTAATATTTATGCTTTTTTTAGGTTGAATCTTTATCAAATTTAGTACCTTTCATTTTCCATCTGGCCGCATCCAGTGGCCAGTGCAGGGTAGACACCGGGTAGTCATTATTTGCTCCTTTTATGTTGCCACAGGAAGCTCTCTGCTTTCTTTTTGTTACCAATACTGCTACAAATGCACCAGGACTGTTACTATATCCCTGATGAAGCCTGCTATAGGGGAAGAGAGAGTTATCCCTACTTGTATTTACACGTTACTGCATTCTCACCCAGGCACGGCTGCCAGTGCACACAGCATCGGTGCTGGGTGAATTTACTCACACCATCAGTGTCTTGGTGCCTCCGGTCTCCTCCACAGTCCCCTTTGAGGTATCATGCTAGGAGCTTCTACCTATCTCTCCCTGCCAAGACTCCAGCCCAGATTAGCGGATCCTAGTGACTGCTAACCATCGGAGCCTTTGCGGGAATTTCGAAAAAGGGACATTCGAAAGTTCCTTTTTGAATGTCCCTTATTCCTATACTTACCACTTTATACTTTTTTTTAATGAATGGGTGAGTATGCCGTTCGGCATACTTAGCCCATTCCCTTTCGTAATGCGCTATATCCCTCCGTCGCACCTCTGCCGCTGCTATCGCTGGACCTGGAACAGGTACGTAAATGATCTCTGCGGGGTTAGGGTTAGGGTGAGGGTTGGGGTTAGGGTTAGAGTCAGGCTGCAGGGGAGGTAGGGTTGGGGTCAGGCTGCAGGGGAGGGAGGGAGGGTTAGGGTCAGGCTGCAGGAGAGGGAGGGTTGGGGTCAGGCTGCCAGGAAGGAAGGGTTAGGGTTAGGGTAATGAGAGGGGAGGGTTAGGGTTAGAATTAGGGAAAAGAGTAGGGACTATTTTTATTCACCATTTCGGAGCATGGAGCTTTCAGTGATCCGTGGATCGATTGCAATGCCTCTTCCAGGCATATGCAATCGAAATCCAAGCCAGTTTGTAACTGTCTGAGAGGAATCAGTATTTTCGAAAATGGGATTTTCTATGCGGGGATCCACACTTGTTTCCAGCCACCCTTAGACTGAGTAAGCCACACTTGAAGGAGGACCCCATTCAAATTGCAGATTCCAGTGACTGCTAACCATTGGAGCATTTGCAGAGACAGGAGACTTCAGCTCAGAGTTGTAGCTAGCTGCCATGGTGCTAGGAGCAAGGGTATGTTGCAGTGCCCCCTCCTCTGTGCTGTATTGGTGGTGTGGCCATTCATCATCTAACCATTCTCATCACCCCCCCTCCACATTCTCTTTCCCCTTCATCATCTTCCCCTCCCCTTATCTCCCCCTCCTCTTCATCATCTTCCCCTCCCCTTTATCATTTCTCTATCCCCTTCATCATCTCCCTCATCCTCTCCATCATCTCCCCTTTATCATTTCTCTATTCCCTTCATTATCTCCCCCCTCCTCTCCATAATCTCCCCTTTATCATTTCTCTATGCCCTTCATCATCTCCCCCCCTCCTCTCCCTCATTTCCCCTTTGTCATTTCTCTATCTGATTCATCATCTCCCCCCTTCTCTCAATCATCTCCCCATTATCATTTATCCATTCGCATCATCATCATCTCCCCCTCCTCTCCATAATCTCCCCTTTATCATTTCTCTATCCACTTCATCATCCCTCCCCTCCTCTCCATCATCTCCCCTTTGTCATTTCTCTATCCCCTTCATCATCTCCCCTTTGTCATTTCTCTATCCCCTTAATCATCTCCCCTTTGTCATTTCTCTATCTCCTTCATCATTTCCCCTTCCTCTCCATCATCTCTCCTTTGTCATTTCTCTATCTGCTTCATCATCTCCCCCCTCCTCTCCATCATCTGCCCTTTATCATTTCTTTATCTGCTTCATCATCTCCCCCCTCCTCTCCATTATTTCCCCTTTTTCATCTCTCTATTCGCTTCATCAACTCCCCCCTCCTCTCCATCATCTGCCCTTTATCATTTCTCTATCCGCTTCATTATCTCCCCCCTCCTCTCCATCATCTCACCTTTATCATTTCTCTATCCGTTTCATCATTTCCCCCCTCCTCTCCATCATCTGCCCTTTATCATTTCTCTATCCATTTCATCATCTCCCTCCTACTCTCATCATCTGCCCTTTGTCATTTATCTATCCTCTTCATCATCTCCCCCTTGCCTCCTCCTCAGCTCCTCCTCCCCATTCACTTCATCATCTCCCCCTCTCAATTCATTATCTCTCCATTTTCATAATCCCTCCCAGTGCTCTTCATCACCCCCCTCCCCATTCATCATCTTCCAATTATCAGCATCACCTCCCTCTCCCCATTCCCTTTATCATTTCTCTCTTCATCATTTTTCCCTTCCTCTTTGACAATCAGTGCGCCTGGAGCCGGCAGACTGCTAGAGATTTAACAGCTGCCAAACTCCTGCAGCGCCACTTGTTGTATTCGGTGCCTGGAGCTCACGCTCCGCCTGCACTGTCCTCACTACGCTCCTGCTTCAGCTGCTATCTACACTTGAAAGACAACCCCGTGTAAGGTACTTTTATTCCTATATCTTAAGGTGGTCATTGTTTAAGTCCTACTTTGTTCTCAATTGGACCAATTTGGGGCTATGTGCTTACGGATAGGCAAACACATTTGAATAAACATTTTAACTGACAGCTTTATTTCTTACACCACTGTATCTCGACTCCAAGATGAGGCCGTTTACTGGAGTACTTTTCCTTTTCATGACTGCCACCCCAGTAGGTTCATCCAATTCCACAAGAATGTTATTGTTACTGAAGTGCCTGCAGCTGTGATGGCACTGTTATTGTGCCAGACCACTGTGCTGCCCATACAACGAGCCTGATAGAAGCCGCATCTGTAAGAACTGAGGCCTTTTATTCCGGTCTTTTTACCCATTCTGAACAATTTTTTTTTTTCATGTCTGTTTTTTTCCAGTATGTGGCATAGACTACTGAAGTACATATGTATTATGTTACTATTTTAAATACATGTGTTTTTATTGATACATTGTATAGTTTAGGGTAGCCTGTTAAGACCCCTGAGGTTTGAATACATTTTCTGTTTATTTATTTGGTTCTTTCCCTTGCATTTAAGCGCCTGGTCACTATTTTCCTTTATTTACTATTTTCACTTATGTTTGCACCCATTGTCATAAGAGTATTATACAGTGTATATTCCTTCTAAATATTAACTAACAAATTAAACACAACACAGTCAAGGTTCTGTGTTCATATTTTTTTGTTTTTTACACATTCTTCACATTCAGATATATATGAAAAGGTTGTTTTGGAAAAAACATTTTATTTGTATTATAATTTTGAATACTGGTATTTACCTATGAAGTCCCCTTATATTAAGATAGCATATGAGGAAATCCAACTGCCTTCCGGATAGCTTTAATTGGTTCTCCTCCTAATATAGACTCAGGGTTAGATTGGTTGTGCTTCTTAAAAAAAAATGTGGATTTTCTACTTCTAGGAATCATTCAGTATGTTATTGGTTTAGCACTTTAAATAGCAGTGATGTAAAAAAAGAGACTCTATGGGCCTTATTCATATGTAATATGGCATATGAATAATTACATTTTATAAATAAATTATAAAATAAATATGGGTGAATATTTAAGGCTCAAGGTTAATACCTGTAAAACTAATAAAACTGTACCAATGATAAACCAATCTCCTTAATGTGTACCAAGATCTACAAAAACTTGATATAACCACCTACAAATCAAATGCAAACCTGAAAAAATATATGCCAACCTACAAATCAAAAGTGCAAATGACACCTCAATTTCTTTTTCAAGGCAATGGTGCAGTTTGGAATTGCTTTTTATCGATAGTTTCCGGCCCTTTATTATGCTAATTGGCTGTGAAAATTTCAATGTGCTATTGAATTATAACCACGGTTTTAAAGAGATTTCTTTAAACCACCATTTACTATTTCTCTGCAGTACATAATTATTTGCATCTGTTTCAAGTTTATGTTCTAATAATTTATACTAAAGTACACTATTTACACAATAAGGTGTATTCCACAAACAGCTTGAAAACTTCAAGCTACAACCTCAAGAGTGCATTTATACAAGTGCTACATTGTTATGTATATAAAACTAAACTTTAAAAAAAAAAGCAACATTTTGCTATTATTAAGAATTCTGGGTCTTAAAGGGAGTGAGGTAATCTTTTGTAATTTTATTACCACATCATATAGCCCATCATATATATGAATTATGAATCTTCAGGTGCATAGCATATCAGTTTTTAAAATAAAATGATTAACTAAGAAATATATCAATTTTTAAGTAAAGACAATAACAGATAGGAAAGGGGAAGATATTTCTTAAAAGAGTTAATCCAAAAACAAATTTTTATCTAAAAGGGAAGTGGGTAATGGAATTTTCTATTAAAACCTCATATGTATTAATACATGAATTGGTTATTAAAATGAAAAATTGATTATTATAATGAAATTCACATGAGAAGCCATTTTAGTTCAAAATCTAAATTTACACCCAGGGGAGAGAGGGACTTCGATAGATAAATCCATCTCATCTCCACCTGGACCAGTCTTGTTTCTATATCATTGTTACGCCAGTTCTGTTTGATTTGTTGTATCACTATAAATCTATACCTTAAATAAATAACATTTTTTGTATGACATGTTATAAAATTATTGATCTTATTTTATAACCATTAACTTCCAAACCAGGTTTTACCAGGTCTCTTGGTGGCTTTATGCATTTTAGTCCACATCTATGAAAACCCTTTGTCTTTATTGTTTGGGTACTGTATTGTTCACTTTAATTTTACATACTAGAGCATGTTAGCTAAAATCTGATTGGTTGCTATGGACAACATCACCACTTTTCCCAAACCCGCAGCTTGGGTAATTGGGTTTTCATGCATACTCTTAACCAATTTATATTTCAAGTTTGGGGCCTTTCTAGAAATAAACTGTGGTGAGTCGGGGATTGTGGATTTCAAAATTAGATTTTTCTATAAAATTGGCCCATGTTTTCTAAAGATTTTCTCAATTTCTTTGGGTTTTATTATTATATTGTGTGATTAAAGCGATCTTAAATTTAATCCCATCCTCTCCTTTGTTTGTATTATTTTCTAATAAGTCACTTTGTTTCTTTTTTTCTTTTTTTTTTTTTTTAGCTATTTCCTTAAGTTCTTGTTCCTTATACCCTTTTCTGTGAATCGTTTGATCAATGTAATCAATCTCAATGTTTATTAACATCACTCTCGATATATATTCAAAACTGCACAATACTTATGGTATATATAGATTTGCTTCCTATTTTAGATTAAATAGTTCCGGGATAGAATAATAAAGAGGTGTTGCAAAGAGTAAAACATCTGAGAGCGGGGTGCACAGACCTATAAAGAGCTCTTAACTGTTTTTCTCTTTGCGGCACCACTTTGTTCTATCCTGGGACTATTTCATCTGCACTCAGTGTCGTTGACTTTGGTAGGTAGCGAGGCTTCCTGGATTGCGTTTTTAGTGTTTTTTATACTTATTTTACTTATACTTTTATTACACTTCCTGTATTTATTGTATTCCTACTGACATTGGGCGGGGGACCGAGAGGGGGTAAACCCCAACAGTAAAGAATTAAGAAAGGATCCTTCCGTTACATCATATTGAGACTCATGTTTAACTGCCACACTGTGATTTAAAAATACCGAGAACTGACATCTGAACACCATTTGAGATTGTTTTTAGCAGGAATTCCATACCAACAAAACTGTGTGTCCAGACTTTCCTTATAATAACTGCAGAGATTGTGCTCACCTATTGATGCATAAGGATTCCTGTAATTCTATGAACTTGGTTGAACATTCGTAATCTATTTATTTACTTTTTATCGCAACATCAAATATTACTGTGTATAACTTTTCATAAAATTTAAATTTTAAATGTATTCAATTGTTTAGCACATAAAGTTTTAGGATCCCCAATATTGTAGATTGTTATATTATGTTCATTTAGACACTTTTGATTTGATTTAAGAGAGAAAATTAATTTTGTTTATAAACTAATTTGGATGGGATTAAGACTTTAACTGATGTATGAATTCTGCTTTATACTGTTTATCACTATATCAATTACTACTGTACTAATTTTATTCATTTATATATTTATTAAAATAAGTTTTTTTTACGATCACTACCATTGGATTATTGATATCTCACTTAATAGGTCAACTTAAAAATTTCTACTGTTGTTTTCTATCACTTTGCTATTTTTACCATTTATCACTTATTTTTTAGAAAATATCTAGTAATTCATTTAGTATTTTTTATTCTTTCACTTTGTACTTTATCCAATACTGAGATTTTACCTTGTAGTATATTTGGAGTCTGTGGGTTTTGGTAGCCACCTTCTTCTTCCATGTAGAGTTATATTTCAGGTAATAGTCTTCTTTATAGCATCTCTATTTTCATAGAGTAGCCTATTAGTGCTTATATACCATTTGTTTATCCTATCTGAAACCCATATTTGTGAAACCTCCTCTGATTCTTTCTTTTATCTTATGTTTATTCTTCCCTTTTACCCCTCTTTTCCCTATAATGTTTTTAATTCCTTTATGAGAAGGGATGATCTCCTAATAAGTGTTTTGAAAGGCTAAAAATGTATTTTCTATTGGGACCAGATATTGGAATGGCCTGTGATGATAAGGAAAAGGAGATTATTAATTAAAAAAAACAAAAAAACAAGTATTTATTGATCAAACAACAAAGCACTCCCGTTATTTATATTTTACCAAAAATACACAAAGATCCAATAAAACACAGGGAGACTGATAATATTGGGCTCTATCACCTCTAATTTATCCAAATTCACAGATTTCCATCTTCAAACATTTGTTCTTACAGTGGATAATTTAGAAAACTTAAACAAAATACAGTGGAATGAAGATTATATACTAGTTAATGTGGACCTTACGTCCCTGTATACAATTCTAAAACATTAAGATCAAATAAAATAAGGGTTAGTAAAAACAGGGAAATCTTATTAATTACTTAAGCACTCAGATTGTTAACTTTTTAGACCACTGGAGAGAAGATTAACTAGGAATAAATGTAAGACGGCTTTTGTCACACAATAGTCAATATAAAGAAATTGAGAAAATCCTTACAAAATATTGTCCAAATTTTATAGAAAAAAAGAACCTGGTAAAACAGACATTTTTTAAGTTAATGGTTATAAATGATTATCAATGATTTTATTTAATATAAAACAAGTAATTTATTTAATATAATGTAAATGTGGGAGAATTTATACTAGAAAACCAGCAGACCCCTAAAGACTAGAATGAATGAACATCTAAATACCACTAAAGGCAGGAAAGACCACTCATTATTCTGTCATTTCAGCAATGTTCATAATTGTTCTACCACTTTGATTAGTAGATATATAGGAATACAACAAATGCAACATAAATGGCATAAAAATTATATAGACATTACACTGACCCAGGCAGATATGAAGTGGATTTATCTCCCCTGGGTCTAAATGTAGATTTTGGACTTAAATGGTTTCTCAAGTGAATTTCAATATAATATATATTTTTTTCTTTTAATGACAGATGAACCAGAACCCAAAAGTTTATATTGGGTATATCTATATAGAGTATATGTATACTGATAAGAACCATCTACAGTCATACTATTCTGACAGCGCCCAAATCTCTCCATCTTGGAAGCTAAACAGAGATAGGCTTGGCTAGTTCATAAGTGGAGTCCAATAGGCAATACCAGGTTCTGTAGATGGTAAGGTAAGTAGTATAGAAAGGAATACAATAGGTAAAGGTTGAAAGTTCTAGAATTAATTGGAATTATAAGAAAAATATTGGAATAAATTGCTAATGATTTTATACTATATACTTACATTTCATTAGATTTAACCTTTTAAGAGGAAATTATTTTGCCTACTCTTTTTAGAAATTGATATATTTATAAGATATATTACTCTTTTATTCCTTGATTTGATGTGTTGTTTTATTGCATAATTCATTAAAAAAAATAATATAATTATACATATGTGGTTTAATAGAAACCTTCCTTATCCACTTTCCTTTTAGATAAAAAATATGTTTTTAGATATACTATTTTAATAAATATATTTTCTTTTCTATTTTTTATTGTCTTTCCTTATAAATCTATATATTTCTTAGAAGATAGCTTTGTTTTTAAAAACTGATATGTTGGAAGATTCACAATTCAAATATAATGAAAATTTTCCATGTATATGATGTGGTAGTAAAATAATTAAGTACTGCAGAGAACTAGTAAATCGTGGTATAGAGAAGGCACTTTAAAATTGTGGTGGTAATACAATAGCACATTGAAACCTTTACAACTAAGTAGCAAAATAAAGGACTGGAAACCAGCTTTAAAAAGAAGTTCCAAACCTACTACCCCCATCGCATTAAAAAAGAACATTCAGTTCAAAACGCATCAACGGGGGTCCAGCATTAAGAAGGAGCACTGTTTTATCAACTCCAGCTCTAAGACTTCAACGTGGGACTCTGAATCTCTCAGTGGATTGGACGCTACTTGCTCCCTACTTGACAATTTTACTTGTTTTATTTATGTAATAAAAATGTTGCCTTAATACATTTTGCAACTTTTTTTTTAATACTCTCTGCTTTCTCCTCTTTTAATATATGAAACCTGAAGGGAGAGGAAAGTGGGAAGTGACAGCAGACTTTGAAACGTTAGATCTGTTTGCAGAGTTTTTTCAATTTAAGGGAATATGGGGCTGATCCAGAGTTTTAGCAGATGCGCAATGCGGATCCACTAAAATGTACTACTCACATACCTCTGAATTGGACGTTACAAAAATGGCCTTGGAAAAAAAAAAAAAAAAAGCAGAACTTCCGGCCCGACAGGGCTGCTATAAAGTTAAACAAAATATGTCTAATAACTATTTCTCAAAAAAAAAAAACACTTACCTGCTCGGCTGGGGTCCAGTCTTCTAAGCTTTTAATCCTTGTGGGGGCCTTGGCAAAAACAGAAACCATGTTGGCCCGACGCAAACTCTGTCCTGCATGCAGGACATCCCAGTGCTAATGACAGTTCTATCAATTTATAACCTTGCCCAGCATGGGAAATATCATGATATTGCTAAAAAATAGACGGAAGCGCTGCTCTGGATCAATCCCTATATGTGAATATTGACCCTTATTTCTGATCTGGATTTTCTGTGATTCCCATTGGAGGATTTTAACACTGTGTGCTATCTAGATTAGTATCACTGTGATTTTTAGCTCACTTATTCATTTTGGTTTGTGTGAAGTTCAACATATATAATTGAATCTATTATCACTTTTACTATAGGTAAATACAAAAAGAGAGATGTGAGTGAATAGATCTCCAATCAAATTGAGCTCAGGAACTATAAGCAGCTATGTGAATGTTAATGTTAGTACAATTACAAATGGCAATATAATGTAAATGCAAAAAAAATAATAATTTATAATTTAAATTATTTAAACAATATAAAACAGAATGGATTGAAACTTTAAATCTACATTAAGGCCATCAGGATGTAGCGTTTGGCATTTAAAAATCCAGAATAGTTCTTGTAGGCATAACTTGGTGAACCTATCACCCCCTCTGTTTAATCTGTTCAAGTCTGACTACGGATAATCCCTTGGGTTCATTATTGTGTTTTAAATGAAAGTGGTGTGACACACTATGGGCATGATTCACTAAATGTGTTTTTTTGTTGCGATTTTGAATCGTGGGGCATCGCGGCCCATCGCCGCGATTTTCCTGCGGTTTTTTTTTATTTTTGGTTCTAAATTCAGTAAAATGCGATTTTTTTTCAAACACAGGCGATGTGCCGCGATGCTTTTAGGGCTTAATCGCGGTGATTTTTTTATGAAAATCACTGCGATTAAGCCCTAAAAGCCCTAATAAGCCCTAAAAGCATCGCATTAGCCCTTTAAGTAATTCGCAATTCGCGTGTGTAAGAAAAAAATCCTAAGTGCTGCATGGCTGCAAGCTGTAGCCATGCTGTACTCATGGAACTATAAAGATCAGCAAAGCAGATCGTTGTAATTCTGTCAGCACAGCATGGCTACACTTGCAGTCATGCCGTGCTGCGTTTACAGTGTCCAAAAAAAATGGCTACACTTGCATGACTGCAAGTGTAGCCATGCTGTGCTGACAGAATTACAACGATCTGCTTTGCTGATCTTTATAGTTCCATGAGTACAGCATGGCTACAGCTTGCAGCCATGCAGCACTTAGGATTTTTTTCTTACACACGCGATTTGCTGCGATTACTTGAAGGGCTAATCGCGGTGATTTTTTTTAATGAAAATCACCGCGATTAAGCCCTAAATACATCGCGGAACATCGCCTGTGTTTGAAAATAATCGCTGGTTAATGAATTTCAATTTTTTTTTTAAATCGCAACGATATCGCGGCGATATCGT
>WWET01001792.1:2425-22223 GCA_011038615.1 Limnodynastes dumerilii | reverse complement strand
GGGGGGTTGAAAAGACATTATGTGGGATACCAGGGGTTGGAGAAATTACGGGGATGCTGGGGCACTGGAACACATGATGCGGGATACTGGGGGGCTGAAGACACGTGATGGGGGACACTGGAGGGCTGAAGACACATGATGGGGGATACTGAGAGCTGAAGTCACATGATAGGGGATATTGGGGGCTGGAGAGACATGATTACGAATACTGAGGGGTTGAAGAGACATTATGGGGGATACTGGGAGCTGGAACACATCATGGGGGATATTGAGGGACTGCAAACATTATGGGGATGCTGGGGCACTGGAGACACATGATGGGGATACCGAGACCTCGAGTCACATGATAGGGGATACTGAGGGCTGTAGAGACATAATTTTGAATACTGGGGGTGGTTGAAGAGACATGATGGGGGATACTGGGAGCTGGAGTTGCATGATGTAGGATACTGGGGGCTGGAGAGACATAACGGTCATATTGTTTCCCGTCATTTTGACGAGCTTTTAACTAGTTCTATATAAAAAGGCTGCCAATTCATTTGAGCTTGCTCATTGTAGTAGCTTGCATCCTAAGTGAAACAGCTTGCAAACTTAAGTGAGTTTGAAAAAGAAGCAGGTGACTATTTTCTTATCTGTCTACAGTATATCTACCTGAGTGTGAATCTGTTTGTGTTTGTATCTATGTCTGTGCTGTGCATTATTGGTAGGTATTATTAAAAATAGGTGTGGAAGACAACCCTCAACTTTTCCTCCTCCCTTGATCACCTCCTCTCCCCCTTACCTCTCTCTCTTCTGTCCCGACCAAGTCATCTCTTTCTACAATACCTCTCCTCTGTCTGCCTCCTTCATCCATCTCCCTTCACTGCTCTAACCCCCAGCCATGGCACTCTCAAGTATCATGCTTCCTCAAACAATGCTCCAGCACCACAGAGTGCCTCTGGCGCAAATCTCGCTCCCTTACTGACTTCCTCCACTTCAAATTCATCCTTTCTTCTTACTGCTTACTTGCCCAAGCCAATAAAATTTTCTTCAGATCTCTCATCATCTCCCCAGCATCCAACCCCTGTTGCCTCTTTGCCACTTTTAACAATCTCCTCTCCCCACCTCATCCCTGACTTTCATCCCACCCTCTATCTCCACTTCCAACTTTGCCTCCTACTTCTAATCCAAAATTATCTCTATTAGAAATGACATCCACCTCCACCCTGCTTCCCCCACATCACTACCCAGCCCTCCACCCTCCTTTCCATCCTAAAACAAACAACGAAATTCACAACCCTAAACCTGTCCTGTGGACCCCTTTCCCTCACACCTTCTCAAACACCTTTCTTCCACTGTCTGCTCCCATCTAGTCCACCTTTTTTTACCTTTTCCTCTCGTCTGGTATATTCCCTTCCTCTTTCAAGGATATCCTTGTCTCTCCCATTCTCAAAAAACCTAATCTGGACCCTACATCCCCCTCCAACTACCAAACTATATCCCTTCTCTACTTCACCTCCAAACTCCTTAAACACTTAGTCTACATCAGCTACCTCACTGACTCCTGGACCCCCTCCAATCTGCTTTCTGGCCCCTCCATTCCACTGAAACTGCTCTTACAAAAATGACCAATGATCTGTTATCTGCCAAATCCAAGAGCCACTACTCTATCCTCATCCTCTTTGATCTGTCAAATCATCCTCTTCTGCTTTAAACCCTCTGCTCTTTTGGTCTCACTGGGCCTGATCCCAACCTACGATGTAGCGCTGAGCGTTTCATTGTGGGACTCCCCCTGACACTCCCCCGGCCCCATCGTATTTACACTCCCTTACGCCGGCTGAAGGCTACCCTAACTTCAGCCAGCGTAAAGGAGTGTAAATACGCTGGGACAGAGGCGTTAGTACGATAACACCACCCTCCCAGCCTCATTAACCTCCCCCTGCCTACCTGCACTAACTGCAGCATAGTAACGCTAGGGGACGCCCCCTCCAGCGTTACTACACTGCTGCTACGGACGCCCGATCATAGATTTCCGTAGCTATGCTGAGCAACATCTGCCTTGCGCATGCGCAGATCGGCTTTTAAGCCGATCTTATGCTGCTGACTGGCGTTTTAACCAGCGTACGTCTGGATCAGGCCCACTGACACAGCATTTTCCTGGATTCCTTCTATCTTTCTGACTGCATCTTCTCTGTTTCACCCCTAGCTCATCTTCCCCCCCCTCCACAACCTGTTGTTGTCCTTCAGGGCTTTGTCCTTGACCCGCTCCTCTTCTCCCTCTACACCTTCTCACTGGGTAGCCTCAACAGCACCTTTGGTTTAAACTACTACTTCTAAGCTGATGACACCCAAATTTACCTCTCCTTCCCTGATCTCAACCCTTCTCTTCTGTCTAAGATTTCCAGGTGCCTTGCGTCCCTATCCACATGCATGGCCAAGTGCTTCCTCAAGCTGAATATGGACAAAACAGATATCATTGTTTTTTCTCCCCCTGGGGGTTACTCCATCACCATTGGTGATATCTCTGTCTCCTCACCCCCTCAAGTTCACTGCCTAGGTGTCATCCTTGACTTCTTACTTTCCTTTATACCTCTCCCATTCTTGCCGTTTCCACCTACGCAACATTGCAAGAATCTGTCCCTTCCTCACTGAAGCTACCAAAACCCTCATCCACTCCCTAGTCATATCACGTCTTGAATACTGTAACCTCCTCCTCATTGGTCTCCCACTGACCTGTCTTGCCCATCTTCCAGCTATACTCAATGCTGCTTCCATGTTCATCTTCCTCTCCCGGTGCTCTACCTCGGCCTCTCTTTTATGTCAAACCCTGTCTGATTTAGACCCCTCTTTAAACTTTTTACCTTCACTTTTAAGGCCATCGCCTCATTCACTGCTCCATACCTCTCTTCCCTCATCAACATGCACACTCCTTCCCACCCTCCCCATTCTGCTAACCACTGCTATCTGACCTCCCTACTGATCACCACATCTCACACCTGTGTCCAGGACTTCTCTTATTCTGCACCTTTGCACTGTAAGGACCTCCCTTTTTCAGTCAGACTCTGAATCACATTGCAGGTCTTCAAGCACATATTCAAAATGAACCTGTTCAGGCTAGCCTACCCCTGCTCCACTTAACATCATCACTACATCCTACATCCGTCAGTTCTTGCTTCCTTTCCCCACTCCTCTGCTCATACCAGCAGTCAACTTACTTGACTTACTCCTTTATGTCTCCTGTAAGTTCAAACACTTAGTGTTTTAGCTATGAAATTGAATAAAGTGGCAGCCATGTTGTAACAAGAATCCATTTTGTTTTTGGCATCCATTTTGTATATTGCTTCAATTAATATTAGTTATTAATAGCTTGAGAAAGGATTAGTAGCAGTTTCAGAGACTAGAAACCAAGTTTCCCCCAGGGCTAAGGTGTGTTTGGGTAAGACCTTGAGATAAGGAATGTATGTTGGATGGTCCTGAGAATTATAGCCCAGGATGGGAGTTGATATGCAGATGGTTTTAATAGAAGATAACTGAATGTTTTATGCATACAAAACGATAGTTTGTGTCTTAGACATCTGTGAGAACCAAGGTCTTTAGAAACTAGATGGTAAGACTCAGTTTCCAATTAACATGTATTATGACAACATTTTCTTTATAATAACGGGATATCCGACATACCCTAATATGGACCTTAGTCTTATGTTATGAGTTTTCAAATTTTTTAGCTGTAGTAGTTACATGTAATCAAGATAGACAATTCAGTGAATCATAGCACAATATGTAGATTAGGTTTCCTCCTAAAAGTTTAATGATCAGAGGGCTATAAAAATGTAATCTTAACTGTAGAACAAGTCTTTTGACTGAACAAGTCTGTGTCTGTCAATTGTTCTCCGATACCGTATTGATGATAACTCTATGTGACTGCTGTTTAAGCTTGGATCCAGGAATCTATCTGAGCTGGTAGATTCATCATTCTTTGGAGGTCAGATAGGATAACGGGAGGCCACGGATGCCTGACCGGAGACCACCTTGGACACAGACACATAAATCCGCGGTGAGTAGGTTTCTGCTCTGTTACTGTGTTCGGGGTAAATCTCTGGTTGTTCCGTGACTCTTCATGCCTTGCTAAACTGAAGCCTCACATAGACTGATAAAGGTATATTTTTTGATTATTCCTTGATTTGTAACAACGTTGTGATAATCTTATGTATGAATAAGTTTTGCATTTCCTAAAGAGAACTGAATTATATGAATGGCCACTGAAACTCATAGAACTGAGTTATATTGATGATTTCCACCGAAGCTTTGTCTTCAGTACCTTGAAAGACAGAACTAATATTGATTCTGTTATTGTGCATGTCATAAGGGGTAATTTGACAAAGGGGAACAATAATGGAAAGGAAATCAATTATGAATCTTCTCCCACTGAAATAATGGAATTTTTGTATGGGGAAGATATGATGAAGAGAATGTCAAAACTGTTCATTAAGTATGGTTGTCCAGGGCGTAGTACTTTAGATCCGAAAGTACTACAACAGATTTGTCTTGAAACTGCAGAAATATTGTTGTTGGAAAAAGAAAGTGATGATCTATAATTGTGGCATTTGGTATGTAGAAAAAGAAAAGATGATGTTAGGTGACAAAGATTGCCCATGGTGGCAATGCAGACAGTGTGGGAGGTGTAATCCTCCGAATGAGATAATTTGTATTAATCAAGCATATAGAAGAGGATGGAATTCAGAATGTTAGAAAGACTGAAAACAGACAAGATGTAAAAGAGTTTTTTCATAGATGTTAAATAAGTGTAACACATATGTATTTTCATTAAGAAAAAAAAAGTTTTTGTTTTGTTGTTGTTTTCAGATAACAATGAATTTCAAATTTTGAATGAGAATAGAAATTACTAGAGAGGGGTTACGTTTTGCAAATCATTTCTGTGAGAGAGTTTTTGCAGACATGACACCCACTGCAGCCCCCTCCTCTCACTGTGCAGATAAGTTTTGTGAGCAGGGTTCCTGTGAATGCATAAGTTAAGGGAATATTTGTTTTCATTTGAAATACAATTTTGAATTATTGTTATTCTGTCATGATTTAAGTTTTATTGGACAACTGTTTTTGTTTTTTGATTTTTTCTTTTTAAAGTTAACATCATTTTAAGGTTCTGACAAAATAGAGATATTGTTTTGTTGGTATACAGTCCACTCTGAAAGATCAGCATACTTATAGCTAATGCAAGTTGGTTATGAATATTGATGATTCTTGTTGTTTGCTCAGATAGAGCAGGCAGGGTATACACTGTGATTGTGCATTGTGGTGCTTGTTACGGCACCACTGGAATTACCTGGGCTGAGAACCAGGGTGGCCATCAACCGGATTGATCTTCTTAATGATGACAAATGGCCCGATAAAGCGAGGACCCAACTTCTTGCAAGGTTGACGGAAGCGGATATTCTTGGTGGACAGCCAAACCTTCTAGCCAACCCTGAATGAACCAGCAATCCTTCGATGATCCACTTTCTTTTTGGAAGAAATGGCACCCTGATGCAACGCGTCTGTCACCTTGGACCAGACAGATCTGATGTTCCTGGCGATCTCCCGAGAGTCTGGGGACTGATCCATCTCAGGCTGTAGAAAAGAAATGGCTCTGGGATGGTACCCCCAAACGCAGAAGAATGGGGAAACTTTGGTGGCAGAATGAGAAGCATTGTTGTATGCAAACTCGGCCCATGACAGATTCTGTGACCAATTGTCCTAAAATTTAGAAGAGTAGCAACGAAGATACTGCTCGAGATTTTGATTGATACGATCCGTCTGTCCATTTGATTGAGGATGATATCCTGAAGGAAGACTAACCGAGATGTGCAGAAGTCTACAAAAGGCTCTCCAGAAACAAGCGACAAACTGCAATCCTCTATCATAGACCACATCCGAGGGCAGCCCATGCAGATGGATGATGTGCTTGACAAACAAATTGGCTAATTGCTGAGCCTACGGCAATCCTTCCAGAGGCATGAAGTGGGCCATCTTACTAAAGCGGTCAACAATGACCCAAATGACTGTGTTACCAGAGGATCTTGGAAGGTCTGTGACGAAGTCCATCGAAAGATGAGCCCAAGGGCGTCTGGGGATAGCCAACGGATGAAGGGGACCCACAGGAGGCGAACGAGGAGACATTCTGAGCACAAATAGTGCAGGACTTGATGAATTCCCTGACATCTTTGGACATGGCAGGCCACCACATGTTGCGATTAAAAAGATCCAGGGTCTTCTGAATACTGAGATGACCCGCTGTTTTACAGGAGTGGGTCTCAAGAAGTACTGCCTTCCTAAGGTTTTCAGGAATAAACAGACGGTTAAATGGTCCCTGAGGACCATGCTCCTGTGCCTTCAAGATGAGAGAGTATAAGTCCTGTGTGAATCCCATGATGATGGATAAGGGAGGTACAATGGACAGGGGAGGGGTGGTGGGAGCGTGCTCAGGAGAAAAAGACTGGGACAAGGCATCCGCTCTTTTGTTCTGGGAACCAGAAGGTGATATTAAAACTGAAGCGGGTGAAGAACAAGGCCCACCTGGCCTGTCTGGGAGTCAGTCTCTTGGTGGCCTCAATGTAAGCCAGATTCTTGTGGTCTGTAAGGACCAAAATGGTATAAGAGGTACCCTCCGACCAATGTCGCCATTCTTCAAAAGCCAACTTAATGGCCAGCAACTCTCTATTCCCAACATCATAGTTCCTCTCGGCCGTCAATAATTTTCTGGATGGTAAGATAACTTGTCAACTGGATCTTGTTGAGAAAGAACCGCCCCGGCCCTGATGTCCGAAGCATCCACCTCCACAATAAAGGGTAATTCTGGGTCTGGATGCCGAAGAATGGGTGCTGAGATAAACGCTTTCTTGAGAGCCCGGAAAGCTTGAGCGGCGTTCAGGGGCCATCTTCTGGGATCAGCTCCCTTCTTGGTGAGATCCGAGATGGGGTGACGAGCATGGATAGACTTCAAATGAAGCGCCTGTAGTAGTTGGTGAACCCCAGGAAGCGCTGAGTGGCCTTCAGATTGCAAGGCTGCACCCAGTCCAAGATAGCTTTTACCTTGGCTGGGTCCATGGAGAACAATACACAAAAACAAAGAAAGTCTAAAAAATGCGCAAAACAAAATGTGAGACAGCTGCTTATCACTCAGTCCAACAGTACTGACCCAAACAATAGTTTGACTGTATGAAAACCAAAACAAAGAAAAACTGAGTGGAATAGCGCTGTCAGTGTGTGTAAACCAACTTAGGACAGAAAGCCAGATGGAATAAGGGGAATGTACCACACAGACCAGAGATAACAGATACGTTGAAATGTAATTGCAAGCTTACAGTTGGGAAGTTAGAGTCCTCAAAATGCAGTCTCATAGAAGTCCAATGTTCTTTAAAAAAGGAATGGTCCCAAGCGATTCCAAAGTTCAGAAGAGTGTTAACGTACCATACCACACTCCCACAGTGTGCGGCTGTCTCGTGGTGCGTTCTCCCAAACATTGCACTTGCTTCCTGATCAACCAAGCCTCGTTCTGAATGCCGTACAGTGCGTTCCACTCAGGCAAATAGAGGGGATGTAAGGTAAGCAAAGAAAAAAGCACCTGATAGTGCAATTCAATTTATTATGAATAAAAAATAGCTCAGTGCAAGAGTGATACTCACAAAAGGCATATGTAACAATGCATGTAATAAAAATATCCAACAGGTCCCATTTACACGGCAGACAACTCCATTAGGGAACCAGGTAGGAATAGATAAAATAGTGCTTCTCCAAAAACACCAGCGTATTGAGGAGGAATACTGGAAACCGACGTCTGTCCAAGCCGGTTGGGACGGGAGGTACAAGATTCATAACAGAAGTTGCTCCAGCTGATTATCTCCCCTTTGGACCAGTCTATGATGGGATTGTGAGTCTGGAGCCATGGGTGACCCAGAACTAGCTGTGCCTATGGGAGTAGGAGCTCCAATTGCTCGGTATGGCATACGCCAACAGACAGACGTACTGGTAAGGTGCTCCTCTGAATTAAACCATCTGACAATGGTCTGCCATCCAAGCCGCAAGCCGTGAGTGGAGGAGTAATGATCTTGGCACCGATACCCAGGGAGCAGGCTAGGTTAATGTCCAGAAAATTACCAGCTGCCCCGGAGTTGATGAAGGCAAGTAAGTCGATGGTTATCGAGGTGTAAACAAGCAGGGACTAGAAGGGAATTCTTCGAGGTAATCGGGCAAAGACCCAGACGGAGCCCTTCTTTCTCCGGCAGGGTTAAGCGTTTCCCGAAGATACCGGCTTGTTAGGACAGTTATCTGCTCTGTGAGCCTTTCCACCTCAATAGAGCACAGACCCATCATGAGACGCCGGGACTTCTCCTGCTTGTAGAGGGGGAAGGATCCAATCTGCATTGGTTCTTCAAATGATGAAGGCTCCGAAGGCACCTGAGAGGAGAAGACGACTGTTGGGGAGTCTTTTTCCATACAAGGCTCTTTCAGCTGATGATCGACCTTAATAGCCAGACGCATAAGGTCATCCAGAGTCTTGGGTGAGGGAAACTGAACCAGAGCATACTTTATCTGCTCAGAGAGTCCAACACAGAACTGACTGTGAAGAGCTGGATCATTCCATTCTGAATTGTGAGCCCAGCGCTGAAATTCTGCACTATACGCCTCTGCCGATCTTTGTCCTTGGCGCAAGGCACGGAGCTTGGCCTTTGCTGTAGCCAGACGGTCCGGATCATTGTACAGGAGACCTAAAGCTTCGAAGAAGGCATCAGCGGATTGTTGGGCTGGGTCGTCCGAAGAGAGGCTGAAGGCCCAGGCCTGTGGATCTTCCTGAAGAAGAGTGATGACCAGTCCCACTCTCTTAATCTCTGAGCCTGCATTGGGTCTAAGCTGAAAGTATAGCTTGCAGCTTTCCTTGAAAAGAGAAAACTGTGATCTTTCTTTGGAAAAGCGATCAGAAAGATTAACTTTGACATCCGTCTGAGCCTGAGATGGACCAGGAGCAGCAGCTGAAGAGGAAGTGGCGGATGGCCGTAAAGAGGCAATAGCTTTATCCTGAGACTGGACCTTGGCAGTCAGATTGGATACGATCTGTCCAAGGTTGGAGACCTGGGCGATGGCCTCCGCTGTAGCATCCATATTACTATACTGTAGTAACCTGTAATGGCCGGTTATAATGTTATGGCGCCACTGGAAGTACTTGGGCTGAGAACCAGGGTTGCCGTCAGGTAGAAGCGAACGAAGCTTACCAAGGTGCGGAGTCTAACGGGACCTTGTTCTTCACTAGAGCCTCTGAAGGTGAAGATAGGTTTACCCGTAGGTCGCGGCCCCTGGGGCAATGCCCGGGACAGGATGGAGAAGCACAGAGGGAGAGTGAGATAGGTAAGGAGCCAGACAAAGGAGAAAGCAGGAAGAGACAGGCCAGTAGGGCCTGACCTGTAACAAACGACACTGAACACCAAACAGAGACAGAAGACAAGAGAAGGTCTGACTGAACTACGAAGTACCAAAAGCTTCTAAGGCTATTTACGTTATGGCCCCTGGTCCACAAGGTAATCGTAACTACCAGAAACAGGATGCAAGACTCAAATCAAGAGCCACTGGTAATGACCCTCGCTCAGAATATTGTTTAAAAATGGCCTTTGTTATCATTGTGGACAAAAGGGACACATCAAAAGGGATTCTCCCAACCTGAGTCTCCCCAAAGCAAAGATCCCCCTGAGCAAGCCCAAGTCAGAATAGGAATATGGCCCCCAGTGTTTCCTCATGCCTACTGGCCTACTGTTACTAATACTGTTTGAAAATGTAACAGATGAGTTATACCAGATATTAGATATAGTAACAATAATAAAGTTTTGCAACAGCACAAATTAGTGCTGGACTGTTTTACAGCCTCAGAAGGAGGCATGTGTTAGTTGTAAGGCATGTCAGCCTGTTGTAATTATATTCCTGATAATTTTACTGAGTTTATACATGGGCACATGCAAAAGATCACTGAAATGAAAGAAGAATTTAAAAAGACTCATAACATAAATCCATTTGACTGAACAAGCCTGTGTCTGTCAATTGTTCTCCGGTACCGTATTGATGATAACTCTATGTGACTGCTGTTTAAACTTGGATCCAGGAATCTATCTTAGCTGGTAGATTCAACATAGCTCATTTGAGACTACGTACCCTGTTTTTCCCGTCCCCACCTGGTGGCTCCCTCTAAACTTATCACTACACTCTGTCCCCTCCACCATCATCTGCCAAGTTTGATACCTTGCATGTTATCGTGCTATTATGCTTGCTTTACTTTATTGTATTTTTGTGATATTTTTATATTTATATTGTATTTCATTATGTACTATGCTGTCCATACCTACCATGTATGTCTGTACTGTATTTTGTTGTATTTTATACGGTGCTGCAAACACCTTGTGGTGCTTTATATATAAATAAATAAATAATAATAGTAATAATTATAATATAATATAATATAATGTAGATCAGTATAACAGGTAAACTTAGAACTGCAAGTGTTACCCAACATGAGACCAGTCATTGGAGGGTGGAGACACCTGGGGGGTTGTTGTTTTACTGCTGTTTATATTGCTGTTTATACTGTTGTAAGAGCCATTCTCAATTCAAAATATAGCTGATAATTATTTTATTTTGATTATGGGGCTGATCCAAAATTAATGAAAGAGCTGCATGCGCAGAACCTATACATAGCAATGGAACACAGCCACTAAGCCTCCACAAGGGGTGCCAGGCCAGCCATGATGCCTACGAAGTACTTTTGTGGGTAGTTTTGGAATTATTATACAATAAGAGTGATCCAAAGCCCTTACATAAAATCTACCAGTCAATTCCTATTTTCAGCCTATTTTTGAAAAATAATATAGCCGCCATTCAGCTAGCAGCTTTATTAAGATTGAAATTCGACCCCTCAGACCATTAACTGCATACCCAAGGAACACACATCCCTACTAATGGCAGCATGCATGAATCTTTAGAAAATTACATCAGCTGTAAAGTGGGAAAAATATGTCTCAGAAAAAGCCTGGTGAAAGTGTGACTTGTGCATAAGAAGGTAATTGTGAAATAAACCAGAAGTAAAAACAGACCTGAAAGAAATTAATTACTGCAAGTGTCTGCTTTCAGAAAAGCATTAAGGGGGCTTGTGAACTAATATAGTCAGTGTACAGTAAAGGCTTTACAAGACAATTGCAGTAGTAGTCGACCTTGTGAACACAACACTTTTTTATTATGAATTAGATAAGTAAAATAAAGCATTGCTAAATATGCATTGCATTGTCACTAAAATATTGAGCCAGATCCAGAGGTATGTCCGCTAGCGTATTTATGCTAGCTGGAGATGTAAAAACGCTGTTTTGTTTGTACTGCGCATACAAGTGGCAGATGTTATGACCCGTAACTCTGAACGTACGTACCAGCCTAGTATCAAAAGCGTAACTACAAAAGAGGGGGCGTGTCCGCCATACGACAACTGTTATTATGCTTCGGATGTAGGGTGAGCCATTTAAATCGTACAGTATGGACGTGCTTAGGAGCATAAGTATGTGCAGTCATTACGGCTGACAGTAGATATGCTTTGAAAAGTTAGGGTAGGGTTTGGAAAGCATAAAACGGCAAAAGTACATACGAGCGATGGGAGTGCCTAGGGGAGTGCATAGTAATTACAATAGTGTTGAAACATAACGGGAACATAGGTCAGGTACATTTCTGTGTCCTCCGATATGTCAACACCACAATATATATATATGGAAATACTATCTAAGCATGCAAGCACAATGTATGATTTTAGGAACCTTTCTGATACACATCTGATGAACATTCAGGAAATGTTGCAATTCTCCACAGCCATTTAATGGTCTTGCCATTCGTTAATCTAAAGATTTTATAGACAGACATAAAACTGGTAAAAAAAAAAAAACCAAACATTGATTTATTTCCTTAATTTTTTTTAAACATATACATAATGGCAAATTTGGTTTTAAGAAAGTAACTCTACAAATATGCAACACTGGCTGCAATTTATCAGCTTTTGTGGGCAGAATTCAAATTTAATATGACTTCAAGTAAAATTTTGGTTAAAGTATACCTTTAATACATTCAGTTACATTCAGTACCAAATGTAACTCAATAACACAAAATGTCCTTACCTCTTCAGATGGTTTTATGATGTGGCTGATCCAATGGATTTCAGACATTTTCTGCAATTCTTGACTAACGGCATTGATAGCGCAAAGGAGTCCTTCCTCCTCCTGAGGAGAATCCCAGTGCTATACACACAACAAAAATTACACAAAGATAAAAAGAAAAATATTTTGTAATCTGTTTATTTATGGCTTCATTACTCTTATCTTATATTATTTTTCCAGTTATTGATACATTCCAGTGCTATATGTATTTTATTTAAAATCTGTTTAACTTGCTTTATTCCAAGCCAGTCTCCATGTTACAGGAAGATAGGAAATTACAATACTTAAAATTACATAATGGTAAAATCTAATCCACCATAATACTACAGGTATTAAATATAGTAAAAGTTAGCTATGTATTACATAACCCTTTGTGTGAAAAAAATAAGCACACCAAGGGCCAGATTTTCTAGGTTGTGGAAAAGGAAAAGTGGAGATGTTGCCCACAGCAACCAATCAGATTCTGAGAGAGAGGAGAGTGCCAGAATAAAGACAGGGGGCCTGATTCAGAGGCTGAAAATAAGAACTTAAAGTTACACCTGGGCAAAACCATGTTGATTTCAGGGGGGATCAAGTTAATATTATTCTATGCATGCAGGGAGAATGCTTTGCTTTTACTTATTGCACACAGATACCTGATCAGCTTCACTTTTAAACTGCTAATTAGACTTGAGCTTGGAAACATCACCTTTTAACTATAATACTGTTGCAACAAATGAAATTTGACTCCCCTGAAATCAACATGGTTTAGCCCAGGTGTAACTTTAAGTTCTTATTTTCAGCCTCTGAATCAGGCCCAGGAATGGTAAGTTTATTATAAAGTTGTTTTAGAAAGTAGATGGGGATTTGGAGTGGGAAGCTGGACATGGGGGCAATAAGGCTGAAATGACACATATAGAGGGGCAATAATTCTGGCAAGACACAGAAGGAGGGGCAATAAGGCTATGTGGACATAAATAAAGTGGGGAGCAATAAGACTGGCTGGGCACAAAGAGGGGGAAATAAGACTAGGTAAACTGAAGGAGGGGGCAATAAGGCTGAAATATTTTACACTGGCCAAGAATACCTCATATCAACCAGCTGATCGGCGGGTAAATATATTTAAAGAAATCTAGACCAATCGCTGGAGTCACCGCTGAACATACCCCTTCTGCAGCCAATCACAGAGGGGCATCGTTATAAAGGGAGTACATTTGGCTGTGGCCAGTGTAAGGCGTGCACATTCATGATTAACATAACCAATATACAGGACAAATTTGGTAGAATTTACCATATTAAAGATTACATGGATTGGAATACAGCAGGGACAATTTATTGTATAACTTGTCCTTGTAGTATGCGTTATATTGGGAAGACTCACAGACCTCTTAAACAGAGGATTCTGGAGCATGTCGGTAATGTGAGAAATGCAAGGACAGATAAAGAAAATATGAAAAAACTTACATCAGTGGCATGCCATTTTTTAACAAAGCATGAAGCCAACCCCAAACATATGAAAGTTTTTGGGATTGAAAAAGTTAACCTAGGTATTAGGAGTGGCTGTTTGGATAAAGAACTTCTCAAGAGAGAAGTCAAATGGATTTTTGACCTGGGTACAATGAACCCAGGGGGCCTTAATGAGGAGATTAATTACATGGTATACTTAGATTAAGTACATCTCTTCTAAGGGAAGGGATATGAAACATCTGAATTTGATACTATGGAGGACTGACCAAAGGGATATATGGGATAGATCAATTTCTGACATGATTTTAACAATGATGTCACCCCCAATTATCTAATGATGTGACCAATGGGATTTAAAGATTATGGGGACATATTAATATGATCTTTTAATTTAATAAAGATAGAGTTAAGAGATAATCTATTGGATATGACCCATATTAATATACCTCCTTAGCATATGGTTATTTACTGCTAGACGCTCATATACCATACCTCTGGGAGACGCTTGTATACTATGTGATCTATCAATATTTTGATGTACCACACTCTTGAAAGACATCTATATACAATGCAACTTAATCATGGGAAGCTCCCTATTTACAAGTAATGGTGCCCAAGATGTAATATGTCTTGTTTTTGAGAGATGTGATTTTGGATCCTATTTCTTTTAAACTTGATATTTTTGATATTCATTGGATCTCAGATTGGTGAGAGAAGGTTCCATGGAAGAAACATTACTTCAGACTTCCTGATACAACTATGTAGTCCATATAAATATTCTGTCATGACTATGTACAATCATTATTTACTATGTAGCCCATATTAGTACAATATTTATCCTTATCCATTTCACTAGTAGCATTTCTACTAACTATTACCTTTTGAGTAATATTTACCAATCACACCAGACACAATAATTTTTGTAATATTCATCTTTATTATTTCACTAATTATACCACTTTAGTAGGCAGTTGTACTCACTTGGGCCCAGATCCAAACCAACGCTTGTGAGCGAATTTACGCGTGGCGGAGACGTAAAATGGCCTTTAAGTAAGTACTGCGCATGCGCACCGTAGAAAATACGCTTTGTAACGTAGCGTAAATGTAAAAATATGGGCCATTCACGTATGTGTCACGTAAATACTTACGTGTGGGCGTGGCAATTTTACGTTTGGCCAAAATACGTCTGAAATACGTTATGTAGGTGGGGGTTTGTATTTAAAGTGTACAGTATGGGCGTGCTTAGCTGCGTAAATACGTGTTGCCTATACGTACGTGAGCGGATCACATCGGTAACGTTGGCAAAAGTTAAGGTAGGGTTTGGAAAGCATATCTTGACAAAATACATACGTTCAAGGGGTGTGCCTAGGGGAGTGTATAGAAGGTACGCACACGAAAATACGCTTCACGAATAAACGTATGGCAAACGTAGTTCTGGATTTACCCCTTGGTCATTATATATTTGTCACATCTTTTGTTTGACACTTATACTTACTTCCCAGGAATATATAATCGTTTTTTGTAACTATATAGCACATTGATACGTAACTGTAATCACCATACAGTGATACTAGTACTTCTTTATAACTAACAATTTTGTTTCACAATATATATTGATTTATTTTTACACTTGATATTATGGGATCCCTTATAGATAAATAATTATGATTAATATGATATTTTTTCTCCACAATTGATTGTTGATAATTAATTTGATTACAGGGGCTTATTAGTGATAACATATATTTCTATTATTATAACGTTTATAATTAACAATTAAGATTTAAATATTTTTCTGACACTTCTGGGATGTGTTAATTTACAATAGGTTGTGAAGAATAGTTTTTTAATATGGAATATTACTTTCCCAGCAATCTGTTCCAGTATGTGGCTTCCTAATATCTTGGTATATAACTCAACAACAATATATTTAATTACTATGTAATAATTATTTTGCTATAGTCCTAATACATGATATATTCCAAGTTATAATATTTAGGCTCCTTCTCTTGGTTTATAATTCTTTCCCAGTAATTTGTTCCAATGTATGACTTCCTAATGTTTTAGCATATAATTCGATAACAATATATTTAATTACTACTTAACAATTATTTTGCTATGGTTCTAATATATGATGTACTCCAAGTTATAATATTTTGGTTCCTTCCCCTGGCTTACAATTCTTCTTATGTGGTCTCAATATTCCCTTTATATTCCCTTATGTGGTCTCAATATTCCCTTTATAGCGATGCCCCTCTGTGATTGGCTGCAGAAGGGGTATGTACTACTATCTTTAACAACGCTATTCCACCGTGCTGTTGTATTTTGCACTGCTGGTAGCCATTATATTAGGAGGATCTTATTTACAAATTCAATGGGCGACCTTCTATTTATGAGAATCTTTTAATCAGCACACCAATATATATTTTTTTGGGGCACCATATTGATATATACACCCCACTTGCTATTGAGATAGAGCTGTGTAATTATGAGAGCCTATTAATTAGCATACTAATATGTTTTGAAGTACCATATTGATATAAATATTCCACTTGACTATGAGATAGAGCTGTTTAATAATTCCTTTTTTGGGGATCAAATAGATTCCCCTATTTTTGGCTAAAATATTTTACACTGACCAAGAATACCTCATATAAGGACTTAGGAAATTATAATATCTCCCTATGATATGTTCCCCGTTATTATCAAACACAATTATTATTAATACTTTATTATATCAGCACTTCAATTGCTAACAACGTTGTATTTAATCCAATAAGGGTTCATTCAGATTATATTTTGAACCCTATTATACTAATTATTTGTACCTACCTCAGGATTCCCTCTTGGTTTTAATCACTTATTGTCTTGTTATTCACCAATTGTTTTGTTTTTAATACTTCGCTGGCATCGGCTGCCCATGTGTTTGCTAGAATCCCTTTACAAGTTGTAATATAAATTTAAAATAATAAACAGTGGAGGTGGCTTAAATAGAGCATATATGATAATTTGAAATATAATTTTTATTAGCCCAACTCTCCTTTTTTACTCCCTAATTATCATTTAATAAGTCCTTACAACTGTAGGGGATTTTTTTCTTCATTATTGAGTGCGGTATCCGATCTTTAAAATTGAATTACTTTGCAA
Source organism: Limnodynastes dumerilii (assembly GCA_011038615.1). NCBI lineage: Eukaryota > Metazoa > Chordata > Amphibia > Anura > Limnodynastidae > Limnodynastes > Limnodynastes dumerilii. The sequence goes on along the minus strand of WWET01001792.1, from coordinate 5,427 downwards.
AACTCAAGACACATCTGGTGCTGAAATTTTCATATCCCCACTTCTAAATTTCCACTTCGAGCACTGATTTGCACTCTTTTAATGTGTGGCAATAATGTGAAGTATAATGCTTTAATGTGTGCGGGTACTGCTATTATGTGTGGTAGCAGCGTGGGGATATAAATAGTTGATGTTGTGGGGGTATTGTTGCTATATGTGAAGTAGTGGTTTTGCTAAAAGAAGTTATGGTGCTTTTGCAATTGTGTGGGATTGGTATGAGGTAATTCAATAATATGTGGGTCATTGCTAATTTATGTGGGTTGTAGTATTTTTGTCATGGTACTGCTGTAATCAGTTGGGTAGTGAGGACAATAACTGTAATGTAGGGGTATTGAGATATGGAAATACAGGGCATTACATCATTTAATTAATTTTAAATAAGTTTTTAAAAATGATATCTAAAATTTATTTAACACCATCAAAAGCACCCATATTCTTAAAAAAAACCTACTTCGACCCTGATGCTGATTATCACTCAATTCCCCTTCCTCAATAAAAATGGTTATAACTAAGCAATGTATTATTTGTTTTACTATTATGTTATATTGTGTTGGTGTATAAAATATATAAATACACTGTATATGTATTATTTTGGACTTCCAAGGAGGGTTTGTGGAGCTAGTCTGATTTTCTTACTTTCCAGAATTACCAGAGCTGAAATCACCACTATCTTTACAAGCTGTGGTGGTGTATAGTAACAGCATATGTCCAGGCAAAAAGGAATGATTAACTCCCTGCTCTCTAAACTACTTTCAGAGAGGCTGATACACTAATGCTGGGTACACACTGATTGTCACAGAATGCACCGGAACGGAGTTCTGGCACCTTTTTTTTTACGGATTTTCCAAGTTTTATTAGTTTAGGTGGCAAAATCATTAAAACTGTGTATGCGGGCTGCTTGTGTGTCGAGTCCGATGCATTCCCGCTGGTTTCTGATGGCACTGCTCAGCTTATTATTGGTCGTGTGGTCGCCTCAAGTCATACAGACATGGTATACCATCAAATCCTGTGGTTAGCTGCAGATTCAGCACTATCATGGCGTGAGATTGCTGTCACTCACAAAATGGTGGAGCTGCCAAGTCACAGATTTGTGTTTTAGATTTTAAACGCAATGGAAAAAATACAGTGGGTACAGTGACTATAGGCCATTGAGGAAGGCACTGAGACAGCTGCAACCTCAATGTTTATAAACTTCCGAACACTCCCGCTCTGCTACAAAAAGAAATTGCTGGGGTATGAGAAGAAGTGGCCGCATTATGTTAATTTCAAAGCAAAACAGGGGAACTGAGAAGTGATGCAAAGCTCTACGCATGCCATCTATGCCACTGGAATTTATTGATTGTCTGAGAAACCGATTGCAGTCTCTGGTCCAATGGCCCGCTTTGGGAAATAGAGACAGCCAAAAGTTACTTTCAGCTGTCTCTATTTTGAATAGGGGACCATTTAAGACATTTATTTTATGAATGGGTGAGTGTGCCGATCGGCATACTAGCCCATTCATTTTCGCAGACCCGCCGGATGACAGCTACGGAGAGGTGAGTAACTTCTCTGGGGCATTTTAGTATTAGGGGGGCTTAGGGTTAGGTGCTAAGGGAGGGTTAGGGTTAGGACCATAGAAAGGGAAGGGTTAGGGTTAGGACCATAGAAAGGGAAAGGTTAGGGTCAGGCTGCAGGGAGGGGGGTCTTTGGGTTAGGCTATAGGAAGGGAGTACCCCCTGAGAAACTACTTGCACAAAGGATAATCTTAGTACGCTTCCCCCTCAGTCCTGGTTTTAAAAATGGCAATTTATTTAATAATATGTAAAGGTGAAGCTACACATACCAGTTCACTTTGAAATAAGTACTAACCATCTAGAGAACCTTTAATTTTCTCCAGTATGTCTATTTTATTCTCTGTGAACATTTCAATCCTCTACATAATCTCTATGGGCCTGATCCAGACCTACGCTCATGAAACGCTCATGTGCGTAGCGTATTTACGCCAGTGTATCTACGATGCACTCCCATAGGCACTCCCATTGTTTGTACTTACTCTGTTTTACGCCCAGCAAACCCTACCCTAACTTTACTGATCGTAACCGCGGGCGGCCGGAAGCTCCTTGCGTAGATACGACGCTTAGCACGCTCATGCCTGTACGATTTAAATACATCACCCCGCCCTCGGTGCGTATTTACAAAAATCGTATGCCAGGCACGCCCCCTCGACTGTAGTTATGAAGGTGGTATGCTCAAGGCCCATATGCTCAGATTTTCTGAGCGTAACATCTGCCCCACGCATGCGCAATAAGTACAAACGGCTGTTTTTACGCTTACGACCATCGTAAAAACGCACACGAACATAGGTCTGAATTATGCCCTATGTGTATATGTTAATCCTGTCACTCAGTAAACATAGTTCTTTGTAATACAACTGACAATTCTTTTAAAGGATAGATAGATTCTATAATGTAGCTATTTTCTTGAAAAATGAATACTTAATTCATTTCCAAGTAATTGCTAAGATAAATGGACTAAAAATCTTATGTTGTGACTTTTGTATGCTGCATAGCTGCTTTTGTTGCATTGACCGCATGTGTGTATTTCAGTGCACACACAAATCTGTGAGCGAGCAGCTCCACCATTTTGTGAGTGACAGCAATCTCACTCCATGATAATGCTGAATCTGCAGCAAACCACAGGATGTGATGGTATGCCTGTATTGCTTAAGGAACACGTCTATTAAGGCTCCAGCCTTAATGTCGTAATTTCATTGCTTTTTGGAGTTTGAGTGGTAAAGTTGTGAAGGTCTCTATATTATGTCAATGCAAGAAACCTTAATCAGACATGTTAAGCCGTAAGGTTTTTTGTCTATGGAATTTCATAGTTTTTTATATAGTTAAAATATTTAATATTTTTAGGCCTTGGCATTATGTAATACTTGAAAGATCACAGGCTCTGCATCCCAACTGCTTTACAGCACGTAA
>WWET01001791.1:308729-325351 GCA_011038615.1 Limnodynastes dumerilii | reverse complement strand
TGCCTAGGGCCGGCTGTCTGCAAAGAAAAGGAGACATTATCAACAAAACTTTTTTACCTTTTTGCATATAATTCATCCATCAAAGCTTATCTTCTATAACAATTTTATATTTCTATCTAAAAAACATTACATTAAACTGATTTAGCTGCATTGGTAAAGTACAACTTCACACTGGCAAGATAATGATCGAGATTAGTTCTTCAACAATGTGTGACGTACAAAACAAGGAAAGTGTGAACAGGATCTTGCAACATGCCTTTTTGGAAAAACCAAAGATTACAGTCAAAACATTAAAGATCACACCAATCCAATGAAAGTTCTCAATCAACATTATCATTTGCATTACACTTTGACACAGTAAAAGACGTGTTAATAATTTTCAGATATTACATCACACTGTGTTTGTGTAGGATTTTGTTACAATATTGCACTCTAATTGTAGTTTTTACCTTTGGCAAATTCTTGGATGGATGCTTTAACTGCAGCTGTATCAGTACTTGATCCAGCAGCTGCTAATAACATGCAACAAAACGTATATTATTTCACATTTAAAGGAATATGATCATTAATTTTTTTAGGACTAAAACTACAATGATATGTAATGTTATTGTTTACATTTTAGTTTTAAAGTTTGTTAAAGTTTTACTGTTTTAAATTAATGCCATCTATAGTTATACTTTGCAATTCAAGTCTAAAGTTCTGATTTTATTTGTCATTTGAAATGTATTCATAATGACTTTGTAATATTTTTTATTTTAGACATTTTATGTAATTTATTTATTTTGATATTCGTTTTTTAAACCTTAAAAAAATCTTGTTAATATTATTTAAAGTAAATAAAAAATTTGTTTTTTATTTTTTTTCACCATGATTTGTACCTTGTTCATCCACGTTTGTTGATCCATGGCTATCACCCACACATTCATAACTGCTTGGACCTATTGAGAAAACTGACACTGTAACTAACATTTACAGAGGTCTCACATGTGCATAGTAAACACTTACAGTGCAAACTGTAAAAAAAACCACTGCTATAGTTTTCCTTTTGGTCATTTCCCATTTGTAGTAAACAAACCTACAGTGGCACCTTCTCCAGTTTTTCGTGACTTTATACGTAAAGTTACACCTAGGAATAGAAATGATACCATATAGCTTATTTCACAATTGACCAAAAACAATTGTAAGATGCTCAAGTACTATCTACATGTTCAACTTGACTATTTAGTTATGCAAGACAGTAGATGATTAAATAAATTTAACAGTTTTAGCAAAATAAAACATTTGATCAAATATAAGTATATAGTCAACTTTAACTTTAACATTTTATTCAATACATTTCGGTGACACGTACCAATTGCATTAAAAGGCATCTTCTGGCTCTTTACAGGTGATGTATCCTCAAGTGGTATAGAGATAATGGGGCTGATCCAGAGCTACGCCCGCCGTAGTTAATATGGCGGGGGTAATATGGCGGGTGTAGGCGTAAGATCGGCTGAAAAGCCGAACTACGCATGCGCCGGGCAGATGTTGCTCACTAAATGGTATATATTTTACTTTGAAAATATAAATCTTGACATTTACAAATGACAAAAAAAGGTTCTTAATATATGACCTATGTGGTCATTTTCAAAGCTTTCAGGTATGACAAACTTCCAATCATAGAAAATGATTTTAAATTTTGTATGCTGACATCGTCAACAATTTTATTATAAAACATGAAGGCACGCTTTTTTATAGCACCACCTTGTTGGATTTGTTAATACAACGTTGTGTTCTCTGAGTCTTTTGGACTTCAGTTCTCAAGAGATCAGAAACAGGATTTCCTTTACAGAACAATTTGATTCATTTGGACCTTTTGTACTATTAGGTATCTGTCTGTACACAACTGTTCTTTTTAGAACATTCATCAACTTTTCTGAAAAACTATGGCTGGAACAACATTCAAGATGGTGCCATCTCGAAGGGGAGGTTTTTTGCTAAACATCGATGGCTTCTTGTTTAGCAAGAATAAACAGCGTGGTGATAGGTGTTCTTGGAATTGCACCGAGAAGAAAAGTGGAGATTGTCGATCGTATGCCACGACTATAGAGTTTGCTGAAAGTCGACAAGTGGTGTCTCACACTGAGCATAACCACAATGCCTGGGCCGAGAAAACCTGATGTGGCTATCGCTCGAGACAAAGTTAAACAATAAGCAAGAACAACCATGGAGACCCCAGCTCAAATCATCCAGCAAGTGACTTTGGAAATGCCTTCCACCAGCACAGCTTATATGCCCAACCGTGACGCCTTGCGACAATCCATCAAGAGGGTGAGACTCTCCCAAATTTCAGCATAGCCCATGTCCCTGAGCGATATCTGTGTCCCTGATAATTTGAAGGAATTCAACGGGGATAAATTCCTAGGCAAGGACAGTGTGTTTTGAAATGAATGTATTTTTCTTTTTTCCACAAAACAAAATTTGCAAAAACTGCAAGAGGCTGGAACCTTCAAGACCTGCCCAACGATCTTTAGACAAATTTACACCATTCATGCCATAGTTGGTACAGAAGCAACAACAAGATGTTTTGTGCCACTAGTCTTTGGATTGTTGTCGAGCAAAACGCAGGAGTGCTATGAACATTTTCTGTCAGACCTCATAGACTATGCTTTGGACATAGATCTTGCTCCCCAGTACATCCTTACATATTTCGAAATCGCGGCAATTAATGCAATACAACGCGAATTTGGAAGCTGTACAAACAAATGCTGCCTGTTCCATTTGGGCCAAAGCATTTACAGAAGCATACAAACTGCAGGATTGTCGCAACACAGATTTCACCCTCCTTATGAGACACATTCTAGCCCTGGCTTTTCTTTCACATAATGAAATCCTTGCTGCTTTTGATACTTTAAAAACACACTTGCCAGCAAAAGAAGAGGCTGTAGTGACATATTTTGAAGAAAACTATGTACATGGAAGACGCCGAGAAAGAACAAGGAGTCAAAGCACCAGAATTGCCCCAACGTTTCCCCCAAGTATGTGGTCTGTGTACAAAAACAACGATTTGGGTATCCCAAGAACCCAAAACAAATTGGAGGGCTGGCACCGATGTTGGAACAGCATTTTGGGCGAAAAGAAATTAGGTGTCTACAATCTCATCACCTACTTCTACAAGGAGCAGAACACCACTAAAACACACTTAGAGAGAGTGACAGCCAACGTTCAAACACCTCAACGCAGGGAACAGAAAACTAGAGAGACAGCATTGCAAACCTGCATAGCCCTTAGAAGTTCAGTGGACCTCATTACTTTTTTTTTACAGGGGATCGCCTACAATCTGCACTATTAAGGAACGTTTCCCAAAATGCATAACATGGATTGTCAAACACCATTGTAAGTCTCATATTAACATGCTAATTATTCAGTAATAGTGTCTATTTGTTTAAACAAATGTTATTCATTAAAACCTAACAATGATTTTGTAAAGCATGTAATGATAATTAAAAAAACATACTGTATCATAACAGGTATGAGCCAGATACAGTGTATTGTGTAGAAGGGACCATGGGCTGATCCAGAGCTACGCCCACCGTAGTTTATACGGCGGGCGTAGGCGTAAGATCGGTTGAAAAGCCGATCTACGCATGCGCCGGGAAGATGTTGCCCGGCGTAACTACGGCAACGCCCGATCATGGAGGGGACGTCCGTAGCACCAGCGTAGTAACGCTGGATGGGGTGTCCCCCAGCATTACTATGCTGTGGTCGGCGTTATCGTACTAACGGCGCCGTCCCAGCGTATTTACACTCCCTTACGCCGGCTGAAGTTAGTGTAGCCTGCAGCCGGCGTAAGGGAGTGTAAATACGATAAGGCAGGGGGAGTCCCACGATGTAACGCTGAGCGTTAGTACGCTCAGTGCTACATCGTAGGTCTGGATCAGGCCCCATGACACTTAGATCTGGGCGTGGCATACCGTGGTGTGATGGCATTGGACTTTGCAGTCTCAACAGTCATGTAAGCAGAATTGTCATGTGTGAGGTTTCTTGCAGTGTAAAGACAATTCTGAGAAACATACTACACTGTCTTGCGTTTTCTTTCAAAGGCATTCATAATGCAGAGACCTGGCACAAAGTGACCATCTGACAGATCCAGGATTGGCACACCTCAGACCTTGCATTCTACTAAAAAGGTAAGTGTTTAGTTGTGGTGACACTTTAAATGTACACTGTGGAAAGGTGGATAAAAAGGTGACCATTTTTTTGTAAACAGACATGGCAGATGCTGTGAGCACAGAGGGACCATCACACAGAAATCCAGGCTTGGCGTACCTTGGAGTGATGGCATTGGGCCCTGCATTATCCTTAAAAGGTAAATGTTTACTTGGGTTGATACTTCTATGTTGCACTGTGAAAAAGTTGCTGAAAACTTGACTTGTTTTTCTTTTTCTCATCAGCCAGGGGAGATGCTGTGAGCAGTCACACAGGGACCATCACACAGAGATCCAGGCTTGGCGTACCTTGGAGTGATGGCATTGGGCCTTGCATTCTGCCAAGACAGGTAAGCATGAGAAAGACGATAACGTTTGTTGAATTGTGCGTGCATTGAAACTATTGAACATATTTTTATTCCTTTTCTTCTACACCAGTGGTTCACAAACTTTGTACGTTACAGGGCAGATTGGGATAACAATAATTTGAAACGTAACACATTTCTAATACCAAAGTATTAGAAATCAGTAGCTTATTTTAAGATATCACAACGCTTCGCTTGTGAGTGAATTTACGTGTGGCGGAGACGTAAAATTGCGTTTGGTTAAGCACTGCACATGCGCACCATAGAAAATACGCTCCTTAATGTAGCGTAAATGTGAACGTATGGGCCATTCACGTATGTGTCACGTAAATACTTACGTGTGGGCGTGCCAATTTTACGTGAGTCTAAAATACGTCTGAAATACGCTATGTAGGCGGGGGTTTGTATTTAAAGTGTACAGTATGCGCGTGCTTAGCTGCGTAAATACGTGTTGCACATACGTACGTGAGCGGATAACATCGGTTATGTGGGCAAAAGTTAAGGTAGGGTTTGCAAAGCGGATCTCGGACAAAATACTTACATTCAAGGGATGTGCCAAGGGGAGTGTATAGAAAGTACGCACGCGTAAATACGCTACGCGAGGAAACATATGGCAAGCGGAGTTCTGGAGCTACCACAATAACTTTAAAAAAAATCTCAACGTATTCTGCTTCGCCACCCAACAATTCTCAACTTTGCAACCTTCCTCTATGTCATTTTCGTACCTATATCATGTGTCCTTCAACTCATCACCTCACATGTTATCCTCATGTCTTTTCCACCTTAACATTCATCACATGATATGTTTTCCATGCAACTTGCAATCTAAGCCTGCTGTGTTGTTGTGTCCACATCCTCTCCTGCTGTGTTATTGACCATCAACATCTTGTCCTTATGTGTTTTACTCCTTTATGTCATCTCCACCTGTGTTCTCCACATTCAACATCATATCCTCCTGTGTTTTCACCCTTGCAGTCATCTCATCCTGTGTTCTCCACCATTAACATCATCTACACCTGTGTTCTCCCACATCAACATCATCTCCTCCTGCGTTTTTACCCTTTTAGTCATGTCATCCTGTGTTCTCAACCATTCCACATGTTATCCTACTGTGTTTTCCCCCTTCAAATAATCTCCAACTGTGTTGTCCCCCTTCAAATCATCTCTACCTGTGTTCTGCCCATCCACATCATCTCCTCCTGTGTTTTCACCCTTTCAGTCATGTTATCCTGTGTTCTCAACCATCCACACTGTGTTGTCCACCTTCCAATAATATATTAGTGTGTTGTGAACGTTTAGAGCATAGCAGAAGGCAAGACAGACCCGGTACACTGTTTGTGGACCAGTGTTTTACAGGTTGAAGGCAGAGTAATGACAAAGAAATGTTCCATCGCACTAATGAAGTATTCACACACGTCTGGAGGATGACATAGGGCCTTGCAGCACCCTCATCCAGGTAAGCATGACAGTGTAGAGAGTGTGTAAGAAATTGTCATTCAGTAACCTATGATTTAGACTCTTGACATACACAAGTGGGAAAGAAGAGTGAATCAGCGGTGCTGTTATCAGCAGTTTGATGGGATATGATGAATGGGGGAAGCGCAGGGAAAATTGTCGACAAACTTCTGCTAAGATGACAGTCGGTGAATTGTCGTGACAATTGTAGTGAGAATTGTGGAATTTTGATTAATTGTCGTTTATGTTATGTCGGGAAAGACGTTGTGCCGGGATTTTCAACTTGACGGTAAAATAGTCATTTAGGTTATGCCGGGAAAGACGTTGTGCCAGGATTTTCAACTTGACGGTAAAATAGTCATTTATGTTATGCCGGGAAAGACGTTGTGCCGGGATTTTCAATTTGCCGGTAAAATAGTAGTTTAGGTTATGCCGGGAAAGACGTTGTGCCAGGATTTTCAACTTGCCGGTAAAATAGGCGTTTAGGTTATGCTGGGAAATACGTTGTGCCGGGAACTTCAACTTGCCGGTAAAATTGGAGTTTATGTTATGCCGGGAATGAACACAACCGGGATCTTAATGTGCTGGGATTTATTACGTGCCGGGATTAATTCCGTGTCGGGACTTTAATGTAGCGGGATTTCCTTTACCGGTAAATTACTGTGACAGGTATTTTAAGTGTCGGGAATTACACAGTGTAGGTATATTGCAGCCATCGGGATATCAAGTGACGGTATTGTTCATATGCCGGGATTATCGCTGCTGGTAAATTCGAGGAGGGATTATAAGCGCCGTGATATTAAGCGTCTGGAACATGACTACCACCGCACAGTGCACTCCATATACATATACACACACAGTGCATTCCATACACACACACACACACACACAGTGCACTCCATATACATATATAGACACACACACACACAGTGCACTCCATAAATACACATACACAAACACACACACACAGTGCAATTCAGATATACACACACACACAAATTTGTACCTGTTCACAGATTCTGCAGTCAGCAGCCCTGCAGAGACAGGAAAGGAGGGCTTTTCTTACAGTTAGCAGGAGGCTGCCTCTGCCCCACTCCGCAACAGGCATCCTTGCAATTGGCTGCCTGTTACTCTGTAGCAATGGCTAGGACAGCCCCCTGGCAACTGTAAGACGATCTCTTCTTTCCTCTCTCCTGGCTGCAGCCTGCGAGAGCCGATGGTTCTTTAAGTGCTGTGTCTCCCTCATTAGCCCAATTCTGATCCTGTACTGTGGAGGCCTCTCAGGGGAAGTGTTTTACTGAAAGAGGCCTCTGCAGTACGGGACCTGCACTGAGTCAATGAACGGGATGCAGCAGCTGCTGATCTGCTAACATTTAAAAAAAAATGACGTGCTGTCCTGATGAGGCTGCCTCCGTGCGGCCTCATGAGGGTACTGGTCTACCATGAAACTTCCCGGCAAGGCCGATTGCCAATCCGCCCCTGACTTTATATGTAGGACTGTAAATCTGTAAAAGTAGTTAAAAAAATTCAAACATCAAAAATTTCCAAGGTTTTCTCCGAGGAAGGGGGGAGGGGTTGGTCTGTGTCCGGGAATTTCTTGTTGAAAAGGGTGTAACCCTAATGAGCACAATATGAGCTGCGGCGGCTTGTGTTCTAAGGAGTGTGTTGAGGGAGGAAAGGGTGGAGGGGTGTAATAGATTTACAGTAAGGGTGTGTCCACGCAAGTGCACTGATCCACAGCTAAACAGAGGTACACAAGGACTGTTTACATCTAAACATTGTAATGTTTCTATTAAAAATAAAAAATTTTCCCATTTACAATCCAACAGTGGCGCTCACAATCAGAACCACCATTAACAGTCAGCGTGCCCCACCCTGCACAATGCATTTGTACACATAGCTGCATTGCACTTAGCTGCTGTGTGCCCGCATGCAGTATGGGTTCTGTGCGCCACTGCAAACTGGCATTTGCAACATACACACTGTAGACTGCTAATATTCGGCCGTGTGTATTTTAGAAAAAGGCCCCATTCCGCGTTTCATCTGGAGACTCCAGACTTTCTCAAAGCGAAAAAGTCTTTGAGAAAGTCTGGATTCTCCAGACGAAACGCGTCAGAGGGTGAACACCAGTCCTTTAATCACGTTGGAGCAGGGAATCCTTAACCATCTATAGCTATCATAGTGTTAAGTGCCGTTTCCTACACTTACCTGCCTCTTCTCCAGCGCCATCTTCCCTGGGCCCGACGCTCTCCACTGCATGCCGTCACGTGAACGGACGGCATGCAAATTAGCCATGTGTCCGCCCTCTCTCCACAGCTCCCCGGCGCTCAGTCCTGCATTGCGTCCTGGTTGCCTAGCAACCAGAACGCTGCGTCCATCTGCCCCGCAGCACAGCGGTGCGATTGGTCATATCTCCCTCTGACCTCAATTCTCAGTGCCCTAACGTGACTGGAGGCTGGTCCTGGTCCTGCTTGTTCATTGGCCAGCCTCCCCTGTAAATAGTCCTGCAGGCACAGCAGTCTCCCGCCGGTTATAGCGTCTGCTGCCCGTGCTTCTGTTCCTCTAGCTCTCCCATCTCTTTATATCTTTGTTCCAGCTTTCTTGAGTGCCCCATCGTTGTCCCTTCCTGGTTCCTGCTCATTATCCATTTGTGTCAGCCTCCTTATCTTTTCCTTCCTGTTTATCCCTTCTGTGTTAACCTGTTCCTTCCCTGTTTGCCTGTCTGTGTTATCCCTTTTGGGATTCCTCCTTGGTGTGAGTGCAGCGTGAATCTCCCAGTCAGTCTTGTGAGTCAGTCCGGTCTGGTCTCCCTAGTTCGTCTGTTCAGTGTTACCTGTTGTTCGTCAAGTACAGTTCCTTCTGTTACTGCTTCGCCCACTTACCTGCTTCCTTTCGTCCATTCCCTCTTGGTCCCATTTCCTCCTCCGGGTTATCTCTAAGGTGTGTATCCTGAAGAAGTCCTACCAGCTCCAGTCCATCCCCACCTTCAGGGGCTCTGGCGAATACTCAGACAGACGCAGGCTCTACATATTGGTGAGTAACCCGCTTCCTCTCTCTCTCTCTTGTCTCAGGTCACCCCGGTACTTAGCCAAGGTAATCCCGGGGTACCATACTTACCCGGACGCCCGGTGGTGTCCTAACACATAGCTGCTAAAGCGGGAGTCCAAGTCTCAGCCGCAACCATCGGGGAGTGTAAGCAGTGGAAGAGTGGAGAGGAGGAGTTTCATTTGCACGTGGAGGAGAAGGAGGAATCCATCTAACGCCTTGCCGATACCTCTCTTCACGGTGCACCGCCCGGTCTGATCAACCGGAGCAGCCGCATTCAACGGAGCACAGCTGGGAACTCGGTCAGGCCAAAGGAACTGTCCCGTTTATCGGGGTAAGAGCCATATACTTTCTCCCCAGAACCCTGCACTCCACATGCTTCCAAACAAAGTTATTCACTCGAATTTCCCTGCATAACCTGCTCCTGATATTTTATACAAGGTGCTCTACATCTGAACATTAACTGTCATCTTTGAATTTATTAGGGACGTGGTGTTCAATGTGATATATATCACATATATTACGGAAAGCACTTTTACTCCTATTATTTTATACTTTATAGATGTTTTATTATTTGATTGTATGGTTTTAGAATAGTGTTCTTAGAATTCAATAAAAAAGTTTCTACTAATTAACATATTTTGTGCCGTTCTCCACTTATGGTTAATCAAAGTCAACTACCAAAACTTATATTAATCTAGATATAAATTCATGAATGGATGAATTATTAATTTAGTGAAAGATAATTTTTTCTGGATCTAATTCCCTTTTTAGCGCTGTTTCTCCCCTTTTTTCATGTTTTATACCCCGTGTGGTGGTTGTTGAGGAGAAAACACACTCCTCTCAAACAGCAGCTTTTTGTTTAAGAAAAGGTATCTTAATATTATAAACAAGTATATTGTATACTTAGCGCCATCTTTTGTTTCCATTTTTCCATGACTGGGAATTACATGGGGGTTGCAATGATAGTTGGGACACAAAAAGGGGGGTCTGGAACATACAAGAGAGGCTGCCATGGAGACATATAAGGGGGCTTATAGGATCGCAGGAGACATATAAAGGACAGTCCCTTTATATGTCTTTAGCCATCCTATCAGCCGTCTTACATGCCTCCATGGCTGGGACATAAGGGGGCTGCAATGATAACTAGAGACATATAAGGAGGGTGTTAGGATGACTAATACATGCATGGGGGCTGCATGATGGCTGGGAGAGATTTTTTCTCTTTAACCATTTTAAACTATATAAATATAAATACATTTAGTCTGTGCATATGATATTAAAATTTAAAGGTATAATTTTTATTTTTCTATTTTATATTATTACTACTGCCATTACATTGAATATTTGGAATTATGATTTACAAGTAACAGCGTAAAAAACATTACTAAGGTGTTGTATGGAAGGAGGTCTCTGGGGCACTGTGAGTTACCGCATCGGTTGATATCAACCCTAGTAACGCCACTGCTTGAATGTAACACTTACATCCTCTATTAGTCAAAAGAACTAAATTTTACAGCCTATGCAAAGTAAGATAGCATTATATAATCTCAAAACACATGGATAAAATACATCCTACATCCAATGTTATTTGTTGCACCTAGATGATCGAGGATAATGCTAACTGCACTTTTTCAGAAAGTTATACTTCAATAAAATGTGACCAAATTGAAATTTATTTTATGAACAAAATAATGCTATACTGTCAGGTGGCATAAGAACTGTAGCACAAGAGATCTGATATCTTATGAGAACAGGATGGAGTTCCGTGTCTACAACAGGAGATATGAATATGAGTTATGAAATGGTTGTCACATTGCTGCTGTCATGCAACTGCTTGTGACTTGTTCACTTTGCGTTTTTCAAACAGCCAGTGGCACAAATACACTCACCTCTCTGTATAAAAAGCTGCTGTAATAATCATTAGGAAGAAGTTAGAACCTTTCTATAGGGACTATAGTTAAGTAAGTATGGTTTATGTTCACACAAGGTGTGGAAAACAATCACATTTTTCTTGTGCACACACAATGCACTTTCATTACAGATCTGGATCCTCAGGATCATATGGAAGTGTATAGGACAGAAGTGTGTGGCAGGCTGCATATGGGATGCAGTACTTACCAAATGGCAAATTTACGTGTCCGCCACGCGTAAATTCGCTCCGAAGCGTTGTTCTGGATAAGGCCTGTTATGTTCTATTTAGACTTCTATATTTTCCATATTTTACGTGGGGACAGAACAGAAGTTTTAAGGTGAGGTCACTTGTTTGTAAGTCAGTGCAGGTGAGAGCTGTGGCAAGGTCTGGATCAGCTCCCGACTTATTGGAATATAGATTACTATATTAAAAGCTTTATGTTTGATAAATCAGTAGAACATTACTATCATATGAACTACCTATAGGTCAGGAGAGACTCCTCTACTACTCTTTATTAGAAGATGATGTTGATGTTAAAATAATGCTAAAGACACCAATTATTTTGCTATCTACTCATTGGTTCAGTAAAAAGAACAAACAAAGATGAATTATTTAGTATAAGTTCTGAAAGTATATTATAGATGGTGGGATTGGTCCTTGTCATAAAGCTAAATCACTAAAAAGACAATTGCATTACTTGTACCTGTAAGTAATATATATATATATATGATTGTAATGCCATACAGAATAAAGCAGTTCAAGACTAAAATATGTCTTAAAGTAAAAGCATTAAAAAAACTAAAAGTGTATATTCTCTGCATAAACAATGTGTTACATATGCACATGACTTCTCCATTTCCAATGGGCCAGGTATCTACATTTACTCCCCAACTAAGCAGGAAACAGACATACCAATGTGGATATAAATTAAGATGGTTAACAGGTGCTAGGATGGTGGCATACAGGCTCGGTTCCGAATGCTGTCTTTTAGAAATAAAGATAGATGAAAACTGATTTTCGGCAGTCTCTATTTCGAAAAGGCAGCCTTATACGATTTTTTTAGAATGAGTAAGTATGACGATCAACATACTTACCCATTCATATTTGGAAGCCGGAAACGCTGCACCCGCCGCCTACCACAGACCCCATCTGAGAGGGAGGGTTAGGGTTAGGCTGCCAGGAAGGGAGAGTGAGGGTTAGGCTGCGGGGAAGAGAGGGTTACTGTCAGGATGGAAGGAAGGGAGGGTTAGGGTTAGATTAATGGAAGATGAGGGTTAGACTTAGGGTTAAGAATGGAATTATGCTCACCTTTCGGCTCAGCGTCTTCGTTCTGCAGATGACTGATTGCTTTGCCTCTTCAAAACTGGCTGTGACAGAACGTTCCTTTTGCAAAAAGGGCCGTTCTCAGTGGCGACCCACCTCTGTGTTACATACCCAAGATGTTGGATGAAACTACTGTAAGTGTGGCTTCTATTCCTGTTGGGCAAAATGATGGACTTCTTATTTAATAGCATGATGAAAATAGTTTAAAATGCAGCTGTATGTACAAAATCATTGCAACCTATGTTATTGTTACATGTGATAGCTAGAAGCCCAAGATGCTGGTAAAACTGAAGATACTGATGGCAGTTCTGGCACTTGCCTGCCTTCCACTTGCAACACAGTAAGTTGACAAACTCATTTCATAAGCCTATACATTTATTTATTTCTATTTAGCTTACTTCACTCTAATCTTATTGGGCCTAATCTAGAATTCATCACATACTGTGCCACCTTTACCATACATTCATTATACACTGTGCCACCTTTACCATACACTACCCCTTCATCACATACTGTGCCAACTTTATCCCCCACTGCCACTTCATTATACACTGTGCCACCTTTATCACACACTACCCCTTCATCACATACTGTGCCACCTTTACCATACACTACCCCTTCATCACATATTGTGCTACCTTTATCTCACGCTGCCCCTTCATCACATACTGTGCCACCTTCACCATACACTACCCCTTCATCACATATTGTGCTACCTTTATCACACTCTGACCCTTCATCACATACTGTGCCACCTTTATCACCCACTGCCCCTTCATCATACACTGTGCCCCTTCATTATTCAGTGTCCACTGCCCCTTTATCACATACTGTGCCCCCTTCAAATGTTACTTCTTTATCACATACTATGCCCCTTGATTATAAAACTGTGCCTCCTTCAATGTTGCCCCTTAATCACATACTGTGCCACCTTTATCCCCTGTTGCCAATTCATCACAGACTGTGTCACTTTTATCCCCTGATGTCCTCTGAAAGACCGCATATACGCAATCTAGTACCGAAACGATACGTAGATTACGTACTATAGTCACTACACATGCGCAGTAGCCATATATCGGCACATTATGGCCGTCACAGTGCTGTAGACACCTTGTGGCGCCTTATAAGTAAACGATAATAATAATAACTTTTTTTTTTTAATATATACATAAAATGTAAGAGTATGAATTATTGGTTACTTTTTATTAATGTTTGGTGTCTTTATTCATATTAAGGTCTGAGGAAGAAGATGAAAATGAGAATGAAGAAAATGATGACGATGACGATGACGATGAAGATGATGACAAGGATGAAAAAAAAGATGTGGAAAAACCAAACAAAGGCTTAGCACGCCCCTGCAAAACCTCTAAATGTCTAAAAGATAATGCTTTGGGCATTATCCCAGCTTCACTAACAGATTCCTCCTGTGAGTACATAAGTTATTCCATTACTATTCTATTGCACTGCTTACTGTTCTCACAATAACATTTATATACTGTATATAAGAAATATGGGCCTGATCCAGACCTACGCTCATGAAACAATCATGTTCGTAGCGTATTTATGCCAGCGTACCTATGATGCACTCCCCTTGGTCGTATTTACTTTTGCATTCTTACGCTCAGCAAACCCCACCATAACTTTTCTGTTCGTAACCGTGGGTGTCCGTAAGCTCAATGCATAGTTACGATGCTTAGCACACCCCTACTGTACGATTTAAATGCCTCACCCCGCCCTTGGTTCATAATTACGGATTTCTTATTCTTATTTAAATACGGAGCTGTTACGTTCAAGTCCCATACGCTCAGATTCTCAGACCGTAACATGAGCGTAACATCTGCCCCGCACATACAAATGGCCATTTTTACGCTTACGCCCGTCGTACAAACGCACCCGAGCGTAGGTCTGGATCAGGCCCTATATGAGTTTGGAATCACATTATAGCTATATTTATTTATTAATGAAAGATATACTTTTATTTATAGCACTAGGATATTACTAAGGGCTTTAAGATGTTAAACAATAAGACTTGGTAATGACAGACAGATTGGGAGATAACAGGACTTTCAGGTAACCTTACTATCTATAGGATAGATGGTTTGATACATGAGGGTAAAGAGAAGGGAAAATTGGAAAGTATACTGGGTGTTATTAAAGTAAAAGATGAATAAGAGGAATTTGGTAAGCTTGTCTAAAGAGAATTTTAGGGAGTTTAAAGCGTTTTAATGGAGGCTAGGTTTGTGGAAAGTGAAAGTTTAGATTAGTAAGATAAGTATGATATCTATCTTACCTATTGGTCTATAGCCCTTATTGCAGCTTCCCCTGCTGCTTTTATAAAAGGAAACAAGAGACGCATAGCGTGTGGTCTTTACCAGCAGGTCAAAAAGGATCGACAGTAATAAAACACAAATGAAAGTAAAAAGTGCTCATTAAGACATTTTTTAAATTAAATATTAATTAAAATCAAAAATGGAAAATTAGCAGCAGTCAAATTATTAAAAGTCCACAAAAATAATTCAATGTAAACATATATATAAAAGTCTGCAAAAGCAAAGTTTCTTGACCATTGTAATGAGGCACTGGTTAATGATCAACAAACAGTCTCTGTATTCAAATAAGATTACTGCAGTGGTTTTATGAACTTTTAATAATTTGATTGTTGCTAATTTTCAGGTTTTTTTTTTATTTTTACAAACCATCGATAATAACGAAAAAAAGATAACTCATCTTACTAAGTGCTCTTTTCTTTAATTTGTCTTGTTTATTTTTTATTCCCTGTTGGCTTATTTCTGTATATTTGTTTATTATCATTTCTCTCTTTCTTTCCTTCTATCTCTGATTTCCCATTTTTCTCTTACCCTGCTCTCTTCACATTACTTCCATTCTGCCTAGTTCTGTCTTCATCTCTCTGATTCTCACCCCCCTCCCCACCTGAATCAAGGTAGAGTTTCCAAACCCCCAGGGACCTCAGCTCCTTTAGTCCATTTCTTAGTGTCCAGCCGTGCGGATGCAGATCTGTGCAGAGTAGTTAAGGTAGGGTTCTGGACACATTAATGTCTAAAACTTCTTCTGAAAGAGGCAGGGCCGGATTAAGCCTTCGGGGGGCCTGGGGCACTTGAGAAAGGGGGGCCCTATGATCTAAAATTAAGAGCATAGGGGTAGATCCAGAACTCCGCTTGCAATACGCTTCCCCGCGTAGCGTATTTACGTGTGCGTACTTTCTATACACTCCCCTTGTCACACCTTGTGAATGTATGTATCTTGTCCGAGATCCGCTTTCCAAACCCTACCTTAACTTTTGCCCACGTAACTGATGTCATCCGCTCACGTACGTATGAGCAACACGTAACATTTAAGCAACTAAGCACGCCCATACTGTACACTTTAAATACAAACCCCCGCCTACATAACGTATTTCAGACGTATTTTAGACTCACGTAAAATTGGCACGCCCACACGTAAAGATTTACGCTAAACATACGTGAATGGTTCACATTTACGCTACGTTACGAAGCGTAGTTTCTATGGTGCGCATGTGCAGTACTTACCAAAACGCGATTTTACGTCTAAACTCGCTCACAAGCATTGTGCTGGATTTGGCCCATAGTGTCTATGCCCGAGAGAGTCATAAAAAGTATTTGTAAATATTAAAAGGCAGTCCTACCAATTCATAAAAGAATTCATATTAGTCTGTGTCCCTTTGTGTCCATATAATAGTCTGTGCCCCTTTGTATCCATATAATTATTAGTCTGTCCCCCTTTGTGTCCATATAATAGTCTGTGCCCCTTTGTATCCATATAATTATTAGTCTGTCCCCCTTTGTGTCCATATAATAGTCTGTGCCCCTTTGTATCCATATAATTATTAGTCTGTCCCCCTTTGTGTCCATATAATAGTCTGTGCCCCTTTGTATCCATATAATTATTAGTCTGTCCCCCTTTGTGTCCATATAATAGTCTGTGCCCCTTTGTATCCATATAATTATTAGTCTGTCCCCCTTTGTGTCCATATAATAGTCTGTGCCCCTTTGTATCCATATAATTATTAGTCTGTCCCCCTTTGTGTCCATATAATAGTCTGTGCCCCTTTGTATCCATATAATTATTAGTCTGTCCCCCTTTGTGTCCATATAATAGTCTGTGCCCCTTTGTATCCATATAATTATTAGTCTGTCCCCCTTTGTGTCCATATAATAGTCTGTGCCCCTTTGTATCCATATAATTATTAGTCTGTCCCCCTTTGTGTCCATATAATAGTCTGTGCCCCATTGTGTCCGTATAATAGTCTGTGCCCCTTTGTGTCCATATAATAGTCTGTGCCCCATTGTGTCC
>WWET01001791.1:285662-298156 GCA_011038615.1 Limnodynastes dumerilii | reverse complement strand
TCCTCAGTAGTTTCTAATGTAATGCCATTAAGGATATATTGAGCTTTTGGGTTTTTGCGTCCCAAGTGCATGATTTTGCATTTTTGCATTTAACTGCCATTGCCACACTCTTGATTGGTCTTCTAGCCTATCTACAAAACCTAAGGGGATCCCTCATGTGGTAAATGAGGGCCCTTACAAATTTAGCTTTGGGGTATAACTAATGTCTATTTATGCCACTCTCCAATAGGATGTAATTAAAGCCAATGAAAGGTTAACTCCTAATACAATATTATGGAGAAAGGACTGGGCTCGTAGCTCATGACCCACCTGATTAAATAATGTAAGTAATAAGGTTCTGAACCAGACTGCTGTGCTAGCTATTTCTAAATACACAGAGGTCTGGCAGTCTGCACGGAACAGTGTAGGGCGGATTTGGCAGCAGTTATGCTGCCATAAGGCTACTATAAGTGTCCCTCACAGTACAGAGTTCAGGCAGGCAGAGGGGAAGGGCTGCCCTGTTGGATAGTTCTCCAGGCATACACAACTATTTTACATACGCCTGGAGATTTGTTGCGTAACACCTGGCATATGCATTACCAGAAAATCACCCGACTATCACAAGCAGCTTGCGGAATTTCATGTGACATTCTCAAGTCTGAATCGAGGCCCAAGAGGGTAACAGCAAAAAATATTATTAAGAATGGTAAATCTTATTAATATACTTTTACTAATTAGCGGTTATTTTATTTTTATTTAAATCAGATTTTTCACATATAACATTTAAACAATGTTAAACGCATGCAGTAAAACCCTCTAACAGAAGATTACACCCCTAGGGTGTGGCTCCCTGCAAAGAACGGCCCCTTTTTTGATAGGGTCTTCCTCTACCAGACAGTTTTGAACTGTCTGGGATATTGATTGTTTATGCCTCGAACCCCCGAGCATCGAACACAATGCTCCAAAAGGTAAGGCTAAAAACTACCCCCAACCTTCCCCTAATTCTAACCCTAACCCTCCCCTTCCATTAAACTAACCCTCCCTTCCCCACAGCCTGACTATAAGCCTCCCTTCTCCCTAGCCTGACCCTAATAATCCCTTCTCTATAGCCTAACCCTAACCCTCTCCTTCTATGGCCCTAACAATAACCCTCCCTTATTAAGAGCCTAACCCCCCACCCCACACACACACTAAAAGTCTCCTGAGAGGTTACTCACCTCTCTGGAGCTGTCAGCGGCGGGTCCTGCAGCTGTACGAAAATGAATGTGTGAGTATGCCGATCGGCACACACACCCATTCATTCCTAAAAAAATTCTAAAAAGTCTCCCTATTTGAAATAGAAACAGCCGAAAAGTAACATTCAGCTGTCTCTATTTCTGAAAACACATCATTGTTGCGGGGATGGGAACTGACACCCCTTGGATTGAAATTATTACTGTCTTTATTACATAGGCTACACTAGTTATAAAGGACCTGATTCAGAGTTTGAAATTTAGGACCTGATTCACACTTAAGAATCTTCTTAAAATAAGAACTTACAGTCACTCCTGGACAAAACCATGTTGATTGCAGGGGGGATTCATTTATTTGTATTCTTTGCATGCAGGGATATATCTTTGAATTGCTTACTGCACATAGATACTGACCAGCTTCACTATCACACTGTTATTTAGACTTGGGCTGGGAAATATCTAATCTCAAAACTAGTACTGTTTGCAACAGATGAAATTTGACTCCCCTGCAATCAACGTGGTTTAGCCCAGGTGTGACTTTAAGTTCTTATTTTAAGAAGATTCTTAAGTGTGAATCAGGTCCTAAGAGAGGAAAGTTACTCCTGGGCTAAACCATGTTGATTGCAGGGGAGTCATATGTCATCAGTTTTAAACAGTATTAGAGTTGAGAGGTGGCGTTTCCCAGCCCAAGTAAGTAAGTAAATAACAATGAAATAGTAAATCTGGTCAGTATCTTTGTGCAGTAAGCAAAAGCAAAGATATATCTCTGCAAGCAAAGAATACAATTAACTTGACTCCCCCTGAAATGAACATGGTTTTGCACAGGAATAACTTTCCTATCTTATTTTCAATCTCTAAATCAGGTCCAAACTGACTATCGAGTAAGAGGGGAGTGTGAAGCAGTAGGAGAGGGAGGAGACAAAGCTTTTGTTGTAGAACGTCATCTAAGGCTGATTCATCCTTTATTACATGCAGATTACAATAATAGAATTTACATTTTGATTGCATTTGCCATTCTGTGTCTGGGAATAGAAAATTAGTGGGAAATTGTCACCGAATCAACTATTGAAAGTATTACCCTATAGATTTCTTTGTCTTTCAAATGTATATTTTTATTGTCAGGGTATAAATAAATCATTTTCAACTTAATGTAAAATTAGTTCTGCCAAAATCTATATTTTCATTCCTAATAAATGAGACTAAAGATTTTTTCAACATTTTTGTTGGCAAGAAACACTAGAATGTAACCTTTTTTTTTTTATTAGTGACTCACCAAGAAAGTGCATTTAGCCAGTTTAATTGTCATCTTGATTGAATCCCTTGATTGGAATAACATAATGACTTGATATAACAGTTTTGAGAATTAAGACACTGAAGGCATGTCATAACTCTTATAGGAACAGTTGACCGTTCCAAGTAGTAAGTTCAGAGAATGTGTGGCTGAGCTCCTGACTATATCGTTTAGGTTATAAATAATTTGGTTTTATTCCGAGTTTACATCACATGCGACCAAACTGTGGTCCCAGCTTTATAGTTGATATAATAAAATAATGAGTAAAATATGTATACACCACTGTTTTAGGATGCTTGCCTAAAATCTGCTCAGCTATTTACTATTTGGTATCTCAGGGAGGTATTTATTAGGCATTATGGACATGAAGGAAAATGTATGTAGTTGAAAGTACTGTATGTTTCTGGTTGATTGCCAGAATTTCCACTAAACTTACAGCATTTGTTTAACTATGAATGAAACAATATAAATAATATATTAAAATCAGTCAGCAACGCTTTGTACCCTATAGAAAATAGATGAATTTGTTCATTTTAAATAAAGTTGATAAATGCAGACTCTAAACCATGCCCTTACCTTTCCCACCTCCCACCTAGTGTACATGCTGTATGCCTCCCGTCTAGTCCAACTTCCAGCACTACTATACATATATATACATAATCGTGTAGTGATTAGAACGGAAGTGTGTAGCACCCTGCACAGTGTATGGTGCAAGGTGCGCTCGCGCTGTTGCAGAGATGCTGGCCGGCTGCAGAGATGCTGGCCGGCTGCGGTAGTGTCCGTGCTTAGCAACGGACCATCAACAAAGGGGCTCGTGCAGTAGCGCTAGGCGCTACTAGAAGCTGCGGTCCGCGAGGTGCCCCTAGAAGCTTCCCCTGCGTGAGGCACCCCTAGAAGCTTCCCCTGCGCAAGGCTGTGAGTGAGTTGGCGGGCAGTTGGCGTGAGGTGCACTGTGAGCTGAGGTATGTGTGTGAGACGGGTGACGGAGAGGTTGCAGTGAAGGAGAAGAGAGTGGGCGGTGAGAGGAGAAGCTGTGGACATTGGAGGAGGTGTCAGGAGAAAGAGAGAGAGAGCCGGAGATTTAAAGTACACTGTGACAGCAGATAGTGAGCGGTAAAAAAGGTGATTGGAGCCGGGAGGTGCATTGGAAATAGTTGAGACAGCGGACAAGTGGTGGTAATAAAGGAGGTATCAGAAAACAGTGAAAGCAGTGAGCAGGGGAATAACGGAGGGGCTGACAGAACAAAACTGAGGTGATAGGAGACTGTCAATAACAGAGGGAAATATCGGACTACAGCAGAGAACAAGCGGAGAGAGGGAGAAGGAAAGTGGAGTGATTGATAAAAGTGACAGTGGTAAAAGGAGCCTGGAGAATTAAATAAGTAAAGAGTAAAAGGGTGAAATTGATAAAAATATTTTAGGATAAGCAGTTAAGTTAGAAGTCTGACAGCTAAGGGGAACATTGTGAACAAAAGCCAGCTTTAAAGAAAATAAGGGAAAAGTATTGTGAGAAAATTTGCCTGAAAACTGTGCAAAGTAATGTTTCCAACTGCAGAAAATAACCATTTCAATCCGTTACACTGTGATGTCTGTTACTAGCAACCATTGAGAGAAGTGACATTGTAATAGCATCCGCTACATAGGATTATAGCTAACTACAAGTGTTTGCAGTGAACTTGAATACTGTCTGCATATTACAGTCACCCGCTACATAGGATTATAGTTAACTACAAGTGTTTGCAGTGAATTTGAATACTGTCTGCATATTACAGTTATTTGTTTCATTGGATCTATAAATATCTGCAAGGATCTATCTGCAGTGAACTTGTCCACCGCCTACAGCCTACAGTTATTCACTACAGTGGATTATAAATATTTACAGGAATTACTTTTATTTCTTTCATCACGGCCGCAACGATATTGCTAGCACAAGACTTTATATTGTTATGTATATAGAGGTACCTCTTTACTAGGGTATAAGTATACAAATACAAACTACTACATTTTGTGTGATTGTCCGCTAAAGACATGTTTTGAAATGTAGTCCAGAGTGAGGACTGAAGTTTTAAAAGAACCTTTAAATGTCTAAAGTAATAATAATTGTTATTAGTTAATTAATTTCCATCACCTTATTAAAAGGGGCTATTTGTGTCATTCTAGGTTTTACTCTTAGAGTAAAACTGATTGCTAGGATTATATGATATGATGCTCTTACTGCTCGAGTGATTCATATGTAAATTATCATTGTATAGCCACTGGTATATTTATTGATCTGTTTTGATGTGAAGTTTGTTTAACTTCTTTTCTCAACTTTAATTTTGGTCTTTGCCGACCCTCCAAAATAAACTAAAAACATTGTATCTTTTGAAACCAATCTGTTGTCATCTGTCTTCAAAACGGAATCACACTACTCTCACCTCTCCATAAAGCTTCAAAGGAACCTGAGGAACTAGTATAATTATAACACAGTTTCACTCCAGCTCTCACACATATAGCAAATTATTAGGGGAATTCGGTCATTAGATTAGAGTTGGGGTGTTACAAGTGGATAAAGAGTATGCCCAGTGCTATTACAGTGCTTTATAAGCCCACTGAGACACAGTCATGCAAAGGGCCACCACCAGAAATTTTGGGGCACGAGACATGGGACATGTCACTGCACCCCCTTTGTGACATCACACAGACCTTCAGCAGAGAATTACAGAAGGCCGATGTGCAGGGAAGTCCTGTGCACTGGCACTCGGTTGTACTGCCAGCCTGGGACACTAGTAGGAATTATTATACAGTGACTCACTGAAAATCACTACTTCCTAACAGTGTCTTGGCCCAAGTGCTTGTATCTGCTCAACAACAGCAGGAAATGGGGGAGTGAGAATATCACTGATTCCTACTAGTGTCCTTGTCGGGTCCGGGAGACTAGTAGGAATCAGTTATATACAGTGAGTATATCTAGTGGTTATCTGTATATCTGTCCAATAGTGTCATGGGCCAGACAGAGGGAGACTCCCCTTCCCTCTCTACAATGAATAATGGACCAAATCCAAAAGTTCATCGACAGGGTACTTGCACATTCTCAATGCATAAGTATCCTGAGTGATTGTACATTGCATTCTGCACAAGGCTGTTACACATTGGAACACACTGTGATGGTCTCCGGGGCATGACTGTCTGTGTTGTGGGGGAGCTATGTAAGTCGAACAGTATGGCTCGGCTAAGCCCTTATTTACGATTCTGCATTACGCACCAGTCCCATTTTGGGGTGGGTGCGTAATACTTAAGGTAAGGTTCTGAGCTTATAAGTACAGTGCTACTAGAATCATGCACATGTAAAGTCCATTCCATATGGAAGGACTCACAAGCTGTGTGGACGAACTTATAGGTCCGGCGTAATGTGTGTAATGTGCTTTGCATTAAGTTTACTTCACAGCTCCCATCCAAATGTGTTCACAGGTTATCTGCTCATGTTATTTTCTGGAGTCAGTCACTCCGCTATAACATTGTTATTCACTAGCCATAATAAACCAGAGGAAAAATGTGCTGATGTAGATAATGTTACGGATACTGTTTCCACTTACAATGTTACTATGAAGATTTGAGCCAAGTAACATCACAACACATAATAGTTAAATGTTAACTGATAAATGTTAAATAGTAGATAAAAAAAAATTTCAAGAGCCAAATTTACTAAGCTGCAGGTTTGGAAAAGTGGAGATGTTGCCCATAGCAACCAATCAGAGGCTAGCTGACATTCTCTAGTATGTAATAGGAAAGTGAGAGCTAAAAACTGATTGGTTGCTATGGGCAACATCTCCACTTTTCCAAACCCACAGCTTAGAAAATCTGACTCTAAGAATTATGAATACACTTAATAACAATAATAATAATTATTATTATTATTAATTTATATAATAAAAATTCTTTATGCACAATAGGTTAATAAAAAAAATACAAAAATTCCTTAAAAACTTAATTTGCTTGAAATAACCAAAGGTCTCAGCCAATTAATATTCTATTCAGAAGTCTTTGGCACAGGAAGGTCACCTTTTTTCTGACAAATTGTCCTTATTCGGCAGAATCATTGTCTCTTCTTCTATTGTACTGTGAAAGGCAAGAGAGGACACTTACATGGACTGAACTATCGCATTATTCAGGAGATTTACAGTACTTTGTGTCCTTCTTTTCTTACATGTATAAAGTCTGGGTAATTTTACACTAGGGTTAATGTGTCCTCAAAGGTCTTGAGATGAAGTAAAAAGTTTTAAAGTTTAGTTTAAGTAGAATTAAACCATATAATGGAAATACAATTTTTAAAACAATTTAACCTTTTATTTTAGACTAATAATAATTGACCTGATTCAAAATGAAAAGCAAAAATAATGTGCGTTCGGAAAACCCCAAGCAAATTATGAGTCTTTTTAGAGTTATCTCGACATGAATCTATGTATGAATCCAATGCAGTCATTTGCGTATGATCACATAACCTTCAAGCACAATTAAGTTTTCCGATCATACAGGCGCAAGTGCAGGATTATTCCAGTTTTGTCTAGTGAAACTGTTGCTTTATTTTGGTGAAAGTATTTTCTGTTAATTGAGACACGCTTCTCCTGATTGACCTTGGCATATTTCTATTCTTTGAGTGAAACGTTCACAAGGTTAGATGTTCATCCAGAGGCGTCATATCATTTCCAGACTCAAATGATCGAGCAGAAATTGTACATACTTATGCAAATGGTCAGTGCAGCAATTTTCACCCCTGATGACGGCATGAATAAGAAGAAACAGCTGTCGGGTATACTGTGGACGAAGTTCAGGAATATGGGTGACCTGCTGTTGTCCCTTGCTTACTATGTACTATGGATAATCTTACTGGACATCATTGCTATATGCATGGATGTATTCATACCGCAATATCAGTTCCAAATATCAAGCTCAGACAAGATAATGAAAAAAACACTAGATCAATGTGTTGACAGCCTCTTCCCCTTTAAATCGCCCTCAGTTCTCTGACTTCTGCCCAAATTCTGTAAACAACAGGAAAGATAAAATGGTACTATGAAGTGCCTATATATATATAAATATATATATATATATATATATAGTTTTGTTTAATTGAAAATATTTATTTTGGACTCAACGCAAGAAAATAAATGTTTGATACGTACTGTAGGTTATAAATCTCCAAAATACACATTTCTCTATTTATACAAAGTATAAAAAACAAATCTTGGTACAAAACTGTCTGATAGTCAGGGGAATCCTGACTGGTGAACACAATGCCCAATAATCGAGCCAAGATCCCCAGAATGTATAGTTTGTATCCGGGGGCGAATCAAATGTAAGTGGAGTTCTTGATGGAAGTTGTAGAAAGGTAAACACTTAGCAACAATTAAACTTAATTGGGTAACTTCACATCAACTTTGTCTGTAGAAAAAAATAATGGACCATCCAAAAGAACTTAGAGTTAAATTAATTCTAACACATACTTTAAGAAAAAGGTACAAAAGAATAATAACTTTTCAAGAACCTGCAACTTTCAGTAGCTAATAGTGAAGAGGTCAAAAAGGCAACCAGCCATGGGGTGGTCACACACTGCTGATCAGTGGAGAAGTTCAATTACTAAAAAGTAAACAAAGTTTTTGAACTACAAAGAGTATGTTGATAACAAGAAAATAGGAAGATAAGAGTGTTAATAGGTGTCTTTGATGTATGGTAAGTGGACAAGACATCTGATTAGAAATAATTGATCAGAAATAATTTTGGAAGTTATGAACTGCTTTGTGGAAGTCCTGGAGGCACATTTGCAGTTAGTAGAACAAACATATGTGTTCATATGAAACCTGTCTGTGAAGCAATACAGAAAAAGCTGCATGAAGTCATGTACAAGCCAATGAACCAATACAATAAAGTAATCTTCAGAGAGGCGGAAAATTTGAGCAATGGGAAGGATATGGTTGGGGTGAATTCTTTTATTGGCTTATGGCTTTTGATCTCGTAAGGCCTGGAAAAAAAATCGCTGCACTATTGCTGTAGTTGCCCTGTGATATTTTTTTTTAAGTTGCCAGATTTACTAAGGGACAATTTTTACTATTGATTCTGAAGCTACAGTGATGTGTGGCAATTTTTGAAGGGTTAATTCACCGTGAATTACCTTAAAAAATCGCCACACACCTTGCCGCTTTGTAAAAAAAAAAAATATCTCTTTAAATCGAAATTTTTTTTATAAAAATGCCTTTAACATTTAAATAACCCTTCTGCAGCATGCTATTAACCCTTACCATGAGTTGCAGAGAATGCTGTGCCTTTTAGTACCATAAGCAGCAGCATGCCAAGTGTTAATGGCATGGCATCGCATAAAAAAATACCCCTCCGGTCCCAATGTGTAAATACTGTATCCCGTTGCAAATGTATAAATAATGTCCCCCATTCCCAATGTGTAAATACTGTCCCCCTTTCCCAACGTGTACATAATGTCCCCCTTTCCCAATGTGTAAATACTGTCCCCCTTTCCCAATGTGTACATAATGTCCTCTGTTCTCAATGTGTAAATAATGTTTTCCGTTCCCAATGTGTAAATAATGTTCCTTATTCACATGTGAATAAAAACCCATTTTTCAGGTGTATATTTTTTCTAAGTGTGTGTTGATTTGAACAAAACCTTTTTTCTTGCCAGAGTTTTGGCTATTTAGTGGCTAAAACCCCAGCATCATGTAAATCCCTATTGTGAATTTAGTAAATCTAGGCCCAGATCTTTAAGCGTATGGAAAACACACAGGGATCTGGGCACGGTCCTTAGTCTCTATGGGCCAGATCCAGAGCTACGTACGAGTGCGGTTTTTACGCTTGCTGTTTGCATAACTTTGACTTTTTGTACGCACTGCGCATGCGTATGGCAGATGTTAGTTGTTGGAACTCTGATTGTACGTTCCTTCCGCATAAATACGTACGAAGGGGCGGGTCATCCTTACAGCGACCGGAAATATGCTTTGTAGGCGGAGGTAGGCATTTAAATTGTACAGTATGGAGCGGGTTAGGCTGTTACGTGCGACAATCCATTACGTACGAGCATAGTTAAACTAGGAAAAGTTAAGGTAGGATTTGGTACTCATAAATCAAGTAACTTACGTGCGACCGAGGGGCGTGCATAGTAATTACGATCGCGTAAATACGCACTTAGATCTGGCCCTATGTTCTGTTGTTAAATGTTAGCATTATACTGTATTGTACTATCTTGCACTCCAGGAGTTAATAATACTTTACACCAAGAGGACTTTACTTAAGTTTGATTATTTTATAATTGCAGCAAATTGTTCCAATATGCTGTATGGCTTGTCTAATTATTACAACCTGTGCCTTGATATTTGCAGTGTGAGTGAGAGTGTATAAGAAACTATTAAACCTTTTCACCCATGTCGGTCAAACTTGTGACAAGACTTTTACTTGATCTGTGATTAAAAGCCCTGGGATTTCTTACATTTTGATGTATCACATACATTTGTTTGCACTTGAAAGGAACCACCTACAGCTGCAGCTCTGGGATTCATGTAGAATGTCAAAAAGTAAAACACAGAAGAGGATATATCAAAATGTATGCAGCATGTGTTATCCTGACTGTTCATACATGCGGCATTACATCAAAATTATTTCTAGACAACCTCATAAAATAAGCTTACAGAGGATTTAAAGCGCTAGACACTACTTTATCATACAATAAATAGGAACTTCCATCATTTTGGATATTGTCCCTTTGTTGTCATGACAACTGTCTTATTGTGTCACATGATGGGAAACATTTAAAGTTGCTATTAACAATTGAGAATTATCCACCCTTATTTATATAATTGCTAGTTTCCACTGATAGCCTGACCCTTTCCTACATTGCTACGGTAGATCTTATAAGAAGAACATACTTCATGTTAATAATATTTAATACTGTTTAAGTGCTGTTACCAAGTGTTTAGGGTACCACCTATAGGAGATGCCTTGATGCTGGAAGGTAAGCAGTTGCATAAATGCCATGGGTGCAGGGGTTGTGGATGCTACAGGGCTTGTAAGTGAGGAAGACCTCCAGCAGCTAATCCATTTGCACCCACAAATGGTGTGCTGCCTCAAAGCACCTCTCTCTTCTGTGAAAAAGGTTTAGTGGTCGCTACAGTGCAGACGCAGTAGACAGTATACACAGTAGACAGCAAAGCGGAGATGAGCTATTTTGTAGCAGGGCAGAGCATCACATCCCCTTAAGTTAACTATGGCACTCAGTGATGCCTACCTCCACCCTTGAAGGCAAGCTTACCTCAATAGAGCTATAAAATGATCTACTTATGCATGTATGTGCAAACACATAATGTCACACAAACAAACTTCCAACAGCCAGGGCCTACCTTTAGTATTCAGATTTAAGCGTGAAAAAATTTGCTGAAGTACAGAAGGCTGCATGGGTACACCGAGAGAGGGAACACCTATACTGTACACTGACTAAGAGAGAACATCTCTACTGTACACTGACTAAGAGGGAACACCTATACTGTACACTGACTAAGAGAGAACATCTCTACTGTACACTGACTAAGAGGGAAGACCTATACTGTACACTGACTAAGAGGGAACACCTATACTGTACACTGACTGAGAGGGAACAGCTATACTGTACACTGACTAAGAGAGAACATCTATACTGTACACTGACTAAGCATCTAAACTGTACACTGACTAACACCTATACTGTACATTGACTCAGATGGAACACCTATACTGTACACTGACTAAGAGGGAACATCTACACCGTACACTAAGAGAGAATACCCATACTGTACACTAACTAAGAAGGCACACCTATACTGTACACTAAGAGGGAACACCTATACTGTACACTGACTAAGAGGGAACACCTATATTGTACACTGACTAAGAGGAATCACCTATACTGTACACTGACTAAGAGGAAACACCTATACTGTACACTGACTAAGAGGGAACACCTATACTGTACACTGACTAAAAGGAATAATCTATACTGTACACTGACAAAGAGGGAACACCTATACTGTACACTGACTAAGAGGGAACACCTATACTGTACACTGACTAAGAGGGAACACCTATACTGTACACTGACTAAGAGGGAACACCTATACTGTACACTGACTAAGAGGGAACACCTATACTGTACACTGACTAAGAGGGAACACCTATACTGTACACTGACTAAGAGGGAACACCTATACTGTACACTGACTAAGAGGGAACACCTATACTGTACACTGACTAAGAGGGAACACCTATACTGTACACTGACTAAGAGGGAACACCTATACTGTACACTGACTAAGAGGGAACACCTATACTGTACACTGACTAAGAGGGAACACCTATACTGTACACTGACTAAGAGGGAACACCTATACTGTACACTGACTAAGAGGGAACACCTATACTGTACACTGACTAAGAGGGAACACCTATACTGTACACTGACTAAGAGGGAACACCTATACTGTACACTGACTAAGAGGGAACACCTATACTGTACACTGACTAAGAGGGAACACCTATACTGTACACTGACTAAGAGGGAACACCTATACTGTACACTGACTAAGAGGGAACACCTATACTGTACACTGACTAAGAGGGAACACCTATACTGTACACTGACTAAGAGGGAACACCTATACTGTACACTGACTAAGAGGGAACACCTATACTGTACACTGACTAAGAGGGAACACCTATACTGTACACTGACTAAGAGGGAACACCTATACTGTACACTGACTAAGAGGGAACACCTATACTGTACACTGACTAAGAGGGAACACCTATACTGTACACTGACTAAGAGGGAACACCTATACTGTACACTGACTAAGAGGGAACACCTATACTGTACACTGACTAAGAGGGAACACCTATACTGTACACTGACTAAGAGGGAACATCTATACTGTACACTGACTAAGCATCTAAACCGTACACGCACACTGACTAAGAGGAAA
>WWET01001791.1:263901-275026 GCA_011038615.1 Limnodynastes dumerilii | reverse complement strand
TATATCTGTGCTAAAAGCTGATTCTATTATAACACTGTGTTTCTTCCAATATGTGACATAAGTGTCACCTCCAAACATGCAGATCTACGTTTTTCAGCAGGCGTCAATGCCACTGCAGAGACTTGACTTAAGTAGAGAGACCGGCTAGAGCCTTCAGAGGGGTGAATATTCATAGTCAATGGAGAGGAAAATTGTGGTCGTTTCAGCAATAGTTGTTTTGAAAGTGATACGACCAGCAGAATAATGTCAGCTGCATCATTTTCGACACCATTCGAATTTAGAGGACTATAGTTAATGTAGAACAGTGGTTCTCGACCTTTGGGAAGTACCTGTTACCCACTTGGCAACGTGTGGCTTTCAACATGCTCTAACTGCATAAACTATGAGCAGTATCTGACAAAGCATTCTGGGAGTTATAGTTTCATAACACCTGGAGAGCCACAGGTTGGCCAGGCCTGATGTAGACACATATTCATAACCCATATATATAGTTCAGGGTTTTTGTTGTTGCAGTGATTTTAAGGTGCATTTTTTGCATATGCCATTTAGACCTCACAGATATTTGATTAATTATGTCCTTGGCCATTTGGTGTCATACCTCTTTACTACCTTGCCCAGCTGCCATGAGTAGCACCTGACTGTGGTCCAAGTACCACCAGTAGTGCTGGTACTAGTACTAGTTGAGAACTCATGATATAGAATAAATCATTTTGACTGCTGTACCTGTGCGTTGCGCTCTGCTTTCCCGGTTAGGGGTTAGGATTAGGGTTAGCTTTCAGAGTTACGGTTAGGGTTAATGGGCCTGATCCAGACTTAAGTAAGTGCTTGAACTTAGTTGCTCCTGGGCTAAACCATGGTGATTGCAGGGTAAGTCATATTTCATCTGTTGCAAACAGTATTAAAGTCGAGAGGTGATGTTTCCTATCCCAAGTCTAAATAACAGTGTGATAGTAAAGCTGGTCAGTATCTGTGTGCAGTAAGCAATTCAAATATATATATCCCTGCATGCAAAGAATACAATTAACTTGACTCCCCCTGCAATCAACATGGTTTAGCCCAGGAGTAACTAATTTCAAGCACTTACTTAAGTCTGGTTCCAGCCCAGTGTGAGGATCATTGTAATGCTGAACAATCATGTCAGCATTACAATATTCGATTAGACAGGATACGCGGTAACAACTCTGTCTGATAGTAAACAGCCAATCAGTGTATGCTGCCAGCCATTTGGTGCCAGCATGTTTACTGTTGAAATTCTGAACATCGACCTGGCAAACCACATCCAGTGCACTGGCATATGCAAGATATGGTCTAGAATGTTGGGGTGTGTTATTGATGTTAAACTGGTGCCTTAGGATCCTCTAGGTGTTGCTATTACCAAAGTATGAGTGCTTCAGCTCTGGGATACTCTTGGCATAGTTAGAGTGAGAGCTATGCAGAGTTGCAGAGACATGGAAGACATTTACAGGCATCTATAGACATCCAGAGATGTAAAACCTCTAAACTGACTTCTTCATTGAGCACAGCATAATATAAGGAACCTATCAGTACATTTACTTGGAAGACCTATATAACGGAGTATGTCTAAGCTTTACAGATCTTATGTTACATCAATAGAACACAAATTATTGGTTGTTTTGATGTAAAAGTCCGATTTTCCATTTTTTTATTTTTTTTCCTTAAATTCAGTAAATATATTTACATTTTTAATCTGTTCAACAGAATAACGGTTGCTCTATTTTTTTTATCTGCAGTAATCCCCCCATTATTCTTATGGTCATCTGCCCTGTGTGGGGATGAGAGGTCAAACATACCATATATATTCTTCATTGATGCAAAAAAAACAAAAAACGGTTCCAAAAGTGAAGGAATTTAAAGGTTTTCCATTAAGACATTGTGTTTTTCCTCTCAATAGGTGGTGCTGTAGTAACCAGAGTGAGTAATTTATAGAACCAGCTGGGCAAGTCCACAAATCCATAAAAACGGCTTCATCTCCTGCTATGCTGGGCTTTCACAACTTGCATGTGTATCAACAGAACACATGAATTTATGGCACCATGTTTTACTGTACATGGATGTGTTATATTGGCCTACCCGATGGGAAAGTTCTCCAGGCCCTGTTGCGAGAATCGTGTTTTTGTACTTTTTATTATGACCCTCCAGCAACATAGGAGTCCAGGCATTTTTTCCACACCCACATGGTGTTTTGTTACTTTTACAATATCGAAAACAGTTCAATAAATACAACATATATTTGATATTTATTTGGAATACAAGATGTGCATAAGATATTCTCCATTTTAGAAATAAGTTTGTGAATATGGTGTTATACTGTTATTTGTCCTTTATACAACCTACGTTCAACACAGAATTGTCTTCTTAATTCTGTACTGTAGCAAAGGGAGAATTTTCTTTTATTCCCCCAGCAGTACAGCTTCCGGTTATTTGATCCACGATGGGGAAGAGAATCCTTCTCACATTATTTTTTCCAAGAATAAGGAAATCACAATGGGTCAATTAGGTTCCAGTCCAGAAATTGTGTTGGCCACAGGAGATGTTCAACTTGGTCTTCATCTTCTTTAAACGAAACTAAACACATCTGGAGGTTTAAATAAGAACATTGGGGTAAATCCAGACCTACGGGCTACTTAAGTTACAACGCGTAGCGTATTTACACTAGCATAATTTCTAGGCACTCCCCTCGCTCGTACATACTTTGGCTGTTTTACGCTGCCCAAACCTTACCTTAACTTTTCCTAGCGCAAGTACTGACGTGCGTAATGGATTAACGCACGTAACAGCCTAACCCGGCCAATACTGTCCAATTTAAATGCCTTCCTACGCCTCCAAAGCGTAATTACGGGTGTCGTATTGATGCCCCCGTCCCATCGTTTGTAGTTACGCTGATGGTACGTACCTTAGGAGTTACGTGGCGTAACATCTGCACGCATGCGCAGTAAATACAAAGTCAGCGGCTAGTGTAAAATTGCTCGTGTACGTAGTTTAGGATCTGGCCCATTATCATTTTCAATAATGACAATTTCCTGGATACACCTGGCGGTTAACGTCCAGTATTCACTGACTTTAGTTCTGTCACGAAAATCAATAATTTGACCCCCATCATTGGTTGAATAGAGTACTAAAAGTACTGTGACTTACCATGATGCTACCTTTCCTGCCTCTCTGAAAAAATATTATTTCTATACAACTACTTCTAAATTTAATACTGGCCCAATAAGATGATAACATCACCCATGACAATGCCGTCCCAACCATTACAGATCATAGCTAATATCAACTACAAGATGCTTGGGGTGATAGACCTCTACAGACATTATATAAACATCAGAGGTGGAGCTAGCGAGTTGTGGGCCCAGGTGCAAAAAAATTTGCTTTGGCCCTGATGATATCCCTGGTAACTCGGTGGGGAGCTTCGACAGTGAGGTGATGACAGCTGTGGGCCCTTGTATCATCACCACATCACCAATGGTAGTTCCACCTCTGATAAACATTAACCCTAGCCAACTTTGGAAAAATTGTAAAGGATGATTGCGTACTGCGATGCATTTGCAATCACGGTCAATCAAAGTAGAGTTCTAACAGTCATTCCAATAGATAATGCTCTGGGGTGTGGGTCCCCGGTAAGAATGGCCCTATTTCAATAGGGCCGTTTTCACCCAGCCACTTTTGAACTGGCTGTGATATTGATTGCTTATGTCTGGATGAGGCATAGCAATAGACCCCCGGAGCACCAAACACAGTGCTCCGAAAGGTGAGTGTTAAAACTAACTCCAAACCTTCCCCTAATTCTGATCCTAACCCTCCCCTTCCATTACCCTAACCCTCCCTTCCCCGCAGCCTTACCCTAACCCACAATTCCCCACAGCCTGACCCTAAACCACCGTTCCCCGCTGCCTGACCCTGCAACTTGACCCTAACTTTCCTCTCCCCACAGCCTGACCCACAATTCCCTGCGGGTTACTTACTTACTCAATTGAATGGGTGAGTATGCGATCGGCACTTGGGGACATACAAACGGATGGGCGCAGTAAAAATACGTACTTGAAAATTAACATGAAAGTGTGGGGGGGGGGCATTTAATTTAAAGCTTGAAGGCGCGGCTATAAAGAATCGCACGTACGGTAGACATATACGAACGTAAGTACACACGTAAAAGAACAGAGTGGTCTATGGAGGTGAAAGTCTATGATTGCACGGCAGGGAGAGGGGAGTGTCATGGGTGTTGGTGGGTGTGGCCTTGCTACGTGCGTGCGTATAATTGCGTCCTTTTAAAAAACACTTCTGTGAATACGGTCCAAGATCTGTTATAATCCAGCTTGTCAGCCATAGAGTGGGAAGTACGCAGAATTTAGTCAATCATCTGTACCAATCTCACCTGGTGCTTTTAGGCCTTGCATTTAGAAGGCTTTTCTGCAAACATGACTAAAAAAAAATTATTTCCCTAATTATTTGCTATGTTGCATTTTTATTTTATATTGCAAGGTAAAGAATTGACATGAAATAACCAAATTGGACCTGTGTTTATTTTTTGTCAGGTAACTGCATAAGAATGTTTGAGAACAGTTCATTAGATAATGTTTAATTGGGTTTAGAAAAGGCCTATGGAGTCAGTGGGAAGTGATATAAGGTGAACAGCAAACAGGTCAGGTACAAATGCTAAACAAATGTTTTTTGTAGAAAAAAAAGGCAATTAAGATTCTCTTAATTAGCCTGTCATTTTATGTTTATCATCGTAATGTTTGTTTTGCAATGCTTTATTAAATCTGGCTTCTTTGACAGTCTGTCTGCTGACCGCATCTTCTTCTGTTTAACATATGCTGTTACCCATAATGAATATTAATGCTGCAGAGCTCAAATGCTCTTGTGGGACACCCATGGAATTGCATCTGTAAACCTCATGCAGATGGAAGCAATACACAAACATGTCTACTGTATTTCAGCAAAATCTGAATGACAATGGTACAAAAACAAGTTTGTAAATTGAAATGCCTTGCCTTGCCTTGCCTTGCCTTGGAAGCTGAGGGTCCATAATGACATTCTTTTGGTTTGGGCACTAATCTATATGGACTGGATCCAGAATAGTGATAGGTGATCATTTTCTGATTGCCAGGATTTAAAGAAATGCTCTGTCTTTACATCTGCATGATCTAGAGATCCTATGATATAAATTCTACTGTAACTACATGATAACTACTGGGACCTAGTAAGGTAGGGGTCAGGTATCCAATGGTATTGGTTCTTATCTGCAGTTGTGCTTGTGTAGAAGTAATAGAAGACTAGGGGCCAAATTTACTAAACTGCGGGTTTGGAAAAGTGGAGATGTTGCCTGTAGCAACCAATCAGATTTTAGCTGTCACTTTCCTATTACATACTTGAGAATGTCAACTAGAATCTGATTGGTTGCTAAGGGCAACACCTCCACTTTTCCAAACCCGAAGCTTAGTAAATCTGGCCCCAAGACCTTAGACCTAAATCTAGAATCTGATTGGTTGCTATGGGCAACACCCCCACTTTTCCAAACCCGCAGCTTAGTAAATTTGGCCCCAAAAGTCCCACTTGGAGATAATATAGAGGGAACCAGTGAACCTTGTGACAATTCCACATGTCCGTCAGGAATTGCATAACCCCATAATATCTGACGTCTACTATCACCTTTGAACTCATTTTGCAAATTAACCATTCATTTTGCAATATTTCAAAATGGCTTATATCTGGTGTTTAGTACTGACACTTATTAGGCAAATAACTACTGAAGACACCAATTTAAATGTCTGAGAGCAAGGAAAGGATAAAAATGCTAATATTATTACACACACAAATCTAATCACAATCTCAATATTAGCTTACAAAATGTAATATTTGTAATCTGAATGTATTATATAATAATAGAACATACTATTTAATACATATATATTACAATACAGAAATGTGCATACTTAGTATTTATAAATTCACATACATGCCATGGAAAAGATATGAATCTCCCACATAAAGGGAACATGATGAAACAACTGGCCATAAAGTCAGCGAGGCACTAGCATAAATTTCCATGTAACTGCAGCCCTAGGAAAATACTCCTTTATTTCACACGTTAAACACCAGCTGTAACACTCCATAATTTAAAATGAATATATTAGTTTTACAAATGTAATTTTAAAATCCCAACGTTACCTTGAATATAGAAAAAGGGGCAGCAAAGACGGAACCACAGACTTCTGTTAAAACAAGACAAGTGCATAACTTTCCGCATATTACAAAAATAAAGGTGGTATTAAAACCATATTAGTGTAATGAAAAATTATGTGTGAACATTAAAATAAGATCTTGTATATATCCTGCAGTCCCTCATATATGGTTCAGGGAAAACCTGTTTGGAGTATAATTTTAATAAAAAAATAAATATGTGCTTTCTGAATCCTCTCTGCTTCTGTGTTTCTGATTCCCTACTACAAACCTGATTAAGAGATTGCACAACTGGCCTGATCTTTATTAACCAGCTGGGCCTGATGTGTATGAACCAAGGACCGAATCCAGACCTCCACATGTACATATCACATAGAAGGGCCAGCTGGATCTATGCACAGAAGAGGGGGGTGAAGTGTTTTGCATAAGTTTCCTTGTGCTATTAAATCTGAATCTGGTTACAACTGCCCGAATGTCTACCAGTAGGTCTCAGTTTGACACATGCCAGCTTTTCATGTTTACCTACCTCCCAACATTCTCATATGGCAAAGGACAACATAAGACCTATGCCCTGATTGGCTCAGACTCTACTTGGGTCTGCCCCTATATGACCATATTTGGTCCAAATCACAAAGCCTTTTATTAAGCTCCACCCCTTTATGAGCCACAAAAAAGTGGTGCATCTGGAAAATAAGCGATTCATATGCTTATATTATTATTTCTTTCTTTTGCTGTAGCTTGATTTTGTGACTCAGCAGAAATAATATTTTAGAAACAGAGTGGTAAATCTTTCCTTCATTATATTCATTGTTTAACATTCATCCTGAATGGGGAAGAGACTGTGAAGTCTATACATTCACCTGTTTATTACTATAAACAGCAGTAATGATTAGGGCTGTACACACCTGCATGCAGTCATTTTAAATAGGGAGGGATAAGGGTCTGTAACTGTAATAGCAGGGCTGATGCTAGGGTGTCTACTGTGCAATAAATTGAACATTCTTGTAACCAAATTGCAGTTAAAAAAGGCCTCCTTGTGTCAAAAAAAAAGAAAATATTTGTAACCACAATACAAAAGAAGAACAGCCTTGTAAGCCTGTAGTTATCCATTTTGTGTTTGTGTACAGTATATAAATCCATCCAATCTCTCCCCCCCTTGCGTGTATCTAGTTTTCCAATATTTCCCCCATGTGTGTCTCTAGCCTCCCAATATTCCCCCTTTATATGCCTCTAGTCTCCCAATATTCTACCTCATGTCTTTCCAACCTCCCAGTATTCCCATCAAGTGTCTCCAGTTCCCAGTATATCCATCATGTGTCTCCAGTTCGCCCAGTATCCCCTATAATGTGTCTCCAGCCCCCTATCATGTATCTCCAGCCCCCCAGTATTCCTATCATATCTCTCCAGTCCGCCAGTATCCCAACCATGTCTCTCTAGTCCACCCAGTATCCCCTATAATGTCGTAAAAAAAATACGCCCAGCGAGCGAAAAATACGCTAACGATACGCCCGCTATTCGCTCATGACGCTTGGGCGACCGGAACCTGTCATACTGGGCATGCGCATTGCGAATTTTTTGACGAAAATTCGCTTACGATGAGCGTACGCTCGCTTGCGAGCGTTGCTCTGGATCAGGCCCAATGTCTCTCCAAGCCCCCAGTATTCCCATCATATGTCTCAGGCCCCCAGTATTCCCATCATGTCTGTGCAGCCTCTCCCCTTTTGCTTTACTTTACTTATCTTTGTGTTGGTCTTCCCTTCCTTTTTGGCGCCTCTCCAGCCTGGCGTTGGTCTGCGCTGCAACCCCCAGCAGAGTATATTGCGCCGGCCATGAGTACTAGGTCCTCTATGGGGACTGACCTCATCCTATTCGCAGATCAGATCAAACCTCTTTTGGGGCACAATCATGCCTCCCATCCTGATTCGGGAAATTATGTTGTTTTAACTTAGTATTCTTAAAGTATAATGATAATACACTGGATAAATAGTAAAATACATGGCACATCCACTTTCCTATAAACTACTCTTGCACAGCTGACCAGAACCTTACACTTGTTTTTTGCTAATATACATCGTGGGCCGTATTCAGAGATCTGTTTTGTCTCTGTTTCCCATGCGTATTTTTAAGTATGTTTCCACTGCGCATGCGTAGTAACTTTTTATACACTGTTCACATAGACTATACGTGTGGAAGGGCCGTACGGATGGACTTGTGAATCACATGTGAGTAAATACGCACGGATCTCCCACGGAAAAATACGCAAAGGAGGAATTTACATAGAAATGGGCGGGGGAGGTATTTAAATGAAGGGAAGTGGGCGCAATTAGAAAGAAAAGAGCAAGGACAGAGGACACATATGCTCGGAATAAAGCCACGGAAAGTTACAGCTGGTCTATGGAGGCGTTACGGATTAGCAAGGGGAGTGACTGTGGTTTTGGTGAGTGTTACTTGCTCCGTCCGTACGTATATTTGCGGACCGATCGCCGGACGGATCTCTGAATACGGCCCTCTAACTGTAGTCACTATTGACTTCACCTTCATGCCTTCATTGATGTTTATGGTTGATCTTCTACAACTAGTAAGTGACTGCCGGATCTAGACTGTTATGTACTAGAACTGTTATTGAACATATTCCTTTATTTCATTCACGTATAAAGAAAGTGACAATATACAATGCTGGTTAGTTGAAGAAGTGAATGGAGTTAGTGAATATTTAGTTTTATTACAGGACTCCCAATAGACTGGGAATAATACGTAGAACTGATCGTAAAACTAGTTTAGCTTTTATCTGGACTGTGGTTAGTTGTTGTTTTGGAAAGGACACTATGGGGGTAATTTATGGACCAGGAAAAATGCAGCGGTAAGACACTTTTACATTTATTTTGATGCACAAATGACTTCTGTCTGCCAGATGTCTCCATTGGAGCACACAGATGGTCATTTGTGAAGACAATCTCAACTGTATATAGCAGGCATGGGGTCTGTGACATCGTGACATGTACCTAAGAGAACTAATGGGCAGCACATGTAACCAACGCTATGCTTTTCTCTTTTCTTCTTCTCTTTCTTTTAGCTTCCTGATCATATGAACTCAATGTCATACTAATACAGAGAGCCGAGACTATGTTATTTCACTTGCCAAAACATTACATTTCTATTATACCACTGAGGACCCTGTGCTCCAAGGTAAATACTGATATTTTCTGTGTCCTATAGTCACATTGGGCCAGATCCAGACCTGAGTACACTAGTGTTTTTTCGCTAGCAGCTGACATATAACGCA
The DNA here is from genome assembly GCA_011038615.1 of Limnodynastes dumerilii. Lineage (NCBI taxonomy): Eukaryota > Metazoa > Chordata > Amphibia > Anura > Limnodynastidae > Limnodynastes > Limnodynastes dumerilii. Next base: position 265,542 of record WWET01001791.1, on the reverse strand, counting down.
TATTAGTATTTACTGCGCATGTGCGCGGCAGATGTTACGCCACGTAACTCTGAACGTACGTATCATCAGCGTAACTATGAATGAAGGGGCGGGTTCACACATACGACACCCGTAGCTATGTTTGGTAGGCGGAGGGAGGCATTTATATTGTACAGTATGGGCCGGGTTAGGCCGTTATATACGGGAATCCATTACGTACGTCAGTGCTTACACTTTGAAAAGTTAAGGTAGGTTTTGGGAAGCGTAAAACGGCCAAAGTATGTACGAGCGAGGGGAGTGTCTAGGGGAGTGCATAGAAAATACGCTAGCATAAATACGTTACGCGATGGATCTACCCCATCTGTCTGACCGCTGATCCGTGCGTAAGTGGGTGATCACACGGTGTAATTTACATGCTTCCCCCGCCCACCTTAGCATGTGGAGGGGAAACAGAGCCCTTTTCCTCTCATTTACCATCTTATTTACCAACTTACCTCTATACGATGGTATCTACATTAGGAAGGCAAAACAGTCCACTTATGCACTTTGTGTGTGTAAGAGGCAAACGGACGGACCTGGGAATCTGGTCTCCAGTGAACGGAAAATTACTGTTTTATGGATGACTGGAACTGATGATTACTATATATTGTTTTTCTGAATATATTCACAATGGAGTAAGACTGCAGACTTCTGCACGCTATGAATGCACACGGTATCTCCGCAACTGAATGCAACCAACTGATGCTGCGCTCTGTGCTGATCAGAGCCCTCCAAACGGGGGCATGCCCATCCCTTCTTTAGGCTACCATACGGAATGTTATACTAATTGTGAATACAGTCCATCATTATTATTACTAATAGCATATATATACTGTTAAATACTAAAAAATGAAGTAATGCCAATAATGGTTAGGATCCTAATGCAACTGGAGACGCAAGCAATAGATGCACACAGATCTACAATTGCATGGCCGCGATATCCACACATCTCAGAGATCGCACCTTTGAATACTTCTCTTTCACCAATGGACCTCCAATTGGCAGGACCTGCCTAAGGTTTTTTAACTCCTATGATCGGAAAAAGGTGGCGGGACGGAAGTCTGGATCAGTAGACAGAGAGAGAGAGCGCACAATGGGCCAGATCCAGAGATACGCTGGCCCGCAGGCCGTAAGTACGGCCAGCGTAGCTCTGGAGCACCCCCCCCCGACACTCCCCCTGTGGCCGGCGTAATAACCCACTGTTACGCAGCTGAAGGCTACCTTAACAGTGGGTAATTACACCGGCCACAGGGTCGTAACTGCCTTAACCCATTCCTCCCCCCGCCTACCTTCCGTAACTACAATGCAACACGCCCCTTCGTCCTTCGTTGTTGTTACAGACGCCCAATTCAGGGATCCCTGAATCATAAAATATGCCGGGCAGAAATGCCGTTCCTACGCATACGGCCGCCGTAACTAGTGCGACGGCCGTAGGTCTGGATCTGCCCCAGTGATACTGTATATTGTAATAGCAAGGCGCAGGACCAACGTCAAAAATGTTAGGGCCTGTGACGCATTCACGAAGTTCCACTCCCTATGGAAGGTCACCGGTGATATCACATATAGGTGGATTACTGCAGACTTGCATTGACAGCAGGCTGGTGCACAGGGTAGACCTTCCCT
>WWET01001791.1:231333-251122 GCA_011038615.1 Limnodynastes dumerilii | reverse complement strand
GTAGGTATTTATTGTTAGGAGAGACCAATGTTACTGTCTGTTTAATTATTGCTTGCTTTATTTATTTTTACTATTCACTTTATTGTATGATGTGTGTTGGTGAAATATGTTTAATGCTATGTTTAATGTTGTTTCTAGGAGCGCTGTCGGTGATCCTGTCCTCACGCTGACCGGCTCTATTGTGGAGCAGTGACAGGTCGGGCCACTGATACTCTCCGGCGCTGTGGCATCTGGTTTCCATGGAGCCGGCCTGACGTCATCAGGCGTGCGCCGTCCTCGCTGTGCCGCATGGAGCAGGGACGTGGCGGGAGACAGGTGATCTGCATACCTCCGATTATTTGGGTGAGAATTTTCTGCCTATTTCTTAATGAGGGAGGGTATAAATTGTTTTGTGTCATTGTATGTTGCGTTGTAACCCTGAAGAAAGGGGCGGTGGACCCCTGAAACTTCGGTGGAATAAAGTTACGTTTTTATGCCATGAGTCTGGGAGTGCTTCATCTCTATTAATCTATATATATATACACACACATTTATGAATTTATTTATTTTTTTGTAGTTTGTTTATATATATCAAATGTATGCAATGGAAATGTTAACGGTATTGTAAGTTTTATTCACAATATAGCTCTATATACAGTATAGCTCTATTGAATTCAGCTTACTTGTCCAAGTAGACAGGGCTGTTTCATTGACATTAAGGTTAATAGTATTATTACATCGACCTTAATATTGTCAAGTGAGACAGAGACACAGACCCTAACCGCAGCCTAACCCTAACTCTAAACACAGCCTAACCGGAACCTTGGACTGGAACCAGACTAAAGAACGTTGCTTTGCGCCCTCCGGATGTAACATGCATTTTACACACATAACTCCTATAGTTTGGAACTTAGTTTCGTACAACAGGTATTGTGAGAAAGGGGGCTGTGCTTCCCCTCTGCATGCCAAGGTGGGCAGGGGGGAAACATTTAAATTATACAGGAGGGATGGGATTAGGTATTTATGAGTTGATTAGCCGCTCGACAGACCACTGATTCGCTCATGTGACTTAAGGCTGCCCTATAGCAGCGTAAGTCACACAAATCAGCACAAGAGAGGGGGAATGACGGGCAGTTCACTACCCTCTTCCATGCAGACTGGCAGATCCCCACACGCTTGTATCAGGTCCCTTGATGGAAATCTAATCCTAACCATAGTCTAAACCTAATGCTTCCCTACCAAACCACCTAACCCCTAATGGCAGCCTAATCCTAACCCTCCCCACAGCCTAACCCTAGCTCTAATGCTGCATTTGGGTCTGCATCTGCTGCACATCTAAACCTTCTATTATTTGTTTTAAATTCTATTATATTTTTTCGAATTTCAAGACTAACAGTCATTCAAAAAGGTATGAAACACAGTGTGTGTCCCCGCTTAGGAAGTCTGATTTTCGATGAGGCATAGCAAACGATACACAGAGCTCCGAAAACTCAGTTCAGCTAAATGGTAAGTAAAAATAGTTCCTTCCCTAATTCTAACCCTAACCCTCCCCTCACACTACCCTAACCCTCCTTTCCTGACAGCCTGACCCCAACGCACACTCCCCTGCTGCCTCACCCTATCCCTCCCTAGCCCGCACAGATAGTTTACTCACCTGTTCCTGGTCCGGCAATAGCAGCGACGGAGGTGCGACAGAGGGATATCGGAGACGGCGGAAAGATAACGGTAATTGCGAAAGTGAATGGGTAAAGTATGCCAAACGGCATACTCAACCATTCACTAAACAAAATTGGACTCTCGTAGCGGAGAGTGTAACCGTGAAACACATTGCAGTCATTACTGAGAACATATGCAGGGAAACAATTAGCTGGATAGTTGCTGCTCTATCTATTAAGTCACCATATCTCCTAACTTCTTCAGCAGCATACAGGGGTCAATATGCACCTAGCCTCCATATCTGTTTCTTATATGTATGTTCCAAGTCTCCATATCTGCCCCTTATATGTGCCAAGCCTCCATATGCAATATCAAGATGTTACATGCAGCCTCCAACCTACACACATTCAGCTGTGGGCTCCGCTCAATGGGCCTGATCCAGACCTACGGCCCCAAGCGAGCGTACGCCGATCGTGAGTGTAAAAACAGGCAAAAAAATGCACTGCGCATGTGCAGTATGACAACTTCCGGTCGTCTGAAGGACATGAGTGTACAGCGAGCGTATTTTCCAGCAGTGTTGGGCTTACTACTAGCATAACAACATACTGTATGATATTTTTAGTTGCTTCATTAATCACCCTGATCAAAGAGTCCATGTTACAGCTTATTACCAAAAGTACAATTCACCAGCTAACAAAGACAGCTTACTGTGATTTTGGCTTGAACCCAACATTATAAGTTTAATTAATGGAGAACATTATTGCAATATTTAAATACAGACAATTTTATTAACGTGTTTTCCAACACCTTGTTGAACAAATATTTATTTCCACACATGTTGGTATCATCCATTTTCTATTGTGTGATTTATATTTTATGAAATATTATGTAAATCAAGCATATAAATGACTACCTAAAGTAATATTAAATACAGAATGAAAAATGTATTCTATGTAATGTATTTTCATTGAAGAAACATAAACAATATTTTTTAATATACTTTAACCTACAATAATAAGTTATAAGAATGAAGTCGTTGCTTAAAATCCCAGAATATATTTGTTACTCCAGTGTCTTTCATGATATAAGAGCTTCATTTTTGGCTGAGGAAATAAAACGTATGACAAGAGCAGATGATGAATTCCTGTGGATCCTGGAGACCAGAAAGTCCTTGGATCTTTCCCAATGTGTGTCCTCTGCAGCCAACTGTACGATATGTCATCACTTGTCACTTTCCACGGTGCTCCTAATACTTAAATAAGGGCATATCAACATTGTGGATCAACCTTGAAAAGTGTCTTTAAGTTATAAGGACTGTTCTCAGGTAAACATTGATGAAGGTTATTTTATCCAAATGTAGATGGAAGCAGACAGATACTGTCGAAACAGCAAAAAGGAGCTAATTTAAACTTGTTGTTTAAAGTTATTATTATTAACGTTTATTTATAAGGTGCCACATGGTATCTGCAGTGCCGTACAGAGGCAATAGCAAAGCCAATAGTTACATATACAATACAATAATTAATAAGGGGATAAAAACACGAATAAGGAATACAATACATGTACAAAGCAAAAACTAAACAAAGTGCAAAGATAGCAGAATATGCAAGGAAAATAAAGATGCTGGATATGTGTGTAGGAGCAGGTGAATAAGGAGATGGACAGTAGAAAGGAAAGGGTTTGAAGTGATGAGGACAGGGTAGAGGGATGATGACAGGAGGGAGGAGAACCCTGCTCATAAAAGCTAACATGCTAAGTGAGAGAGGGTGAACAAACAGGATGCTCAGTGATGAAGAAGGGGAGGGCAGGTAAGCTTAGGTGGAGGAAGGGAAGGCTAGCTTGAAGAAGTGGGTTTTGAGGGAGCGTTTGAAGGATTGGAGGGTGCTGGATTGCCTGACAGGAAGTGGTAGGTTGTTCCAATGGAGAGGGGTGGCCCGGGAGAAGTCTTGGATGCGGGAGTGAGAGGTAGTTATCAGGTTGTAGTTGAGGCGACAGTCACCAGTGGAGCGGTTACCTATAGTACAAATAATTGGAATTAATTTTTTTTAATTATGCAGTAAAACTATAGAGCTGTTATCCTTCATGACTATAAATCTTAAGCAGATTCTGCAGCGTAATATATTGCAAATATAATCTCTTCTATCTATTTATAAGTATTTATCTGAAAATATAATGGAGTGGTAGCAGATTAGGATTTATGGGGTAGTACTGTGGGAAGGCCTGGAGACACATTTGCATACAAACTTAGTAGTACGCTTATAACCTTGACCATGTATAAGATGAGCATGTGCTGAGAGTCTTGATATTCATAAGAACTTGGACCAGATGTTGTCTGTTGCTAAATAATTAGAATTTCAGGCTTCACGTGTTTATTATAATACACTTAGGCAGTGGGGGATTTTAAGTTAGGCAGATGAAGCACATTCCTAGGTTACAACTTGCTGAGGAGCAGTCAGGCCCAGTAGCAGCGTCTGACAAGGAGGCTTGTCATGGACCATCACCTTCCCAGAGGCCCTGAGACTCCTGTACAGTATTGAGGTTCCCTAAATGATCCCAGGACTATGTCATGATCGGAAAAGCCGGTAATATGCCTATGAGTGGCCTGAACAAGAAAGTGGTTCACATCTTAAGGTGGTTTTAGTAAATAAGGATGCTTCTTAAGCTAAGTACATCTATACAAATCACACTTGAGATGCGGTGGTTGCTTCACTTTCACTTGACTATTGCAAGTCTCGATGAACATGCTGAATCACGTGTACACGATACCCAAATTTACCATCAGATCGGAACTCATCGTCTCTCCTAAAAATCTACTGAAACAATTGTGACTTTGTACACACGGTACAGATATCTGCCTATGCTGCACAGAAGCATGCCAGAGATGTCACACGGATGGCTGTAACTCTCATACACACTAGCACATTTGTGCATTTGTGGGAGTGCACACACTGTTGCAATATTGGATAAAGTAGGCAGCACGGTGGCTCAGTGAGTAGCACTTGTGTCTCTCAGAGCTGAGGTCATGTGTTTGATTTCCAGACTAGGCCTTATATGTGGAGTTTTTATGCTCCCCCCGTATCTGCGTGGGTTTCCTCCGGGTGCTCTGGTTTCCTCCCACAATCGAAAACATGCTGGTAGGTTAATTGGCTGCTGAATAAATAAGCCCTAGTGTGTGTGTGTGTTTGGGATGTGGGCATGTAGCTCCAATGGGACAGGGACTGATGTGAATGTCAAATATTGTCTGTAAAGTGCTACATAATCTGATAAAAAAATAAAAAAAATAAAAATGGTCTGGAATTGTATCATCAGCTAATTGCATAGGTGTGTACCCAGCTTTAGACTATTTACTCTTGACTTTTGTAGATGTCACAATGTTATGAGAACTGCGTTAAACGCAGTAACAACTACTGTATAAGTAGTTGGTTGTATCTAGGATATGTATATGTGCAACTTTTCATCTTCTGTATATAGACTGGATCCAGGCTGAAGAGCACTTTCCAAACGCACGAGTTCTGAAAGTCTGCATACAAAAGGCTACTGAACTCCCATTACACTCCCCTGCATATAATTGAATGTATAGGGGACTGTCACACCCCAAAGTGTGAAAAGCTGAACGTACAGAAAACAGTTCCGTACATTCAGAGTACCGCTGCTCACAAAGCCTGACTTACGTATACAGTGTGTGTAAATTGGATATAGTTATTAATTTCGGATCCGGTCCTATATGTTTAGCAAAAATATGTGTCCTTCATCATTGTCATCTCAGATACTTCCAGCGTGGATCACACAAACATAGGACTCCAAAAAATAAATAAATCTTCTGTCCCCCTCAAAGTGATAACCGCAAAGAAAGCCATTTTAAGATGACCACACACTATTCAATAATTGATCCAATCACTCTGAAGTGCATTGCATTCACTTTTTTATCGCAATGCCATAAAGCGGTTCGAAAATTCCCCGGTTCAATAATTGGATCACTCAGTCTATACACAAGGAGGCAAGGAGATAGCCCTTATTATCAGCTTGTGTGTGGTCACTATGCAATGTCCATTTGAAGCTGCTAATAATGAGCAGAGGTAGAACGGTTGTGAATCAACCAATTGCATAATAAAATAAGTTTGTATGCAAATTCAAGGTCGAATAAAACCAGGAAAGCAACCAATCAGCTTTAAGACCTGCATACATCATCCTTTCAAACTGCAGTTTATACAGTAACTTGTTCATAAAATTAGGATAATACCTTCTATAACATTTCCTATGTGTAAAATAAAAAAACAGAGTTCGGGACTTCTTTGCTCGTTTGTAATGGTACGAAGGATCATTATAGTCATTGTATGATTTCTATAGGAGTGAAAACATGTAAATATTATTCATTTCCATGTTCCCCTCTGTGTTGACAAAAGTCAGCTTAATGAGGGAAACAGGCATTATTTTTCCCCCATAATTAATTAACTGTGAAGGAACTTACCAAGTCGCACACCTCACCCAATTTCCTACGGATTCATATTAACTCCCTCCTGTGAACAAGCTAGTATTTAGCCACTAAATGGATAAATGGGGAGTGCTGGATAGAAATTACAAGCAGAAATGTAAATTAACATGCATGAATAATAAAAGTACTTGACAGCCTCGGGGGATGCATTAATGTTATTGTGAAATTGTTATACAGTGGTGGAGCTTATTCTAAAGAAAGATAATATGGGGAAAAACAGGCTTAAAAGCACAATTATAATAATTATTACAACTTAAATGTGTTAACATGAGAACATATGTATTGGTTTTTTTTTTACTTTAACGTATTATTTATTATATTATTGTTATTGTGACATAGCAAATGTTGTTACTGAAATATTAGAAAACAGAAATAATAGTAAAAAGCTGTAAATGAAGACAAACCCCTATGACCTGTGAGGATAGTCCCCAATAAAACGGATTTTATTTTCAGTTTAATGTTAAATGCAGATTTCTCTGTGTGTTTATAAAGCAGAAAGTGCTAAAACAGCCGTTTTCTTCATACTTTCCCCCTCTCAGAGCTGGAGAATCACTGATTACTCCATGGCGGGGCTGTCATTCTAATAACAGTGCTGACCTTTATCAGAGCAAACTACAGGGCCTCATAGCAAGGATTCTGGGAGAGGATGGGTTGGGGGGACGTTGGAATCCTGCTGCTTCCATCCTCTATCCAGTGTGTATGCAGAGTGGTCGCTGACTGCTCTGTGCAGGCAGCTGTCAGAGGCTGGCCGCTTGTGACAACTATTGCACTCAGTCTAGGAGTGCTGAACACTGCTTATAATAAATACATTGCCAGTAACTGCTGCCATTGTATTTATAAACACCACTCAGGGCTCAATCATTGTTTTAATTGTATGGGTGCATGGCCCCTCTCTCCTCCAGGCTTTGTAGCAGCCACATTCCCTGCAACCATGGGACTGTATTCACACTTACGGCTGTATTCTGTGGTAGCCTCGCTGTGGAGGCTATTGTATGGAGTGGGGGAGCCACAGGCCCGCATGTAGGAGAGCAGGGCACCCACCCCCTACCTCCCCCTGCTCTTCTATGTGAGGATTGTGGAATCCACCTCCGGTACCTTAAGTATTTCACACGGAAACCCCTCCGTACCGAATACTGAATTGTGCATAAGGGCTTAGCCAATGTTTATGCCCATATGTATCTCCTAAGAGGGAGGGGCTCAGATCCTCCCAGAGTGCAGCATCAGTTGGCTGCGCTCTATTGCAGAGATAACGGTACTGCACATGAACATACGGAAGTCTGCCAGCGTTATTAGTCGTTAACACGGTCTATGGTAGCTACAGCACTGGTCCTAAAGAAGAGGAGGCGCCAAGGCCTCCGCTTCCCTGCACTTATTGTAATTACATTGCCTTCTGTCCACTGCACTCTGCTCTGAAAAAGAGTGCTCCCCACAGGTGCTAAAGGACATGATTCGTATGCAATGCTGGGGATCATAGGGCAGGGCTAAGATTTGCATTTTTTTTTAAGCAATCTAGGTAGGATTTCGGAACAGTGATCCATTATGAGCGATTCTCAACCCCGCTCTTAATGAGCTAAGTAAGAACGAAGTTAGGAAAAGTGGGTGGGGGAGGGCACTTAAATGGGGCTCAGCGTAACAGCAGCTCACTTCCACGACACTCCCCCTGCTTGGAGCGTATTTACACTTCCTTACGCCGCCTGAAAGCCACCCTAACTTCAGCCGGCGTAAGGGAGTGTAACTATGCTGGGACGGCGACATTACTACGATAACGCCGCTCTCCAAACCTCATTACGCCCCCTCCCCCCGCCTCCATACACTAACCTGAACGTAGTAACGCTGGGGGACACCCGATCCATGATTGGGCGTTGCCGTAGCTAGGCCGGGCAACATCTGCCCGGCGCATGCGCAGATCGGCTTTTAAGCCGATCTTATGCTGCTGGCCGGCGTAGTAACGCTGGCCAGCGTGGGCCTGGATCAGGCCCATACTCACGGAAAGATAAGTTAGCTTATGGCCTTATTAAGTCAGTTAAGAGCAACCAAAACAAGGGCGAGTCAAGGGGGTTGCTTTGTAATTTGAGTACATTTTTTGCGAATCCACTCCTTCTAATCTCCTTCCTAATTGTGAATCAGGCCCAGGGTAGATGGAGACAGCTGACAGACCCACTACCTCTGTGATGTATAATGATTCCCCAAGGGCTTTAATAACTGTACTACAACAATGTAATCAATATGGGCCGTATTCACAGATTCGTTTTCACGTGAAGTTTCGTGCGTATTTTTAGGTATGTTTCAACTGCGCATGCGTAGTAACTTTATTCACGTAAGTTACGTTGAATATACGCTCGTAAGTGCTTTAGACACAGACACGTGAATCGCACTTGGGGCGGTGTAGAAATACGTACTTGAAAATTGACATGAAAGTGGGTGGGGGGAGGCATTTAAACGAACGCATGATAGCGCGGCTAGACATATACACATGTATTTACACACTTAAAGATCAGAGTGGTCTATGGAGGCTGGGAGAGGGGAGTGTCGTGGGTGTTCGTAGGTGTTGCCTTGCTATGTGCGCGCGTATAATTGCGTACTTTTAAAAAACTGATCTGTGAATATGGTCCTATATCACTAACCCATAAGTATGTAAGTAAGGGGAGTGTGATCATTTCCCTGCAACCTGCACCCTTCTTTTTACCAGAAGCTGCTATGAATTGCAGAAGGGAGAACGGGTCCTGATGCCAATAGATAACATGAGCAGCCTGTCTGGCCGTCCATATCTGCTACACAGAGGTCACATGACTAGATCAAAACCGTCTCTTCTCTTTAAAGTGGCTCTATATTAATGGCCCTAAAGCAACAGGTAATGCTTCAGGCAGTCACACAACAATAGCGCTGGATGGGGCTCAGTTACAGGACGTAGCATACAGGCACAAAGCCATCCAGCTCACTGCTGTTATGTGACCAAATCCATTGTGCAAGTGCAGTACAGTATGGAACATTGCATTACAGGCTATAAATAGTGCTCAATGTGTCCACATTAATAGCAAACATTGTATTAATCTATAAAAAAAAAATGTGGAAAAATTACTTTTTATTTTATTACTGCACAGGAAAAATATTTACCAATAGCACAATACACCAACAGCAATTTCATCTCATTAGTATTGTTTGTAAAAGTGTTAAAATCCAGCACATGAGTCCAAAATAGGTCTATGAGTGTCAGCCCCCTGGACTTAGATATGACCTGGACAGGGGCATCACAACTTTTTTTGTTGGAGGGGGCAAAAATTTAGCCCTCCCACTGGCGCCATCTCACCTTGGTACCCCCCTGCACCTTGTTGTGTAATAGGCGTGGTTGAGCAGCCGCAAAGTGGCGGCATGTCGCCAAAGAGGGCGTGAGTAGCCCATTGTGGGTGTGGTCAAGCCATCATGTCTGCAGCCCCCACCCAGTACTCTGATCATGGCTTAATAAATAAATGTCCTCATTGATGATACATTAAGGAAGATGGGAAGTCTTTTGAGGTACTTGATGATCAATTTTCCCCTTTCCCCTTCCCAACACTCCCATGTGTCTACAGCCCCCCAGGATGATTCCCCATCATGTCTTACCAGCCAGTCCCCCATTATATTCCTCCAAGTCTCCCAGTATTTCCATCATGTGCTTCCAGCTCCCCAGTATTCCCATCATGTCTCCAGCCCCCCCTCCTAGTACTCTCATCATGTTTCCAGTCCCCCTATTATATGCATCCAAGCCCCCCAGTATTCCCCATCAAGTGCCAAAAGCCTCCTTCCCAGCCAGTACTCCCATTAAGTGCCCCACCCCCAAGTTTTCTTACCTTACCTGTGTTCTCCTCCACGGCGCACTCTCTCTTCCTCCTCATATAGAAAGTTCCTGTATGAGCGTCTGCGTCAGTTACATAGAGCAGCTGAAATCAGCTTCCTGCCGATCTTCATAGCGGGTGGGGGGTGACTGGCCTGGTGCCGCATCCCCCCACTTACAAGAGTCCCCCGTTGCCTCGCCCTGTCACCAGGCCTGGGGTGCCCCCTTGATATTTTGGGGGAGGGGCAAGATGCCCCCTCACTTCCCCCCCTGTTCAGACACCTATGGACGGTGCAAATTTATTTATGTAACTAATCCTGGCATCTGTGTATCCAGCTCTGGATCGGGTGTATTTGCCTTGGTACGCCTTCACTGTACATTGACTATGTGTCTCCTCCGCTTCCCTCCCACGACACACCCTTCAGAACACAAGCCACTGCGGATCATGTTGTGTGTGGACCAGAATGGGCCGTAATTGTGTGCTCTCTAGTTCTGTGCAAAAATTACACAGTGATACACCACGCTCAGGGCCAGATTAACAATGGGGCTAATGGTACTATAGTTCCAGGCCTCCCTCTAAAAATAGCTCCCTATACCCTGCAGATCTCCAGGACTGAAGTGCATAAGGATGAATGTCAGGCACTGATATCCTCCTCCAAAGCATAGTATATAGTGTGTGACCTTGATCATTTTATGCTCCAGGCCCACATGTCACTTTTATTAAGTATAAAATATACATTTGTTGACCTTGGCCCTATTTCAGAGATTGAAAATAAGAGAGGAAAGTTACTCCTGGGCAAAACCATTTTGATTTTAGGGGAGTTAAATTTCATCTGTTGCAAACAGTATTATAGTTGAGAGGTGATATTTCCTATCCCAAGTCTAAATAACAGTGTAATAGTGAACTGGTCACTGTCTGTGTGCAATAAGTAAATGCAAAGTATTCTCCCTTCATGTAGAGAATAAAATTAATTTGAGTCCCCCTGAAATCAACATGGTTGTTCCCAGGAGTAAATTTCCTCTCTTATTTTCAGTCTCTGAATCAGGATTAAGGCAATGTGTGGTCCTTTGTGTCTTCAGAGAGCTGCTCCATCACACTGCCCATCACAGGACTAGATGCTCGGCATGTCAGTGACAGAATCATTGCACACATTTTATGATTATTTACTTCTACATCATGGTTTGTTCCCAGAATCATTTTCCTGTGCGGTAAATACATCTCGTGATTTTCCACATAAACCCTGATTGCAAATTACAGAAACACTTTGATTTTTAACCAGTCTGAAGTATCTGTAAATGTCATCATTTCAGTATCTTTAGCGTCAAAGTGTTTGTCCCTAACTTCATAATTGCTGCACTATCACTTGCTTCGGAATGATGTTTTGGATAGGGAAATGTGTCATAATGATCTATGTAATTGCTGCAAATGTGTGATCCAAATAAATTGAATGGTGCAATAAAGGCCGCTTCACCTGTATGTACTTAGGGCCTGATTCAGAGATACGATTTCCACGGCACTTAGGAGCGTATATTTAGAATCTTAGAAAATTCGCAAAACTGCGCATGCGTAGTAATAACGCCAGAAAACTGCGCATGCGTAGTAATAGTGCAACGCCATCTACGTAACGGTTAGGAGCGTAAATTCAGTAAGAGCGTAAGTTTGAATCGCACGCAAGCACTTAAGATCTTAAGTGCTGCGAATCTTTAAGATCTTAAGGATTTGCATGGAAATTGACGGGGGGAGGCAGGGAAATGAGGGAAAGTGGCCGCGGGCTGACACTTAGGATCTTAAATGAACGCTACCACGTCACTTAAGATTCCAAATGACAGCGCAGAGTTAGGGCTAGTCAATGGTGGTCTAAGTTTAAGACCCCCCGCTGTTTGCAAGGGGAGTGACTCTTTATGCAGTGGGCTGGAACCTGCTAAGATCTTAACCTTAGATGCGTATATTTGCGATCTTTTCGCAATCACATCTCTGAATCAGCCCCTTAATGTGAAAGTCTCGGTTCTTCCATGCTGGTTATAGTAGTCTCACCTCTTTTATACTTAAAGCAAACACTTGTTTCTTTCACACTTTTTTATTGTATACTTGTGGAGGTGGTTTTTTGCATACCCTTGTTGTTGGATACAATTATGTGAGTGCTGACTTGGTACATGGTATAACCCTTTCAGTTTAATACATGTAATTCATATATAGAGTTCTTGTGATAGAGTTTAGATACCCTTTGCGTAGCATTACCCCCTTATGCGGTGTATCCCCTGTAGGCATGCAGTGCCATGATTAATATTATTTTTACAGCTGGCGAAATTGTGGTCACTTTTAATCACAGGGGAACAATTATAGATGAGTGTCAGTTTCACAATCCAAGTAACTTTACAAAGGCATTACACTGTATCCATTCCATTTCAGATGTCCTTGGGAATGGCAAACCTGGGACCTGGAAATATCAACATTGGATCTGTTTTCAGTAAAATCAGCTACAGAGTCACTATATCTGGGTTATTGAAACGTAATGTGAGGATATCATTTAAATACAAATGACAACACATTAAATCCATTTACTTCTAAATTTTATTCTGCCAATTCTAAAGGAGCATTTCCCTCACTGTTACAAGCACTGGCTGATTTAGATTCAGGAGTAACTGCGCAAAAAGGTGCAAACCTGATCCCAACCAAACCATGCCACAATGTGATGTTTCTTGAAGGCAGGGAAAATATTGTCCGGTTAAATACTCTAAATTAGAACTACTGGAGGTATTATATCTTTAACCTGCCTAACAAAAGACATTTAGTACTTAAACATAAGGAATGGTTATTAAAAATTACTATTTCATGCAATGTCACCACCTAACACAAATACATGTCAGTTTTGGGACTTGATCCTGTAAAATTCCCTTTTTGTATTGGTAGAGTGAGAGAATAAACGTAAGACCAGACATAAAATGATGGGTCCCTGGACAAGGATTGATGCTGGATCTACCTTTTCTTTAAACAAAATGTAACATTTAATATAGAACAATTTCAATGAGGTCAGTTACAGATATCGGATTTTTCTGAGATCAGACCCCTGAGCAACAGATAAGGAGAAATCAACCATGTATTTGTAGTTGCTGGTCCAGCCGCTAAATGGCGGCTGTATCATTGTTCGAAACACTCTGAAAATGTAAAATTGCTACAGGCTGCAACCATTGCGGTGGGTAGATTATGGTTAGACTGCGGCAGCTGTGGTAAAAATAAGGTTAGGGCTAAAGGGGAAGGTTAGGGATAGGCTGTGGAACATGGAGGGTTACGGTTAGGATGCAGGGCATGGAGTGTTAGGGTTAGGCTGTGAGGCATGGAGGGTTAAGGTTAGGATGCAGGGTATGGAAATGTAACATTTAATATAGAACAATTTCAATGAGGTCAGTTACAGATATTGGATTTTTCTGAGATCAGACCCCTGAGCAACAGATAAGGAGAAATCAACCATGTATTTGTAGTTGCTGGTCCAGCCGCTAAATGGCGGCTGTATCATTGTTCGAAACACTCTGAAAATGTAAAATTGCTACAGGCTGCAACCATTGCGGTGGGTAGATTATGGTTAGACTGCGGCAGCTGTGGTAAAAATAAGGTTAGGGCTAAAGGGGAAGGTTAGGGATAGGCTGTGGAACATGGAGTGTTAGGGTTAGGATGCAGGGCATGGAGTGTTAGGGTTAGGCTATGAGGGATGAAGGGTTAGGGTTAGAATGCAGGGCATGGAGTGTTAGGGTTAGCATGCAGGGCATGGAGTGTTAGGGTTAGGCTGAGAGACATGAAGGGTTAAGGTTAGGCTACGAGGTATGAAGGGTTAGGATGCAGGGCATGGAATGTTAGGTGCGGGAAATAGACGGATAGGTATAGGAAAGGGTAGGGTTAGCTAAAAACACTTACCTTTTGGCGGATGACTCTACGTGACTCCAGGAGTTGCATCACCGCCGCTCTCTACAATGCCGGCAGTCTCAATTCAGCTGTAGTACAATGGCCTTTTGAAATAATGATCATTATGCCTACAAACCACATCCGTTTGTAGGTTTACAAGTTAACCACCTCCACATGCACAGACAGATTTCCAATAGCTAGGGCACATGGAAAATGGCAGCACTACGAATGTCTATGTGAATATGTATTGAGAAGGAATGTCTATACTGTCTATACTACATTGTACAAAGAAGACACATCCAACCACTTTGTCAGAAGGTCCTCGATGCATCCCGAGCAGTTAGCACCAAGCACTCGTGCAGACACACAATCTAGCCGCCATCTGAGCCACATTTGGATCTTACTTCACACCAGTTGAAAATGATGACTCACAGATAAATAACGTAAACACCTCTTTAATATAAATGTTGATATAAATATTATATAATATGTATACATTTGGAATTCAGTCAAATAAGTACAAAAATATATTTATTTCTGAATTAAATAGGTTACTTTTTTATCGTACCAATTTCATGTTTTACAGCCATTTTACAGTGTTGTGGCTCATTTACTAAAACCTGGAGGGTAAAATGATTCATCAGTTTTATTCCATAGTGACACAAATATGCTCTCTGGGTGTCTAATAATATCATTATCTAAAAACAAATGTAAAAATAAAAGAACAAATGATCTCCATAATAGCAGCTAATAGGATATATGGGAATATTACACATTAAACACTATGGGAATATTTACAAAGATCTGAAAAATGACAGTGGAACAGTTCGGAGTCGCACCGTGATGTTACATACTTTTCTTGACATGTTGTCTATGGTTAGTGGTAAAAGCGAAACAATAGTTTTGCAAAAACAAACAATTTGCAAATCAATGCAATTTATGTTTTGTTTGTTTGGGAAAACGCATGACTTGTGTCTTACGGCTGGCATCCAAAATGGAGGGACATCAAGAGATCCACAATTAAGTATTATTTCTACCTGCAGTTTTCTGACATTTTAGGTAAAAATGAATGTTTTGTACATATTGTAGGCCCCTAAGAAGAAGAGTAATATTGACTAAAACTATTTTCTCAGTCCAGGCTCATCTGTAATTGCTATGTCTCAAAAATAAGATTCAGATAATCTATTGCTCAACTCAATATAAAGTATTTGCAATAGCACGAACCCTCTACCTTAGAGAAAGGTACCGTGGGCGTATGTGTGTGTGTGTGAATATACTGCATAGAGTGTGACATTACCAGACCTTAATATACCCTATAGTATATGCCATTTCTAGACCCCTTATATATTTTACATGTACTTTACATAGTGTGCCATCTCTAGACCTTAATATACCCCACGCGTATTACATGTGGGGCAGGGCCACCGGCATTAAATGCGGGGTCCGGGTTGCAGCCACGGGTCCCCCTCCCCTGGGTGATGTAATTGGTGACATAACATAGGGCGCGGCTCGGCAGACACACTTTAACAGCGGGCCTGCTACTACAAAGCTAGGTAAGTATCAGCGGGCCCCCATCAGGTCTGGGCCCGGGACAATAGTCCCGGCTGTCCCCCCCTGATGGCGGCCCTAATGTGGGGTATATTGGAGGCTTTGTGGTGGCTCAACCCTTACCTTGAATACATGCAGTACCTCTGTGTCCCAGCCAGGAGGCAGTGAGAGGCACACCTTTTAAATGACAGAAGCTGGTTTCAGAGTCGCCCAGAGAGCGCTTTATGCTGCGACCAGCAAGTTTTTTTTGTTTTTTTTTTCTATTTTGAAGCGGAACTTCTGGGGGGGGGTCCATACTCCCCTCTCACATGCGGACTTTGGACGACTTATGCGTCTATAAGCCTACCTTAAGTAACAGATCTGCACTAGTCCAAACGCAGATCCGCGTGGAACCGTGCGTAGTTTCCTTCCTAATAAAGAAACTTCGCATGGACAATGTTTCTCCGTCCCCGGCTAATCTAAATCCCCCACCACCACTTTTACCTAAACACTCCACGAGGTGGAATTACGCATTACGCTGCCTCTTTCTACCTAAACTACTCCATGTGGTCTTTAAAGACCGCACAGAGGAAATCTACTGAACGTACCTACCTGGTTCGTACTGTAGATTGTGTAAATGACCTACCATGCATGCGTAGTAGGTCATTTCGCAGAAGCCTCTTAGGTGTGAATACGCCCCTTTATCTCTTTCACACACCTCAGGCCTGAGATGATGCACATTTTAACAGCTCACAGACGCACATCCATATTGTTCATGTCTTTTTTCCTATATTGCTGCTTTCTATTCCCATTTTGCGATCTACGCTGCAGCGGCCCCTAATGTGAGTCCAGTCATTTCTGTGCAGAGTCTCTGACAAGCCGCGGATCTGGGCTCAGATGCCTGAATATAAAGAGGACACATATTATGTTTATCATGGGTTTAATAAGCCCTGTCTCTCGTCCACATCATGGCAGCATTTATGTTGATGAAATGATCAGAAATGTTCAAAATAAAGGATATCTGGTAAAAATAAATAGGATATAGAGTAAGTCATATATGTTAAATTAAAAAGCCTTTTTTTCCACCAGAAAGGATATAAATAAAAAATAGGAAATGGAGGTAGAATGGCGGTATAACATACCGTACTATTAAATTACACTAACCTAATAAAATAAAGAAACTCCCTCATGGTGCATGATTTGCCATAAATCAGGTGAACATTTCTTACAATATGCCTGCATCTGGCTTTCCTGGATTGAAAAAGAAACACACACACGCAAGACTTGGCTTCAAACGTAACGGATGTGCTCCACCTAGAGGGCTGTATGGGAAGCATTTCATAGACATCACAATTAACCCCATAACTGCAGACAGTGAAGCCATTATTTCTATTATCTCTCATGTCTGGCATATAAATACATTTAATTGCACATGATGCATAACCAAGAGCCTGTAAGTGACACAGTGACACCATATATTGCATAATAGCAATGCCCAGCTTCAGGAGCAGATGTTTTAGAAATAATCCACATTCAGTTTTTGCTGTTCATTCCCAATATGTGGCCTCTATTTATTCTTACATCAAGTATATGTTTCATTAACATCAAATAAACAGAATACGTAATCAGGTACTTCCCTCCTGTTTTCAGACCAGGGTTTTCCATATACACAGAAGTCTAGCAGTTCATATGGAAGGTGAGAGAACTCTCTTGTCACCCCTATCTCTCCTGAGGATTTTGCATTTTACTTATGCTGCCCTAACCCTACCATAATTGAGGTGTGGGTCTCCACTGAGAACGGCTCTATTTAGAAAGGTCCGTTCTATCCAAAACATTTCGTAACTGGCTGGGAAATCGATTACTTTTGCCTCGAAGTGGAAAAGCAATCGATTCCCGATGCACCAAACACTGTGCTCTGAATGGTAAGTATAAAATCTATCCCCAAACCTCTCCCTAATCCTTACCCTAACCCCCCCCTTCCCCAGAGCCTAACCCTAACAGTCCCTGAAGAGGCTACTCACCTCTCCAGTGGAATCTGCGATGGGCGCTGGCGGGTGTGAGGGGTCTGGTGGGCGGCAGGTTCCAAGAAGGAATGGGTAAGTACGCTGATCGGCAAGAAAAATACATCTAAAATGACTGTTTTTCGAAATAGAGACAGACAAAAATGAGCTTGTGGCTGCTGTTTCTAGCCCGTATTCAGAGTAATGGATGTATAACATATACGTCCAGTGTTTAGCGGTTTTTACTACTGCGCATGCGCAGTATTTTTTTACCGTAATATACGTATCTTTTTCTTACGTAGATTGCATAAATGCGGTCTTTCAGAACAGATAGACATGGTAATGAGGGCGGGGGAAGCCGATCAGGTATATTGCAAAAGTTAAGGTAAGAATCAGATATGAGGCGCCCGTAGGTCTGGATCCGGCCCAATGAGGAGAAACCATGCTGTGAAATTAATTAGTTCTTTGCATGCAGGTAGAATACACAAAGGGCCTGATCCAGACCCACGTCCGCTTGCGTTTTTACGGCGAGCGTAAGCGTAAACACGGGCTTTTGTACTTACTGCACATGCGCAGATGTTACGCTCAGGTTACGGTCTGAGAAACGGAGCGTATGGGCCTTCATCGTAACAGTTTGGTATTTACGCTCGAGGGGGCGTGCCTGCCATACGATCTCCGTAATTACGAACCGAGGGCGGGGTGAGGCATTTAAATCATACAGTATGGGCGTGCCAAGCGTCGTAACTACGCTATGAGCTTACGGGCGCACGCGGTTACGCTCAGAATAGTTAGGGGAGGTTTTGCTGAGCGTAAGCAGGCAAAAGTAAATACGACCTAGGTGAGTGCCGAGCGGAGTGCATCGGAGTTACGCTGGCGTAAATACGCTACGCACATGAGCGGACACTGGTGTAAATACGCTACGCACATAAGCATTTCATGAGCGTAGGTCTGGATCAGGCTTTAAGAAACTGACCAGCTTTGCTTTTAAATTGATATTTAGACTTGAGCCATCACCCACCTCTCAACTCTAGTACTGTCTGCAACAGATAAAATAGTTCCATACAGAAGAACTTACATCAACAACATCTGGGGCCAGATTTACTAAGTTGCGGATTTGGAAAAGTGGAGATGTTGCCTATAGCAACAAATCAGATTCTAGCTCTCACTTTCCTATAACATATGTCACCTAGAATATGATTGGTTGCTATGGGTAACATCTCCACTTTCCCAAACCCGCAGCTTATTAAATCTGGCCCATGTTATATGTCATGGGGACTTACACAAGAGACTCACATAAG
Source organism: Limnodynastes dumerilii (assembly GCA_011038615.1). Classification (NCBI taxonomy): domain Eukaryota; kingdom Metazoa; phylum Chordata; class Amphibia; order Anura; family Limnodynastidae; genus Limnodynastes; species Limnodynastes dumerilii. Next base: position 232,461 of record WWET01001791.1, on the reverse strand, counting down.
TCCCCTTAGGTACGTAAATGTGCATCAGGGCCTATGACATTATTGTGTATTTTAATCCTTACAATACACAACTATTACGATGTCCTTTGTATATAGGTGTTTTTATTTGAATTGACATCTGAAACAGAAATGTCACCAATAGCAACAGCATCTCCCCTCCATGCTGATCCTATAGGCATAAAGTATATGTATTTCCAGACCGATAAAGAGGTGAACCTCAGTTTGTCGTGGAATCTATTTATTTTTCATAAATTCCAAAAAATGCTTCGAGATTCAGTGTGCTTAATCGGAACCCAGTGTACCAGTCTGAAGATGAAGTAATGCCACTATTATAACAAGAGATTTAATTGCAGACAGTTTCAGCTGCTATGGGGTGCTCAATGAATCACATGATAAGAATCATATATTTTAGTGTTGTTTCTTAATTGCTAATTTATTATAAATTAATGCCAATGCAAAATATAGTAAGGTAAGACAAGCAGGTGTTGGCACAATGGTCTCATAATTTTGGCAAGAAATGTCATTGTTGTCAGAAAAATTCTTCAATAAAAATTGCCGAGACCTATTAGTATTTCACACCTTATTATCATCCTATACTCACACCCGACCAGCACAGATCTAATTTGCTAGAATGAGCATTTAGGGGCTAATTCAGAGATTGGGAGTAACGGCAAAACAGGTGCAAGTGTACAGTGCAGCTAAACCATTTTGCAAAGTAAGGGGGGCTATTAATTTTAAATCTTTTGCTTCTGCATATATAACTCACATACTGTATAGTTTTATGTTTATTCTATAAAATAGAGTTGAGCTAAGAAACTTCACCTCTCATTTCTAACTCTGCTTTCACAATTTAAAATGACCTCCCCCGTTCAGTTTAACTTGGCATTGATCAGGTCTACATTTGCACCTAAAATAAGGTGTAAGGGCTGCTGTGAATCAGCCCCTTACTGTATATGGGATAAGCTATTTTCCGTCTTCTCTGAATATGCAAAGTGTAAAACTATATAAGAAATGTTATATAAGGACGTGGCTTGCTGGTACAAGGGGCCTGATCCTGAGCTACGGCCGCCGTCGCTAGTACGGTGGCCGTAGCTCTAATGCGCATGCGCCGGGCAGATGTTGCTATGG
>WWET01001791.1:209497-230981 GCA_011038615.1 Limnodynastes dumerilii | reverse complement strand
TATGGAAACGCCCGATCGTAGATCGGGCGTCCATAGTAGCGCCGTAGGGACGCTGGAGGGGACGTCCTCCAGCGTCCCTACGCTCACGTTACTGCTGGTGGGCGGGGGGAGGTAAGTAAATGAGGGTTGGGGGACGTGCTAAGAGGCCATACGCTCCTGTGTGAGCGTATGGCCCCTTCCTTACGCCGGGCGAAGCTAGGGTAGCCTTCAGCCGGCGTGAGGAAGGGGCCATATGCCCGCACAGGGGGAGTGTCGGGCCAGAGCACCGATGTTACGCTGAGCGCTACAGCGCTCAGTGTAACATCGTAGCTCTGGATCAGGCCCAAGGTGCCAATATGCGACACAATGTATTCTGGCAAAGCAGCTGCAACGGGGGATTTTTTTGCAACTTGAAAGCAGACAGCATGGACACTGCGAGAAGTCAAACCTCTGTGTCCTGCGGCCTAACCCTAACCTTCCCTTTCTTTCAACCTAACCTTAACCCACTATGTATTGTAGTCTAACCATAAACTTCCCTTTCTTTCAGCTTAACCATAACTCTTCATCTGCACAGCCTAACTCTAACCTTTCAATTCTATCAGCCTAACCCTAACCTTCCCCTTCTATCAGCCTTCCCTTTCCTATCAGCCTAACCTTAACCCTCTATATATCCTGCAGCCAAACCCTAACCTTTCCTTTCTATCAGCCTAACCCTAACCATCCAATACTGTAATCTAACTGTAGCCTGCCAGAGAGAGTGCAATTTATTCGTTATTGGGTTTGGGTACTTTGTCTAAATAGGGCCATTTGCTATGGTACCCATTCCCAATAGAATTTTTGGCTATATGAACAATTTCAACGGTGACAAAACTGCAATTCAGCTGTATCAATGTTGAAAATCAGCTGATCGGATCGGCAACTGCAGACCGTTATATAATCAGGCATTGTGCTACCTGCTCTTATTCAGAATCTTTGGACCAGGTTTACTAAGCAGCGAGAAAGGAAAAGTAGAGATGTTGCCCATAGCAATTATGCCACACCTCACACCTAATAACCATCTCTTATCCTGCATACAAGACTTCTCATGTGCTGCCTCTGCACTGAAGCAATCCACCGCATCCTATTAGGCTTATTACCACCCTCAAACGCTCCCTCAAAACCAAACTCTTCAGACAAGCCCACCTTTCCTTCACCTAACCTCAACTTCCTCTGCTCCTGCCTACACTTGCTTATATACCCCTCCCTCTCTTCATCCCTGTGTCTCCTGTTAGTCTACCCCCTCCCATTTAGCATGTTAGCTCTCACTATCAGGGTCCTCTATTAACCTGTCATACCCCCTACTTTGGACGCACCTCAATACCTACTCCTCTCTTTACTGACTCTACTCTCTACAGATCTCTGCCCTTCTACTGTTCTTACACTCATATCCTGTATTGTATTACCCTATATTTAACAAGTTGAATTTACTATATTGTACCCGGCATGTTATTTGTGTATTGCCTGTTGTCTCTGTACAGCGCTGTGGATACTGTATAAATAAATGTTAATAATAAATAATAGTAATGATATATTTAGCACTGTTACTGTGTAGGGACTATGGGCCTGATCCAGAACTATGCCTATAAGGGGTTGTGTTGTGTTTTGAGGTGGTCACTTCCATTGATTGCAGAGACTTACGGTCTCATTCCCCTACCTTGTCTTCCACGCCAATCTCACATAAAATGGAAATGACTGGGAAGTCTGGATACAGCAGTAGGACGCATAACACACCCTTATTATCCAATTTCTATAATTTCCCCCTCCCACATTGCAGAATCAATCTCCACTTCCTGTCTGTTTCGCCAGCCAGATCCATACTGGGAATGTGGGGTGTCCTCAGGTGCGGTTGTAGCCAATCGGAAAACACCTTTTTTGCTGCCCCAAATGCTTAACCAATCTTACAAGAAAAAAAATATTCAACAAGCAATATCGCTGAATAATTTATAAATATTAAAACAAAATAAAACTTCTTCCTCATTTATATATTTTAAAAAAAGTTAAATATAGCCTAATTTTATATCCTGTCACTGGCTTTAGATGATATTTGAAAACTCTCCCACCAGTATCAGCTTTCTATTGCTTATTGCCTTTATACACAAGTTAGGTAGACACTGTAAGCACCTGCATGATGATCTTCCATCCATTTCTGGATAACGTGCCAAATATCTTGCTGCCTGTGCAGCCGCTCCATGGAAATTAGCTAAGCTCTTTTTTTTCTGCCTCGAAAACATCTGCTTTTAGTGATAGCAGCTGTGACAGCCTAACAGCAAACTAAGCTCTTCAAAATTCACTTTTACAAAGGGGCTTTTGACGAGGATGATAAATGACCAGAATTACACCACAGCTTTTAAGTACCTAATTCTAACCTAACTGGTAATGAGCAGCGTACTTTTGCACCTGTCACTTTCAGCAAAAATGCTATTATTTGTTTTTCAAGTATGCGTTTTCAGTTTCATCCTCTGCCATTAAGTCTTAAGCCTCGTAAAGAAGAGTGTAACAATGTTTTAATTGGCTGTCAAGCTAACATTATATGCAAACTTGATATTACATTGATCTCGATAAATCCACATAATGCAAGCCGTGAATAGGAGGGCGATTATATTCAGAGTGGACTACAATTATTATTTACAATTTGGTTTCCTATGTAAATCAGGTGGCGCTAAGTGACTCGAGGACACTGGAGTTGATGCTGAAGCAAACCATTTGGGTTATACCATTTATATTCAAATTTGGAGCTGGTAGAAAATAGATGGGTTAGTCGGGTTATTTGACGCCAATTGAATATTTTAATGAATTAAACATGAAGTATAAAATGACAATGAGTTGTAAATTACAAAGATCATTTCCTGAATTCGAGTTTTAACCTCTGACCCCTTTAGTTTCACATTATTATATTCCCTATTTGCCTGCCAGTTTTTCTCCAAATTGGTCCTTAACAAATAATTACCGATGCAATGTGCAGTTTCTAAAATTCTTTAATTGCCCTATTTTTAAGATAAATGTGCAGAGCATGGCTTGATACACAGAGCGCAATAAGTAAAACAAAAAAAATTGGCACAGAGTTAACGGGAGACTATTTGGGAAATATGGAGAGCACTTCAATGGTCTCGGATCCTAAAAATCCATATTGTGCATTATTTTGCTTGCAAAGAGCAGAACAGTTGCGGAAGTTTGGATCCTGGTACATGGAAACATTTCTATACCTAAGGTAAGGTTCATAAATAAAATTGGTTTATAATCAACCAGATATTTTTGTCCCAGTTATTATTATTGTTATGATTGTTATTATTATTATTTTTATAGGTGTAGAGCCAGACTCACCACTTACACACTTCTGTGCTGGATCCATTTCTGACAGCAGGGGTAGGACGAGCCGCCATGTTTACAGTGTGTACGCATGGTGAGAGGGGGAAGGTATTTATGGCTTGCTGAAGCCCTTACATACGGTCCTCATTTACACACTGACCGCATTTTCAGTGGGGCCAGTGTGTAATTATTAGGGTAGGGTCCTGCCATTGGAAAGGCCAGTAACCTTGTATGTAGTGAAATTAGAATCGCACGCCATTGTTCCTCCATCGGCAGTGTGCTGTAGCGATGGAAAATGAAGATAGCCACCATTACACATACCCCATCCCCCATTACATATTTCCCTTACCTCTGTTACACATATTACATCCGGTCTCTCCTCCTTAATGATATAATTATATACATGCTGTATTGTGCCCTCTCAAAAATACACTTCCCCCTCCCTGCACCCCCTCCATACACATCCCCTTCCTGCCTCCCTTACATTACATGAGACATCTATGGACATGGCATACTATATAAACCATATGTGGGGAATATGGGTCTGGGAATGACACTGACTATAATATGTGGTTTATATAAAGGTTTGGGAACATCACATTATATACAGCATGTAGCGTAACTCATGATATTGCCCTCTTGTACATTCTATACTGTGCCATTCCAGACCCCTAATATTATCCCACATGTAATACTAACATATTAGGGATCTGGAGATGGCTGTGTCCCTTTGGTATGCCAGCGCCCGGAGCACAAGCTCCACCCTCGCTACTCCCCTGTGCCGGTTTAAGGGGCCCCCCGCTGCCTAGAAAAAAACAAAACTTACCTTTTGGCGACGACACCTGGCTTCCTCTTCCGCCTCACGTAGTGCTCCTGCATCCTGCATGTGCAGAGCTGGCTGTGCTATGCACAGCCGTAGCTCTGTTCATAAGACCTAAGGTCACGTGAACATCATAATTCTGCAGAGCGCCCACAGCGGAGGAGAGAGCCGGAGGAGAGGCAGCAAAGGTAAGTTCTCTTGATGGAGTTCTTAAATAAAGTGGTTGGGGACAACGGGGATTTAAACATGGAGAGGGCATAAAGGCTGGATGGACAAAAAGAGGGGCAATAGTGCTATCTGGACACAGAAGGAGGGGCAATAATGCTAAATGGACACCAAAAAAAGGGGGGCAATAAGGGTAAATGGACACTAATAAAGATGGGCTATAAGACGGGATACAAGCCCTGCTACTCTCCTGAATCCAGCCTATAATAATAATAATAAGCAAAGAAGAAAATAGCCCACAATACGGAGCTTGAAAATAATATACCACTATTCTATAAACAAACACACTAGACGCAGCTGGAAACAGGGGTCGTGACTCCCCAAATAGTCCAAACAAAAAAAGAAAAAGCAAAAGCCAACCTTAGTGGCTGGGTATGCTAAATAAATAATTTTCTGGCAAACAGCCAATAACTTAAAAATGAAAAAGACACAAAATATAAATAACTCTATAATAGAGCTAAAAAACTAGCAAAAGCCTTCTTCTTATTATTATTAATAATAATAATAATAATAATAATAATAATAAGTGTGACAAAAATCTGTGTGTTTGATTATAAATCAACATTCTATATGAACCTTACCTAAAGTATAGAAATGTAGCAGAACACAGATCCATCTTCATGTTAATTTTTCTGGTATTTGCAATAATAATAATAATTATTATTATTATTATGATCAGTGCATTTTTATTTCCAAAAATTATAGATTGCATAAAACTATGATCTCTGCAAGAGAAATCAAATGGCATCAGATCTCCCTGTAATTACTAGATCACAATCATTGGATCTATTCTCCCCAGGGTCACCTAGGTCACATCTGCATTAACCTGCATTCACAGCGGGCCAATGTGAAAGGAAAGCCTTCCCTACATATTGGCCTGCTAATGTGCAGCTTCTGCAGAGCTAAGGTACGTATCAGCGAGCCCCATCTCTCTCCAGGACCAGGACAATAGACCCAGCTGTCCCCGCCCTGATGGCGGCCCTGATTCTCCCATATAGAAATCTGAACTGATATTATGGCCGCTTGACTAACCGTTTCTTTATTAATTCTTTATTTTATTTATTTTCTACTTCCCCCCACACACACACAAATACACACTTGTTGTCACACACATTCTTCAGCAAATATGCAAAATTACATGAATTATACACATAAATTAAACTATGAACCTACCTAATACTGGATTTTGATGGACTCGCTCCCTTCCTCTGTGGCATCTGGTCTGCAATCCTGGGACAGCACAATTCCCCTGCATTATACAATACAGAAGAGAAGCACAGACCATGACTGACACTGACACACTCCCACAAATATACAGATCTGTCACACACACAAATATACACAACTATTGTCACACACAAACACACAACTATTGTTACACACACATAACTATTGTCAAATACAAATACACCTAACTACTGTCACATACATAACTATTGTCACACACACAAATTCACAAAACTATTGTTACACACACAAATCACAAATACACATAAATATTGTTACTCACAGACACAACTATTGTCATATACAAATACACATAACTTTTCACACACAAACTATTGCCACACACACACAAATTCACATAACTATTTTCACACACATATAACTATTGTCACACACACACATACACATAATTGTGGAGACAGACACACAGACACACACACACATATACTTACCCAGTGCAGCCATTTCAGTGTCCAGCTCAGACGGTGCCTGCATTTTCCACATTGCAGGATGACCGAGGCCCCCTGGAGGCTGTGCTGCCTGTTCTTTTTTATTTATTTTTTGCACAGCTGAATGACAGCCCAGTCGGTGCTGGATGGCTCCCAGAGTTCCCTGATCTGCAGCTGCTGTGGCTGCTGGATAGCAGCAGTAAATCAGAGATCTCTTCCAATGTGAAATGCTATTAAATACTATTGCATATAGAAGGAGATCACTGGTTTACAGTTGCTGTCCAGGAGCAGCACATCAGAAATTATAGGGCCACATGCTTGGGGTTGGCCATCTTAGCAGTAGTACATTTGATTTGTAGAAAAGAATTTGACCATAGTGTACAACACAAGGCTTTACTATGTTCATTATTTCTCCATGAACAGTATTTTAAATAACTAGGTAAGTAAAAGATGATCTTAGTAAAACAAAAGGCAATAAAAAAAAAAACCTGAGATAGAAACTAAAAAAAAATCTGTGTTTTAATGCATAACAAACTTAATTAAATATTTAAATAAGCAAAACTGATGATAAAAACAGGTCTGCAGTATAGTTTACTATGCAACAAGGCTACTAGTGCACCTTTAATTAGTTAATGTCCTGTCAATGTCAAATAAAAACAAATATTTAATTATGACGCTTCAAAGAATGAGAAAGGCATCCAGTAACAATTAATATGCTTCCTAAACTTGTCTATGTGCCAAACAAATAAGCAAAAATTAATTGCATCAATGTATTGACTTAATTAAATGTTTATGAACAGTAAAGATGCCAAGTGATTACACTGATGGATGTAACAGGAAAACTGGACCAGAGGATGAAATGAACTAATGAATGCAAGATCAAACACTGCGGAAATGATAAAACAACATAAAAAATAATGTTGCTAAACCACCTAATGCAATATAAGCATCAATATTATCCTAAATAGACTTTAAGTTACAGAATAAACCCCTGAGAAATTGCCAAAAAAATTGAAAAATTGTATGGGCCAAATAGCTGTTTTCTGCCTTCTATGTTTCTGAAAGCAGGTGTATGTATAGTCACAGTTACTATTACACGTTACAGATAACTGCAGCTTTGCGTGTTAATTTACATTTTACAAACAGAAAAACGAACACATTAAAAAAAATGTATAAAATAAAATAATTTCACTTTTATCAGGATTCCAGGTGGTTTTACAAAGAATGTGAGGCCCCAAGGATAGAACAAGAGCTGTACAATATGACATTTGTAGTTCCTTTCAGTAGTTCAGTTAAGGGTTTTTTTGTTTTTTTTCTTTTTTTACATTGTTGGATTAAGTTGATCATTTTTATGAAATTCTTTTGGTCTGGACAAAAAGATAAACAAAAATGTGATCTAGATTTTATTAATAAACTAGCATAAGTGTCTGGCGTTGCCTGGGTTTAAATCTTCAAGTTATTATTTCAATGAGTTGGATGCCTTCTAAAAGGTTCTACAGAGTTCTATTCATTTCCACAGCCTTCTAGAAGGTTCAACAGAGTTCTATTCCGTACCCTAATTCCGAACACGAACCCTTATTCGAACCCTATTTCTGAACCCAATCCCTAATAAGAACCCTAATTTAAACTCTATTTCCGAACCCTAATTGCAATGTCAATGGGAAGGGCTGAAACACATGGTTGTCAAAAACAAAAAGGTGCTCTCGGGGGAGGGGCATACAGAGAAAGCGAGATGGGCAAACATGCGTTCCCCTGCCATTCTTTCCTATGGGGCCACGCTTTCCTATGAGCGCTATTGATTCCTATGAGAACCTCCTCCCCACCCCCACCCCTAGGGGTGTATTATCCTCACAGTATTTTTTTTACAGATTGTAAGTCATATGTGTACCAAGTTTGGTGTAATTTGCTCCAAGCATTTGAGTTATGCTGGAACATACACACACACACACACACACACACATTTTTATATATATATATTTGGTGATTGAGAACAACAAAATCAGTGACAGACTGGTCATTAGCAACAGCAGTGACCACTCAGACCCACAAAGACAAGAATGCTGGAATCATGGGAAGTGTCACACTCAGGCCTGGTGGCACTGAGGAGCTCAGGTATCCTAACGCTCAGGCTCAGCTAATTCACTGCATCAGAACTTGTGTGTAAAGCGGTTTGTGTGTTCAAGAGACAGAAATCAGCCAATCTCCTGAAACGGTACATCACAGCTGAGCAAGTACAGTAAGCACAGCAGCAGCGGATCAACTAAGCCATGGCTTCTCCATAGAACTGGACTTTGCAGATAATGGATCCTCTCTGTCTTTGAAGCAGTATAAATTAGCAATACCAACAGGCTGCAGGAAAAGAGGGGTGGTCAACAAGCTAAAGCTTTGGTTAGAATGTTCAGAGCCCTATCACTGGACATCACTGGTGCCATTATGCTGGGTATAACTACTGGGTCATCCTGATTATCCATTGATCCTCTGATAATCAGCCAATCAGACTGGTAAATGTATGGCACAGTGTGGACTAGGAAGGGAGATGCTGTGTTTTTCTTTACACTCCAGCAGAATTGCAGCAATCATATGTTATGATTGGTTGCTATGAGCAACACCTCTACCTTTCTCATTAGAGAAAAAGTAGAGATGTTTAAAAACTATGACACCCAAGGTCAAATAGAATATCCCTACATCACCTGAAGAAGCCACACCTATTTACCTCACTTACCAGCACCACACAGAGACCACACCCACTGACCACACCCAGCAGATACAACCATTACATCACAGTAGGGCTAATGTTACATCAGCTCTATGAAAGAAAGGATGAGCTTCTGGCCACAAGACATCAGTCACTGAGAGCAGCAGAACACTTGAAGATTCGAAGATAAGGCACTGACCGACCAACCAACCACAGAGATCAATACAACCCAGTAAAGAAGACTTAGAAGACACAAAGCAGTGAGATAAGGAGGTGATCATCCCACAGCAGCTACAGGTAAAGGTCCATTTTATATATAATGACTTATTGATAAAGTAACTCATAAACTTTATCAATAACTCCTTCCCTGGTTAAGTAATAATCTTTTCATTCTGTTATAATGTGTTGTATTTAAGAAAGAGTTAAATGAATCTGTACTGATGAATCAGATGTAAGTTCGAATGAACAAGATTCATCTCCATAGATTGTAAACTCCTATGAGCAGAGCTCCCCTCCCCCTCTTTATATCTCTATATAAAAATAATGACCAAAGCTGCAGGGAGGAGACCCGTAGACCCAGGCTCTGCTTCTGCACTGTGACTGTACATGATGAGTCAGTGTCATCACGTCAGTCAGAACATCCCAGTCTACACGCCGCACCCTCGAGGAGCGGCCAGAAGAAAGGGTTTAAAGAAGAGGTCAGCAGAGAGACTGAGGGGGAGAAAGGTAAAGAGGGTGGGAGACAGTGACTATCAGAGGGCTGGCGTATGGATTATACATAGTATTCCTTAGTGCACCTTTGATTCAGGCTACTGCAAGCACCTGAGAAAACCTTGGTACACTGGAATAAACTGATGTTCTAGTTCAATGGGAGGATTCTATCTGTAGAATCCTGTGACCTCTGCAATGAAATGATATAATCCTCTCACCACATTGTGCTGGAAAAGTTTGTTTTGTTCCACCATAATGCCACATATTCTTCTCTTCCCCACTGATCCATTTATCAGTGGCAGCCATGGTGTGATACATTGATAAATCAGTGGAAGGAGTAAGAGACATAGACATGGCAGAGACTGAACTATCTGTCATATCTCAGCCTTTCTATACTTATACACAACAATTCCGTCTAGATTATCAAATCCAAAACTGCTGCTTTGGGATTTTTAAGTTAAAAATGGATAATATATAGAACCTTTTATCCAATTACAGTATAAGGATAATATTACCCATTGACTAGATACAAAGTGGTCCCAAAATTAGGGGTCTATATATTCTATGTTAATGTATAGTGTATATTACACAGATAAATGTACACCTTATTGATGAATCATATGTAAGCTCAAATGGGCAGGATTCATCTCCATAGATTGTAAGCTCCTATGAACAGGACTCCCATCCCCCCTTTTATTTCTATATATAAAACTACCAACTGAAACTGCAGGGAAGAGACTCGTAGACCTAGGCTCTGCTTCCACAAAGCTGCCGATATATAAAAGTATTGGTCATCCTGTAAGGATGGCACAGTGTGGTCTAGGAAGGGAAATACTGTGTTATTCTATAGACGCCAGCACAAACACACCAATCATATGTTATGATGATTGGTTGCTATGAGCAACTCATACCAGCACCACACACAAAGACCACACCCACTTACCACACCCAGCAGCTGCAACTATTACATCACAATAAGGCTAATGTTACATCAGCTCTCTATGAAAGAAAGGATGAGCTTCTGCAACAAGACAGCAGTCACTGAGAGCAGCAGAAGACTTGAAGACTGAAGACTCGAAGATAAGGCACCGAACGACCAACCACAGAAACCAATACCATCCACTAAGGAAGACTTAGAAGACACAGAGCAGTGAGATAAGGGGGTGATAATCCTGCAGCAGCTACAGGTAAAGATCCATTTTATATAATGACTTATTGATAAAGTAACTCATAAACTTTATCTACATTATCAATAACTCCTTCCCTGGTTCTTCCTAATACAGAGGTTCATGGAAACCTATGTAGAGGAAAATAATGAGAGCTCTGATTTATCTCTCCCTTTATCCAGATATAATAAATGGGATATATTATAGTATGTGGAGATCATATCAATTAACTGATATGATGAACACACTTGAATATGTAAAACCTGCTCAGTAACACTGATATCTCTGATTACCAGTGTGCTGATTGAACACTCTTATGGCTTTGGTCCCCCTCTCTGTCCTGTGTCTTGTATTGGATAGGAGCGTGAGCTCTGATGGGAGATTTCTATCTGTACGATTCTCTGATCTCTGTGATTAGGAAATAATGACATTTTCCTCTCATGTTGGGACAGATATAATAAGATTTGCGGCATTGTGGTGGAGTTTGTTTTGTTCCACCACAATGCCGATCACATTGCGATACACTGATTAATCAGTGGCAACCAGCAACATACATAGAGGACAGAGGCTGAGATGCCTCCTGTGTATATGTATTTCTTATTGCTAAATCACTCATTCTTTTAGCTCAAAAAATCTGATATCTGAGGTTTTTGGATATTTTAGCTACAGAAGTGATAATGAATAGACCCCATTGTATCCAGTTATTATATATAACTGACATTCTTTGCTATAAGTAATAATCTTTTCATTCTGTTATAATGTGTTGTATTTAAGAAAGAGTTAAATGAATCTGTACTGATGAATCAGATGTAAGTTCGAATGAACAAGATTCATCTCCATAGACTGTAAGCTCCTATGAGCAGAGCTCCCCTCCCCCTCTTTATATCTCTATATAAAAATACTGACCAAAGCTGCAGGGAGGAGACCCCTAGACCCAGGCTCTGCTTCTGCACTGTGACTGTACATGATGAGTCAGTGTCATCACGTCAGTTAGAACATCCCAGTCTACACACCGCACCCTCGAGGAGCGGCCAGAAGAAAGGGTTTAAAGAAGAGCAGAGAGACTGAGAGGGAGAAAGATAAAGAGGGTGGGAGACAGTGAGTGTCTGAGGGCTGGCGTATGGATTATACATAGTATTCCTTAGTGCACCTTTGATTCAGGCTACTGCAAGCACCTGAGAAAACCTTGGTACACTGGAATAAACTGATGTTCTAGTTCAATGGGAGGATGCTATCTGTAGAATCCTGTGACCTCTGCAATGAAATGATATAATCCTCTCACCACATTGTGCTGGAAAAGTTTGTTTTGTTCCACCATAATGCCACATATTCTTCTCTTCCCCACTGACCCATTTATCAGTGGCAGCCATGGTGTGATACATTGATAAATCAGTGGAAGGAGTAAGAGACATAGACATGGCAGAGACTGAAATATCTGTCACCTCAGCCTTTCTGTACTTATACACTACAATTCCGTCTAGATTATCAAATCCAAAACTGCTGCTTTTGGATTATTAAGTTAAAAATGGATAATATATAGATTTTTTTATTCAATTACAGTATATGTCAAATATATCAAATAGGGGTTAGTAAATTAAGGGTCTATATATTATGTGCTAATGAATAGTGTATATTACACAGATAATTGGACATGTGTTGATGAATCATATGTAAGCTCGAATGGGCAGGATTCATCTCCATAAGATTGTAAGCTCCTATGAGCAGTGCTCCCCTCCCCCCTCTTTATATCTATAGATATAAAACTACCAACTGGAACTGCAGGGAAGAGACCCCTAGACCCAGGCTCTGCTTCCACACTGTGGCTGTATGTGATGTCAGTGTCGGAGTCATCACATCAGTCAGGATGCCCCAGTCATCCTAAGCTCCGCAGGCTCGAGGAACAGCCAGAAGAATAAGCATAAAGAGCTCAGCGACCTGAGACTGAGAGGGAGAAAGGTGGAAGACAGCGAGACATTCTGAACGCGGGGTCATGGATTCTGAGCAGGACTACCCTCCCCCTTTCATTTCTACATATATAACAGTATACAGACTATTGATGAATCATTTGTAAGCTCTTATGGCCAGGATTCATCTCCATAGATTGTAAGCTCCTATGAGCAAGGCTCCCCTCCCCCCATTACTTCTATATATTACAATATGCAGTGTTATTCCTGAGATCCAGGATAATAAGCGATTGCCACACGTGGAGTCAGGAAGGAATTTTTTTGCCCTCTATGAGACAGAATTGGCTGAAAAGTCTCCGGGGTTTTTCTTTGCCTTCCTCTGGATCTACAACACTATTTATTACTAGAATTATTCATTGCAGCAATGTTTCCATTGCGCCTCTGCATATTGCTAAAAAAAATTAAATCAATTTAGAAATAAACTCTTTTTTTGTTGTTTGTTATTTTCATACAGAGATCAAATGAGGTTTATCAAGTTATCTGATGGGTAATCCACAGATCATCAGACAAGCAATGACCATTTCCCATCCCACAGTACTCGTGGATGCCATCTCATGTTAGTTAATACTGCACAAATGACATACTGTATAGCTTTACAATGTGGAAGAAGGGTCATATGAGAAAAAACAACAAAACAGATAATACAGTATAGGAGCTACTACTATTATTGAAGCACAAACACATTAAGAAACAGTACAAACTACTTAATATATAAATACCATATTAAGGACAAATTCAATGTTTTAAATGGAGGGATGAAGGATTAGTACATCTCTGCTGTAGTATCGTTTACAACATGTTCACAACACACATACACCCCACACCATAAACCATGTTCTGAGAGTTGTTTGGGGAGTGTCACACCAGGGTGTTCTTCAGAGCCTCTAGTGCTGAGGATAGACTTGGCTGCAAGTTCCAAGAAAGTAGCACCCCTTAGTGATAACCCTCAATGCAAACCTGATCTAACAAGCCCCTGAACCAGAGTGACTACTGAATACCCTTGAGAGACACACAATAAAACCCATAATACCCTGTACATGATAGGAATAGATAAATGGTAGAGTAAAGAGGAGGTGTATTGAAAAGGATCAGAGAGTTGGGAAGCCGACTCGGCAGAACTGGAGACTCAGAGGAGAGCAGAGGTGGAGAAACCAGTGGAAGGTAACACACTGAGAAACAGCACTGGTAGCGCCTGCTATGAGGTATAAGAACCACACAGGCTAAGTGCAAGTAGATAGAATGCTCAGAGTACATGTAGAGTGAGATGGAAATACTCTACAAACAGTGTGACCAATACTCAGAACTCAGGATAAATACTCAGAACTCCAGATGGAAGGACTCATGAGTATGGTGTGAGTGGATAGTAAACTCAGAGCACACAAATACAGAGAGAGCAGGATAACAAGACACAAAGTGCAAGTAGGTGGAAAACTCAGAGCACACGAGAGTAAGCCTAGGGGGCACCAATCTTTATTCTTGCTTCATGCACTTACATTTCCAGTTATGGCTCTGCATTTATACTAAGACTAAGTGCCAGTGATCAGCACTAATCCATTGAGATCACAGAAAAGGAATCACAGAGCAGAATAGGAATGGCCCCAAGGACAACGTCATGGATGTAAGTGCAGAAACACTGCACAGTAACATCTGGTTATTGGATAATGCTGAATCAGGATATAAATGTCAATAGATAGAAGATCAATATATTTTATTCTGTAAGTGCACCATATTGAATGAAAAATACAGTGTATGGTCTATAGCCCATTTATTCCATGTAACCAATATATCCCAATCAAAGCTATCCATGTGTAATATATCTAGGTTATTAAATATACCATTGCTTGTTAGCATGTTATCATAAATAGATCACAGTCTCATGTCTATGAGTTTTATTTTATACTCACAGAGGCTGCAGTTGGCTTCATGTTAGTAAATCGGTTGTCTGTAGGGAAGGGCGCACACACGCTCCAATTGTTACACACAATTTATGTGTGACCCTCCTTTTGTATGGAGCCGAGTTCTGTACGATGGGAGATCTCTCCGGTGGGGCAGGTCTTCCCCTCCGCCTAGCAAAAGTACACAAGGTGAGCAGGGGGGATAGAAAGGATACAGTATAGTTGTGTTTTTAACGGCCCCCACATGGATCAGTGGTTGTATGGAGCGCTGATCTAGGCGTCAGTCTTATGGCTTCCTTATGGCAGTGTTTCTGCCCTTAAGTCTGCATGAGAGGGAGGGTTCACTCCCTTCTTCCATGCAGACTTTGAAGACCCCCGTGCATACGGAAAGCATGCAGGGGTATGAATCCGGTCCTTAAATACTTAAGAAACATTGATCAGAGACATTGGGCCTGATCCGCGAGCGTAGCGTATGATCGCCCGGGCGTATAAACTTTCACGCCCATGACACTCCCATTGATTGTACCTACTTAAGGCGGCTGAACCCTACCCTAACTTTTTCCAGCGCCCGTACGAATTTTCGGACCGATACGCTGGTCGTACAGGGCTTAGCACACCCATACTGTACAATACGCTGGTCGTACGGGGCTTAGCACGCTCATACTGTACAATTTAAATGGCTATCCCCGCCTCTGTGTAGTAACTCGAGCGTCCGGACTATCGTCATACAAAACGCACGCCCCTTGGGCGAAAAATACGCTCAAAATATGCTCGCTGTACGGTCATGTCCTTCGGACGACCGGAAGTTGTCATACTGCACATGCGCAGTGCGTTTTTTCGCCCGGTTTTACGCTCCCGACCGGTGTACGATCGCTCACGGGCGTAGGTCTGGATCAGGCCCATTGGCTTCTAGGTTCAGATTCAGGGACCTCCCTGTTTTTTAAAAGAAAATCCTAGCATTCAGCAGATTTATCATTTTTTCAAGACAATTATGAAAATTAAGATGTTTATTATTATATTCATGAAAATTATTTTATTAACGTTTCATCATTATTTAGAGTCCATTTTCCACCTGTCAGAAGTAATGCTTAGACAAGACTGACTTTATTTTATTACATGAAAATTCATGATGTTATGAGTACTTAATGTTATGAAGCCATTTGCATTCCCGCAGTATGTTTACATATATGACTTTTGATAACATCACTCAAGAAACCTTTCTGACATTTACATTAATAAAAAAAAACCCTCATAAATGGACATCTGGCAGCAAAAACCATAAGGAATGAAAATATGATCCAGTAGGCAAAGCAGCTCATTCCAAGCCAATCTCTGCTAAAGTTCCTGTAATTACATTAAAATGTTCCTCCGCCACCTCTTACAATAGTATCATAAATAAATAAATGATGGAATGAATGTATGGGTTCTTTATGTTCCTGAGAAAAGACAGTGATTGTTCTGTTATTAATGTTGTGTTTGATTGAAAGATTCCATTTAATTGTTTTGACAAATACGCACATGTAATATTTTTAATTCCCACTGCAATTCTAAAACATTAAAACGTCCTAGTAGAACAAAATGAATGTGTTTCACCTTGTGAACTCATCTGTACACCCATTTGTTTCATGATAAATGGAACAGGAACTTTTTAATTTCCTTTTCACATTTTTAAATGTATGAATTGTAGTCTTGTTGTATGTGTCAGCCTTATTTTTTCAGTCACACCTTTCAGTAACAGGTAAAGAACGTGCAATATTTAAAGTCCAGAATAAAGACGTAAATATGACACAAGCCTATATAACAATAAGCTATTATCACAATTGTAAAGAAACGCCATCTAAATCATCCTAATAACAACACTTTTTCTAGACTATTTCTTGGGGCCTATCTGAGGAGGGTGACAAGATTGTGGAGAGGGCTCTCAGCCTAATGGCAGAATTTTAAAGAAAAAAAACCTGTGCAATGAAAAACCATGGCTCTCTCCCTATATTAGTGGGGCCCCATGGGCTGATGTAGGCCTTTATTGTTAAAAAAAAATTGTGCAAATAAAGCATGATAACCCTTTAGTCGCTATTTTTGCGTACCTACCCGCATCAGGGACAGACGTGCAAGTAGATACACCTAAAAGTGTTGTACGTGTGTATTTTGTAACTCACACCGTACTGCCTTTTGAAAGTATGTTGGTGTGAGTATGTTGGCGTGAGTATGTTGGTGTAAGTCGTATGTTGGCGTGAGTATGTTGGCGTAAGTCTTTTTTGGTTCACTAATATGAGCATTTTCCTTTTCAAACGGGGCGGTAGCAGTTGGGGGCGTCAACAGTTAATTTGGCGCTAAGGAAGGCGGTGAGGTATGGTTTAGGATAGACGCAACCCCTAGGGTGGGATCACTATAGGTGGGGCCATGTGGCTCTTATCTGCTGTCACTTTCTATGCAAATCATTAACCCTCATTCACTGCTGTGTTAGAGAGAAATATTGATCATAAATATATCAACCATAAATAACAGAGGGGCGCTAACCACATCCGATCAATTTGGGATGCTGCCGGACACAAGATACATAAAACGGAAGACATTGCTGCTTCTTTTCAAGCTTTCTACAACAAGCTTTATAATATCCAAAGACCCTCCTCTTCAGGCCCCCCGCATCGCTCCCTCATTCATTCCTACCTACTGGAGACAGGATATCCAGAATTGCCACAGGAAGCCTGTCTCTCGCTGGAACTTCCCTTTACAGATACTAAGCTGAACCAAGCCATAACCTCTATGCCCTCTGGAAAAAGTCCTGGCCCAGATGGCTTCACTATAAGCTATTACAAAGCATTCAAAGAGCTGTTATCACCCATACTGTTAAATGCCTGTAATGCCGTATCTGACAGTCATCCTTTTTCAGCGCAGTCGTTAGAGGCACATATAGCTGTAATACCTAAGGAAGGGAAGGACCCAGCCCAATGTTCCAGCTATCGCTCTCTCTCTCTCCTTAACGTGGACCTCAAGCTCTATGCAAAAATGCTCGCAAACAGGCTTCAGAGTCTACTTCCAGAAGTTGTGCACTCGGATCAGATGGGCTTTGTTAAGGGGAGCGAGGCGAGGGACAACACCATTAAAGTGTTGGACCTCATTCATCATGCTACTCGCACGGGCCTCCCTTCCATTCTACTTTCGACTGATGCTGAAAAAGCCTTTGATAGGGTAGATTGGGAGTTCATGCGGGGCACCCTGATACAGGTCCCATTTGCTTGCAGAGAATAATGGCACTGTACCAAAACCCAACTGCGAGAGTTAGCATAAATGGCACACTCTCCGAACCAGTGCACATCTCTAATGGCACTAGACAGGGGTGCCCCTTGTCGCCTTTAATTTTGGTTTTGTGTATTGAGGCACTAGAACTCTCTATCAGAGCCAACTCGCACATCTCCGGAATTAAGGTAGGTCGAACAGAATATAAGCTGGCGCTCTTTGCAACGATGTCCTAGCAACATTGTCGAATCCCACGGTTTCCCTCCCGCAGATCATTCAAGAATTTGAGTGGTTTGGCGTCCTATCTAATTTTAAAATTAACATTAACTTTAATAAACCAACCGCCCTCAATATCAGCTATGGATCCATAATAGATGATCTTAAAGCCTTGCTCCCCTTCACTTGGCATCCCTCCCAACTTAAATACCTGGGAACCACCATAACTAGAGACCTCTCCCTATTATTCGAAGTAAACTTCATCCACCTTCTAGCTAAAATTAAAAAAGACCTCCGGAGCTGGACACAACTGCACCTGTCCTGGATTGGGAGGGTCAATGTTCTAAAAATGGATACCTTACCTAAGATCTTGTATCTAATGCAGACCCTTCCGATCTCGACTCCTCCCAGGTGGTTCTGTGAGTTACAAAGCACTCTGTGGGGATTCATCTGGAATGGGCTTCACACTTGAATAGGGTCCTGGAGTAGACCCATGGAGTTGAATCCAAACGGTGGATTCAAATTGAGGAATTTCATGTTGGGTTTCCCATTACGCTTCTCCCGTGGGTCCCACGACCGTCTTTGACCCATCACCCCACCATCTCCCCGATGTTACAATGTTGGTAGAAACTCAGATTAGGCCCAAATATCTCCTCCAGGTACCCCCACTTACATATTTGTAAGCGAACAGAGACTTCCCGCCCGGCACTGATCTTAGATCCTTTCGACACTGGCAGGAGAGGGGGTTGCTCCGGGTCGGCCAACTTTTGAAGCAGAGGCACCTTCGCGCTTTCCCAGATCTGAAGTCAGAATGGAACCTCCATGGCCAAGACTACTTGCGATATATCCAGATTTGTCATTTCGTAATGTCCATAGGGACTGGCCACTTCCAAATTGCACAGACTCCCTTTGAGCGCCTCTGTGTGGCACAGCAACATCCTACACACAGTTTCCTCTATATATATTTTACTGCTAGAGGACATGCTACCTAATCTCCCCAGCTACACAAAAGCCTGGGAGAGGAACCTTGGAGAGACCACTAAGGAGAGCACTTGGACCAAGATCTTCCAGCGCACCATGATAAGTTCGGTGAGTGTCTCTGTGGTGGAGACCCTGTACAAGCTACTCTTGTTGGTATCGCTCCCCTGACATTTTGCACAAATTACTACCCTCCTATCCTAACCAATGCTGGCGATGTAGCCAGGGATACAGTGACCCTCTACATATCTGGTGTGACTGCCCGATGATTAAACCTTACTGGGAATCAATTTTTTCTCTCTCTTCTGAAATTACTAGGGAATCAGTACCCACTGGACCCCTCTTCTGGCTGTTCAACCTGCATGAGTGCTCTGTCTCCCAATACAAACGCTCTCTCTTGAGGCACCTCAGCAATGCGGCCAAAGCCCTTATCCCACTGCATTGGAAGTCCCCCCATCCACCCACAATTCGAGAATGGCTGATAAAGACTGACTTCTTCCTAGATATGGACGACTTGACCTCAGACCCTGGAACGGGGTATGAACAATTTAAGGATACCTGGTTTTACATGTTGGAATTCAAGTCCACGGACCGCTATTCCGAGTTGCAATGCAATCCAACCCAAATGACTTAGACCCTCACAATTAAGTGCATTGTTCTCCCCAGGGTCTTTTAGCCAGGTGCTCCATCCGGCTATTTTAGCTTACCACCCGGCCAGACCTGTCGAAAATGTTTATTGTATTTCCAGCTTTCAGTCCCAGCTGTCCTCCGATGGGCTATAAAGGCTTTCTGGCACTGCTGCAACCTTCCCTATCAGACAACCACTGTCAGCTGGGACTCATATAGTACCTGCAACTTCCTTCAGTGTGATGCAGGCATGACCTAAGGTCACGTCAGAGTCATTCACACACAGAGGAGTAAAGCAATTATATCAGAGATTCTAAAGGGATAGGCTGGGGATTAGATGTTTGGATACACTCAAAGCAGGGGGAAAATTTGATGACTGGAGACACAAAGGAGAGGATACATTATGGCAGGAGAAACAAGAAGGGGAGATTTGATAACTGGAGACACACAAGGGAGAGGATGTTGGATGGTTGGAGACACACCGGGGGTGGGGATTTGATTTTGATTGCTGGAGACACCAGCATTGTATCCCACTACCTCCATGCAGCTACTATTTCATACCACCCGGCTGGCTAAATTTTCTGGGGAAAACACTGAAGTGACAAGCAAGACCATTTCTAGTCTCTTTCTTTTCCTTAGTTTAGCTCCCTGGGTGCTGGCAGTGCATTTCCCAACTTTCTTCCTTCTTCTAGAATCTGTTTGCGGTAAAGGCAGAGGCTCTCCTTGCATGAAATCCCCCTTTTGTCAGTTAGCAACGCACTTCTCTGGCTCTCTCCCAAATACCCTCCCCCCTGTCCTCTTCTCACACGCACCCCACCCCCCTCCCCCTCCCCCTAAAATGTTAAAATGATATATCAATTCAAGTCCACGGACCACTATTCTGAGTTAATGCAATCCAACCCAAATTACTTGAGTTCTCACCAGTAAGTGACAAGCAAGACCATTTCTAGTCTCTTTCTTTTCCTTAGTTTAGCTCCCTGGGCGCTGCATTTCCCAACTTTCTTCCTTCTTCTAGAATCTGTTTGCATGAGATTCCCCTTTTGGCT
Organism: Limnodynastes dumerilii; assembly: GCA_011038615.1. Classification (NCBI taxonomy): domain Eukaryota; kingdom Metazoa; phylum Chordata; class Amphibia; order Anura; family Limnodynastidae; genus Limnodynastes; species Limnodynastes dumerilii. Next base: position 210,401 of record WWET01001791.1, on the reverse strand, counting down.
CTCTCACCCAACTACCCTCCCGCATGTCCTCTGCTCACACCCCCTCCCCTCCCCATAAAATGTAAAAATGATATATCAGGTCTCTACTTACTTGTTTATCTTTCTACAATAGTTGTTCTTTACCATGTTTAAATGTGTAAGCTTGGTACGAATGTATATCGCACTCTGACTCTGTGGACAGTCTAACTAAATGTACCGTTGTAATTGCTGTTGTACTGTTTTGTGCCCTGAATAAAACAATTTACAAACAAATATATCAGCCATCAGGGGGGACAACCGAGACAATTGTCCCGAGCCTGGAGACAGATGGAGCCCGCCGATACTCACCTTAGCTAAACAGCAACAGGATACACATGCTGCTGAAGAACAACACAATAGTTTGCCAATGTGCAGGAAAGGACTTCCCTGCACCCAGGTATATGTGATGTCACCTGCATCACAGGTGACGTCACATATAGAATGCCACATATGTGTCTCAGGCCACATCATTTTGGTGTTGCTGCAACAGACTGTCCTGTGTATTCGCTACATAAGTCAATTTCAACAGCATCGCTTATTATATTAATATCACTGTTCATCATATTTCCCAAGAAGCTTGTGGTATAATTGGAGATGCGTGGGCCCAGGGAATGGCCGGAATCTGCCAGCATGGTCAGTTTCGGTCAAGTAAATTCTTTTTGAGGGCACCGGTGGCTTAACACATACACACGTACTCTTTTCTTCTTTTCATGTTTACAACATTGAATGAGAAGACAAGTTTCTTGGAGACAGTGGATATTTGTGGGATTGTTTGAGCCTGTTGGATATTTTAAACACTTAGGAAATTCTCCTCATCTTTAGAGTGACTAAGAAATAGGGAATCAGAAGACTTTTGTGGACTAGGTCTTTCTTAACCGATTTCCCT
>WWET01001791.1:163571-193222 GCA_011038615.1 Limnodynastes dumerilii | reverse complement strand
TGTGTGTGTGTGTGTGTGTGTGTGTGTCCCATATTATTATTATTGTTCCTATATTATAAATATTATATTATCTATGGGCAGATAATATATAATGTAGGGCAGATAATATATAATGTAGGGCAGATTATATGTAATGTAGGGCAGATAATATAAGTGAGCACATAAGGAGGCTGATCCATATAAGGGGCACAAAAAGAGGCTAGACACATATATGGGGCGCATACGGAGGCTGCGCACACAGCAACTGGCAGAAGTGGATTACTAGGCACATTTTTATAAATTAATTTATTTTATTATTTACTTGTTTAAAATGTATTTTTTTTGGGGGGGGGCTCTGCTAGGTCTAGAAACGGCACTGACTCCGGGACTGTCAGTAGCATAGCGATTTTTTATAGAAACTACCAATGTTTCAGTTGACAATAGCAACTTTTAATTATTTTGGGGGTCATTTACTAAATCTCTGATTTACCTTTTAGTAATTCAGACTTGCTTCTCCTAGTAACAAGCCTAACTAGAATAACGTAAGTTAAGGAAGGCACCCCAGTGGTGCCTTCCTTGTTATTGTTTTCCTCTTCTTGAAATTCTGGCACATGGACAACTCACACATGCAGGAAAAGAATTTCATTTTCTAAGATGTCTTGTTCAGGGTAAGCATCAGATGTTTACAGTATATAAACAATGAACGTGTGTGTGCGGGTGTATTTCAATTCACCATACAAGTGTATTATATCAGCAATAATAGAATATCGGCAATGTTATATAATAACAGCAATTTTTTTTTAAATGTAATAAACAGGTTTCTATGGACATTGTCAAGATATGTGTTTTAAAAATAAGTGAACGCATGAAGTATTTTTTTGACCACTGTTCGCTATCATAATACATCATCAGATTCCGCCCTGCGAAAAAAATATATTTAAAAAGGACAAACAAAACCAGAACATCTGGAGTTGATTTATAGCAAGTTTCGAGAATATTAGAAACAAATTAGTGCTTTATTTGTTCTTCATACTAAAACTATATTCTCTCAGACTTGATCCAATTTTTAAGATGTCCAGATGGCTCAATATATATGATTTAACTGAAAGAAAAATCAATATTCAAAGTGAATAGCAGGTAACGAAATATATATACATATATATATATATATTTTTTTATATATATATATATATATATATATATATATATTGCCGTCTGTTATGAAGTAATCCAATAAAGTATTATATAAAACATTTCAATAATATATTTTATTGTAGTAGATTATTTCTTTCCAGTTATCTCTTTATATTAGCATCTGGTCTGTACAAATGCACATGCAGGCAATACAGTGTGCAGATGTTATATATTGTGCTTAGGGCAGCTGTTGGGGTCTCTGGCGCCCCCTGTTGATGTGTAAAATATGTACACTGGGGGAGGGAATAGGAAGACACAAAGGACCCTATGTAGAATGTGATTTTAGTGCACTTGTTAGCACTGTCTGTGGCCAAAAAGCAGACAAATGACACGTAATGTTGAGGTACAACACTTTAAGATCAAAAGCAGTACATGGTGCTCTGAGGCTGGGTTTATGTTTGTTTAAATAACTTCAGTGCTATGCGTCAGTTTGGTCATATCACGGTGTACCTGCGCAACCCTGGTGTAAGTGCATCCACAAATTCCAGATAATATAACTCTACATGATCAAATCCAAAAGTCTAGAGTTCAGTTGGCAATGGAGAGCTGTTAAGCTTGAGTATAGACCAGGCCTAGTCAATCTTTGTCACTACAGGTGTTGTAAAACTACAATACCCAACAGAAGCATAGCTGATACTTGGCATTGCATGATGAGAATCGTAGTTTAGAGAAGCATAGGGTTAAAAAAGTTTGGCCTGAGCAAATTAATTTCCCTGTGTGGGTGTGTGTTTTAGTGGTGCCACTCACCTCCTTTGCTGTCATTGGTTCCAAGTGGATTCTGGGCAGGTCATTATGAGATCCATGTGTATATAAGCAATCGTTGGCTGGGGCTCTGCCTCCTTCTTCTGGAATTTCCCACCCTCCCTTCCCTTGTTTTGATGGGTTGTTTGGTAGTGAACATGTCATTGGCGGAAAGTTGGTTTAATGTGTTTGGAGTTGGCACTGGCTGTGGTGAGAAGTTACAACGGTAACGGTTTTATCTGCAAATTTATGTGGTATTGCCTGAGGTTGTAACAAAGCAATGAGAAAGGCAAATCAGATGCTTGGTTGCATAGGGAGAGGAATTAGTAGCAGAAAGAGGGCAGTAGTGATGCCCCTTTATAGACCATTGGTACGCCCTCACCTAGAATACTGTGTTTAGTTCTGGAGGTCTCGAGAAAAGTTCTGGAGGCCATATCTCCAGAAAGACATAAATACATTAGAGACTGTGCAAAGAAGAGCAACTAAAATGGTCCATGGCCTGAGTAACAAATCATACCAAGGAAGGCTAGAGGAACTAAACATGTATAGCTTGGAGCAGAGAAGGGAGAGGTGGGACATGATAGCAGCATTTAAATATGTCAAGGGTTATGACCAGCTAGAGGAAGGTGGCATTTTCAAAGGAAGAGGTGTAATAAAACACGAGGGCATGAATATAAACCGGAGGGCGGTAGATTCAGAGGAAATGTACGGAAAAATGACTTCACAGAAAGGGTGATAGATAAGTGGAATAGCCTCCCATCTGAGGTGGCTGAGGCTAACACAGTAGACACATTAAACATGTTTAAACATGCTTGGAATAAATATAAGGATATCCTAAATCTTAAAATAAATTGAGAGTAAATAGGGTCTAGGGTCAGTATAGTTTTAAATAAGCAACTGAGCAGCCTGAATGGGCCATGTGGCTCTTATCTGCCGTCACTTTATATGTTTCTATGTAAAATAGGTGTTGTGCAGAAGGCTGGAGGAGTCCGCCTTTATTTGTGGTTGATTTAATATTGATGCCACATGTTATTTATGTTATATTTCATATGTTTATACTATTTTGTTCACCTGTTTTCTTTGGCCCCCATTAAATTTAGATAATGTTAACTGGATCCTCCGGATCATTTCGTTAGTCAATATAATTGATAATCATGTATAGTCGGTTTAATGAAATTTTAATTCCCACAGCTATGTCTGTGTGTTATTTATTAAGTAGCTTTAGAGGTGATAGACGTTGCACACACATCACACATGGGACATTTAATAATACATGGAAGGCCAAAACTAGACTATGCCTGTTGTAGACTAATCCTATAGACCACATGAGATTGTTCCACTTGTTGGCTGGAGTGAGAAGAGAAATCAGTTGGACAGTGAGGTGAGTCTAATGTTCCCTAACAGAGCCGCCATCAGTGTGGAACTAGTATGGTTGGTGACCCGGACCCGGAGAGAGAAGGAGGCCCGGGAGTAACAGGTTCCCTCTCTGTCTAGCCCGAGCTGGTCCCTTGCAGGCTGCACAACAGAGTACCTCATGGAGGACTTCCCTGTGGACCAGCCTTAAGTAATTAACTTCCGAAAGTTCGCTCCACTCATGTGATGTCATGATGTGTGATGTCACATAGGGGCGAGGCGACGGTCTCGTGTCCTGGGCCCCAAGATTTCTGGTGGTGGCCCTATTCCCTAGCATGCAAAAAAAAAGTCATAAACTCGACTCCAATAAAAAAATAAATATAATAAAAATAATAATAATAATAATAATAATAATAAATAAACTGTGTTGTCTGTAAAAAAAAGTTTTCATACTGTATATTCAAGTGAGTACCTGCCACTGCATCTTATTACACATTATACTATTTAGAAGCAAAGCCCACCAAATATATAACTATTTATCAGATGCTCAGATATTTTAATACTTAAATAAAGGATAAAGCACTAACTATTTTATTGGGTGGAATAAATGAAATAATTAGCAAGAGTTTGCTGAAGGAATGTTTCCCAGCAAAGTGCTTTCATTGTAGATCTGATTGAAGTTATCCCGCAACCGCCTCCAGCTTTCATGTTCTAAAATTCAGAGTTTACGTGACTATGCCTCATTTCAGAGCGAATAATTTATAGCGACATCAATAAATAATCGCTACGAGTTATAACTGTCCAAACACAGTGCATAATACCCGCTGCAACATGCTCAGAAAAAGTAGCTTATAGCCTTTGCCAGCTTCTCCTTTATGCTGAATACAACGGCAACATTTTACAAAGTCAAGTTTGGAAAGTGAATATGATTAGTTTTATGTAAATGCTTCCACTTTTGAAGTTTTGTTTGTTTCAAATTCCAGTGTTTCCAAGTGTGCATGCTACCAAAGAATGGTTGTATACATGCTGCAGATATAACTCTGGACTGATGGGGGGGAGTTATACACACAGCTGCCAGGCCTTGCATACCATTACCTAAATATGTATAGCTACTTATTCTCAATACTGATATAGCCCACAGCTGTATCGCCACTGTATCAATGCCAGAAATAGTTGTAATACAGAACATTTCCTATTGGAAATGGGTATTATATGAAATGGCACTATTTCAACAATTATCCATTCCCAATAGCGGGTAGGTTAAGCTTAGGCAGCTACAGTATGAGGGGAAGGTTAGGGTTAGGCTACGGGACGGGAAGGGTTAAGCTGCTAGAAGGGAAAGGAAATGTTAGGATGCTGAGCAGGGAAGGTTAAGCTGCTAGAAAGGAAGTGAAAGGTTAGGATGCGGGGCAGGGAGGGTTAAGCTGCTAGAAAGGATATGAAAGGTTAGGATGCGGGGCAGGGAGGGTTAAGCTGCTAGAAAGGTGAAAGTCTTCGAAAAAATCCTCCGGGCGCTATCACAGCGTTTTCTTCATTCAGGCTTTTTGCAAAAGCACTACAGCTGCTTTATTGTAGGGATTTAATTTGTTGCAAAACAGCCAACAGCGGCAAACCACATCCAAGAAAAAGATATAGGACCCCCTCTAAAAAGCAGATTCTCCCTATTTTCTGTGCTTTCACACGGCAGATGGTTTAACTGTTCTGCACATGAGCAGGAAACCGTGCTACCTGATTGGAAAACTAAGCGAACCACCCAGATTTAAGAGGAATGCCGCGTCCAACACGTTCCAGCAGAGGGTTCTGTGTTATGATCATAATTGTGTGTGCCTTGGCATTACAAGGTCCAATATCTGCATGCCAATCCAGACTTGCGCACCGATGCCAATTTACCTTCACAGATGTTTGGAAACTTAAGGTATACCTCGGCTTTCAGAAGTCTGTAGGTGGGAGAGATAGGGTTAGTGTGAGATTCATAAATGCGTGAAGATCGCCATCCTGTGACTGTGGATCCCTACGCATCCCCTGCTCAGTGATCCAATTGCATAAGAGTTGAATTTTAGGATACGGCCTCTTAGAGACTTTATTGTAGCTATATGGGAATGTAAACACTTGCCCTGACTCAGATTACATAAGTCAGGGGACCTATGCAAGTCTCTAGTATAAGTCCCCTGACAAGTAACATCGGCACATGAGCGTACCAGATGTTACAGATCGCAACTCCTTCCATACAGAACTTATTTCCATATGATAGAAGTTCCATGGAAGGGGCTCACTTCCGCATGCCTAAAAGGCGGGCCAGGAGCGGAGAGCAGCAGTTCCGCACAGCTCTGCATCTGGATGAACGTACATCTGCACAGAGAAGTTAAGGTAGGGTTCTGAACATGGCTGTACACAGAGGTGTCCAGAACTTAATATGAAAGGCAGGTGTGACAGGGGCATGCTCTCCCCTCTTTCGTGCATGTGGAAGTTGCACAGAGATCTGAATCAGATCCAGTGTTACCTCACTGCTAATATGCATCACATTCATGGCTGAAATGGTACTTTAAGAATTACTTGAATGGTAAGTAATAGCAGTCTAATCTGGTCTTTTCAGTGCGGACTGGTCCTCATTCTGGTCTGGATTCCAAGGGAGAAATTCCCACAGTAAGTGGTATGGGGCATCCAATTCAGCATCCAAATACTCAGGGCCAGATTAATGATGGGGCTAATGGGACTACAGCCCCAGGCCTCCATCTGAAAATAGGCCACCACACCTTGCAGATCTCCAGGCCTCTCCTTCAAAGCATAGTGTAGGCCCTTGATCATATTCAGCCCCAGGCCCACATGGTCCTCAATCCAGCCCTGCAAATACTAAGTATACCAGTATCAGTAGCAATGTGCTGATGTATATGACCATATATATAATATATTTTGCCCACTAAATTACCAATATAGGAACAAGGAACACAACTGATGATTCAGCAGATAAGAGAAAATAAAAATTCTGGGACAGCCGAGATGTCCAACAACTGAAGTACAGTTATGGATCAGCGGATGCGTTAAAATTAAGAGACCAGCATCACAACTTTGATTTACTAAAACCCCTTTCACATCACCACCAAAAACCCCAGTCTCTGCAAAAACCCGGGTATTTGGTGATGATGGGAAAGGTCCCTTTTTTGTAGACCTAGTATAATGACCTGGGATTCAGACCCGGGGAAAAAGAAGGGTTTCCCAAGGATGCCAGGGCATGCTGGCGCTTGGAGAACCACAAGAGCCAGCATGCCCTGTCATCCAGTGCCACACACAAAATAGTAATGCCCCTCCTAGCTACATAATAAAATATAGGGCCGGCCCTTAACATGAAAAAAATTATTTACATTTAATACCCTGAACATTTAAAAAAATTATTTACATTTAATACCCTTAACATAAAAAAAATTATTTACATTTAACTTTGCGCTGCAATGTTCAAGAAGATCATCAGGGATGGTAAGACCGGATCCTGTGCAGCTTCTCCTCCCATTTAATACTACTCCAAAACAGAAGAGATGTAAGGTTTCTCACATTTAGAAATAGCCTTTGATGCTTTGAGATGAGTTCCCTTGTCTGGATTAGAAGAGTCATTCAGGGATGACAGCTGCGCATCGGTTTATGAAAAACAATAGATTATTGAAATTCAGGTTTTCTAGGTTAATTATTTATACTGTGATCTGACACATTGAAGACTAAAATTCACCCTGTAAAAGATTGCTCTCCCCTTTGTGAAAGTATCACTGGGATGGGTTAAGCAGTTTACGCCTCTGAAGGCTTCACCATTCACACAAAGCATTCTATCCAAACACAGAGTTGCTTCTTATGATTATGCTAATCATTGCTGGAGCCAAAGAGTGTTATTTATTCCCTTTCAATAGAACGCAACAAAAGCCAATGGACCTTGCTTCCAGCTCAGATCTGGGTCCTCATGATCCAGACTTCCATGCTAGAAGTCTTCCTAACGATAGGACGAGCCGAGCCGCTGTGGGCATAGTGGGGGTGATTCAGAGATGCGATTGCGAAAAGATCGCAAATATACGCAACTAAGTTCAGATCTTAGCAGGTTACAGCCCACTGTTTGAATAGTCACTCCCAATGCAAACAGCGGCGGATCTTAAAGTTAGACCACCATTGAGCAACCCTAACTCTGCGCTGTCATTTGAGATCTTAAGGGAAGTAGTTGCGGTTATTTGAGATCCTAAGTGTCTGCCCGCGCCCACTTTCCCTCATCTCCCTGCCTCCCCCCGCCCATTTCCATGCAAATCCTTCAGATCTTAAACTTCCGCAGCACTTAAGATCTTAAGTGCTTGCGATCGATTCACAGGTCCGCGCTTAGCAAATTTAAGATCCTAACCTCTACGTAGACGGCGTTGCACTATTACTACGCATGCGCATTGATGCAAATTTTCTAAGATCCTAAATATACGCACCTAAGTAGCGATAAAATCGCATCTCTGAATCAGGCCCAGTGTGTGTGTATGTTTGGAGGGGCGAGATATGTAAATCGTACAGTAAAGACTTGGTTTTCTGTGGGGCTAGTGCTTAAATTTTAAGGTAGGATCCTGGGTTTGGAAGTCCTGTACGTGTGAGGTGAGTGAAACTTAGGATCGTATTGTGATACGGAATCAGAATTCTGCTGCCGCAGTGGACTGAGTTCTGGATCCAACCCAATAAGGATAAAGCTTATAGTGAGTATATGTTTGGCTACTCACACTCCAGGGAGATCCATGAAATAATGGTGGTAAGTATGAGCCAATCAGGTCACAGAAGTGGGTGAAGAGTGCGTTAAAGGGAAGTAGTCACCTGTCCACATATATCATTATTGGGTGCAGTCGCTGGGCCAATGAAATTAAATTATGCTAACTACGAATTCCCTATTGGGAATGAGTACTTACATGTACTTACATGTACTGGTCCTGTACCTGTTCTCAGTAGCGAATTGTGCTATGGCAGACTACGAGTGAAAGGCTGCAGCGGGTTTCGAAGGGTTAGGCTTAGGCTCATAGAAAGGGAAGGGTTAAGTTTAGACTGCTAAAAGGGGAAGGGTTAGACAGCAGAACTTGAAGGGTGAAGGTTAGGCTGCTAGAAGGGAAGGGTTAGGGGAAAATACCGTCACCATTAGAGGAATTGGAGCCTGATCACTCTCGGTGTTCATTGTATCTTCTTTATAGCAGTCAAAATATGACATTGTTACCTCAGAGCTGGAATACGATGTGTCGAAACTACACCCTTTATTATTCTGCTGAAGGTGGGACTATGATAGTGGCAATGGCAATGCTATGGTTCTATGGACCAAACATGAAGCAATGGACCAAGAGTTCAATTTAAACTAAAAATAGTCATGCCTCCCCTATGCCCATTTCTAAATTAAGGTTGTCGTGGGAGGCTAGCTTGTGGGACCCCTCCCTCCTTGCTGGGAGACCCAGGAACAGTCTGACCACAGACCACCAGATGTGGAATACCACAATCCAATGTTTCTGTCTCCCTTCAGACAGGGAGAGCGCCCTATTGCACTAACACAAGAAACTTTGTGGGCAACAGACCACAAGGGCCAAATTTTGGGGAAGTCAAGTGTGATAATCTAGGGACAGATTTTTTTAAGCTGTGGATTTTGAAACAGTGGAGAGTTTACCCATAGCAACCAATCAGATTCTAGCGGACATTCTCTAGAATGCAATAGTTAAATAAGATCTAGGATCTGATTGGTTGCTACGGGCAAACTCTCCACTGTTTCAAAACTTACAGCTTAGTAAATCTGGACCCTAGTCCTTCAAAAGCAGACATATGTTAGGTCTACTTTAATTCAAATATCTTAATGTGGTTTCCTTTATATTTACATAAATGGTTTATTATGTTCTCTAGTTTTGGAATGTACTTGTATATATTTTACATCTTTACCCATATAAGAAACATTAAGTAAATATCTAATCTACCTAACATCTGACATTAATCCTGCTATCTATACAATCTCAGCACTTGGGATTTCTGGCATGTTGGTGCAGCCATTAATAAAAATGAAAAAATGTTTTAATGATTGTACAAATGTTAAGAGCATTTGGTAAAAAGCTTGAAGCATGAGCACACGATGGACACATGATGTCCTTCACCACGTACGTCAGTTATCCGAGACTCCGGAAATCTTTTTATTCAGTTATGTTGACATAGACATCAACAGAGCATTTCTTATTAGGAGTGTGCAAGTACCATCTCTCATGTATTTAGACGGTTTTCTATTTCACTAATATAATGTGCACACAGACAGGTCCTGAACATCAATAAAATGGTGAATATATTTTATCAGCTCTGATCATTCTTACCTCATTTATAAAAATGGAAACTTTTCTCTGCAGGCTGACAATATTTAAATTTGTCCTCTTAAACATTACAAGATCCTTTTGCTGAGGTATCAACATGCACCTGTTTTGCTTTACTCTCAAACTCATCCCCAATGTTAAAAAACAGGATCCAATCCTAAATGTCTAATTATTTTGCTTAGTCTTTCCTAGGTCTTATAATATTTTATGTCAGGTTTATTTTGCATAAAACCATATTTTTAGATTCATTTTATTGAACTCTGCTGGGTCCATGCAAGGTTAGTTTTTGAAAATGTTACAGCAGATGACAGAAAATGATAGCTTCACTTATGCCTTATTATTGTATCTACTGTCATAATAAAATCAATATTTTAACACACTATTGTTTCTACTGCCTACAAACCAGACAAAATGTTACAAATCTTGGTGTTTATTCTGTTTTCGAAAAAATGGCCCAATTCATACATGAGAGTAAGTGCAGTTAGAGACTGGCTTAAACCTATTAAATAATTAAAATAATTAAAACTTAAATGTTTTTCTATGCTCTGATGGGGTTTCACAGGCACAAAAGCAATAAAAATAGCACAATATGGTAGTAATTATACATTTATGCTTAGGGAAAAGTACAAGTTACATTAGCTTAGGCTTGGTGCATTCACTTTTCCACTGAGACTGCAACATGCCCACTTTACTATTTAAATGAAATATGCAAACACCTACACAAAATTACTCTTTTAGATTGTTTCTAGGTTACAGTAAAATGTGGAAGCTCCCAGTCACCAGGGATTAAAAAAAATGATATAGTTTAAATATATTACTACATTTGATGACTCAAGTTATATTCTAATATTTGGTTATTTTACTTAATATTTTAATAATGCATTTTTTTGTAAAGTTTGTAGAATACAGTCATTGATTTTGGAGTTTATGGACTGGATCCACAATTCCATACAACAGCATACTTACGTGTTCCAAATGCTTACACAGGACACAGTGCGATTGTACTGCACATTCACGGGCATGGCGGTTACCCTTTTGAACACATTAGAAACAATTCTGAATTACACATTAACCAATCAGCATGTGTACAGCGTGTATGCATGGTAGGCAGAGGGAGGTATTTAAATTCTACAGTAAGGGCTTGGCTGAGCCCGTAAAAGTTAAGGTAGGGTTCAGGACATGGAATCCCTGTACTGTGAAGACTGTACATACTTGGGGTTAGATTTACTAAGCTCGATTTTAAATCATCATTTGAAATCGCTGGACATCGGCAGAGTTTTTTCATTTTAAATTGCTGAATTTACTATTGCTGATTTATGTCCAGCGATTTCAAAACTATAGCGATGTCAGGCGATTTCTTAAGGGTTTATTCGCCGCGATTAAGCTTGTAATCACGGCAAATGAACCCTTTGAAAATCGCAGAGACATTGTTGTAGTATGTATAAAAAAAAATGGCTGCCGCGGCACCATTTAACCCTTAGCATGCTGTGCCATATAGTCCCATATGCAGCAGCATGGCAAGGGTTAACAGCATGGGTCGGCATACAAAATCAACCAGAACCTAAATGACATGAAGCACTGTCCCCCGAACCTAAAATGAATGTTAAAATGTCCCCCTTTACTACAATAAATAACTAACTGTCCTCCGTGTACTATATAATACAATATATGTCCTCCAGATAATAAATGAATAACTAACTGTCCTCCGTCTATAATATTAATATCTACATGATCCCCGTGCCATATGCAAATAACTAATTGTTCACCGTGGCGTAAATGCATAATCAATAGCCTCCGTATACAGAAATCTATTCTATAACTCTCACCATTGACTTACCTTTAATTATTCATTGTGCCCCTTCAATGTTTTACACAAAGCATGTAGTTAACCCCTATTTTATTGATAAACATGTCACATTCTTATTAATTATTAAAATGGAATGCTGTACATCTATATTATGTAGAAAAAAATATGATACTATCTAAAACAATAAGCAAAACATAATAATCTGTATAACACTCACGTTTCTAAAGTCTCCAGTCTTGCCAGGTGACGTTCTGCAGACTGGCTCTTCCTCTTCTTCCTGAAGGATCGCGGGAGCAGCTCCGGCATCTTCGGGGTACCTCTGGCGAATGAATCTACTCCGTAAAGGGACTATATTTATACACTCGGATATCAGATTTTAGGATCGGGGGACAGTGCTTCATGTCATTTACGTTCTGGGTAATTTTGTATGCCGACCCATGCTGTTAACCCTTGTCATGCTGCTGCTTATGGTACTATATAGCACAGCATGCTAAGGGTTAATTGGCAGCCGCGGCAACACTGTAAATTAGAAATTAGCTATTTTTTAACTAGGCAGATGGGTTTTTTCAGGGGGTGAGTGCCGATTTCAATTAAATCCCTAATCACCCCACCTCTTTTATCTGTGGCAATTTTTTAGCACATTTTACAGCGAGTTTACAACTCGCACCTTAGTAAATCTGAGATTTCAAAATCGCCACTAAAAAATAGCAAACAGTGGCGATTTTGACAATCTCGAGTTTAGTAAATCTAGCCCCAAGGCAGATATCTCTTTGCCTGTTCCATTTTCAATCATAACAATTCTATATAAGATGTTTAAACAATGTCTTCAGAATGAATTAGACAGGTTAGTAAATCTGGTAGTGCTGTGGTACCCACTGTCCATTGAGTTTCTGGTCAGTGTAATTATGTTACATTTAGTAGTTAAGCTTATCTGGCATAAACCATATATATCTATATATATAAAGTAAAATAGAGAAAAGCGCTCCATGGCGCAATACAGTTTATTAAAACAACAGATAGCTAAAATAGGTAAAATTCAGAACAAACAGTAAGCCAAGCAGCGTGCCAGATATATATATATATATATATATATATATAATCCATCCAAGAAGTACCGGCACTGCAGGTCTTGAATAACAAAGTATGCAGTTTTATTTAGTCCAACGTTTCAGTCCTGCTTCGGACTTTCGTCAGGGACAAACACGACACAATGTACACCACCAAAAAGACCTATAAATACCATCACATAACGATACGTATATATGATAATTAGCAAGGTGCAAAAAGAATTCAGGATTTGCCTGAATTAATTAAACTTAAATGCTGCCTGGATAACACGATTAACACAATTAAGTTATTAATTTATAACGGAAGTATAACGGATGTATTGTATAAAATTATAAAAAACAAGAATATCACAAGCATTAAAAATATATATATTTTTCACTAGAATTATATATTTTTTTAAAGATTTTTTCTTTAGAACATGAGTTAACTTAAAACTAAAAGAGACTATAAAATGCAGATATTATAAATATCCATTGAGTAGCCATTTTAGCAGATGGTACTCAATCAAACGCACCTAAATGGACTGGCTGTTAGATTTTCAATGTACTGCTTTGACATTATTGTGTTTAGAGAGCTGTACTGTACTTGCAGAGAAAATGGATATTTTCTGCCACTCATTCAATATTGCTATTGCCCTGAATATCTAAGCATTTCCAAAGTAATAGAGTGATAGAAAAATACATTCTTGAAAGAGACTGAAGAACAGTCAGTTAAAATACAACCCATCAAGGTATGGCCATATTTGGTAAGCAGCACTCTGAGAAATGAAGGGGGTTTGCTATCTAGAGACAAATTGATTTGTTTAGAGATTGAAGTTAAAATGAAATCATAATCAGAGCTGCAACTGAATATAAATTCATGCTGAATAACAGATGGCAAAATCTAATCTTCAAAACTATCATTTTACCATTTATGAGCATGTGGAGGACTTACTGTATATTCAGAAGACAGCAATAAAGAAACCATTAGGTTTTATATTAATGCTTAACTTTTTCTATAAACATTTCTCTCTTTATATATATATTTGCTGCATTTGGCAGGCAAGTAAAAGCAAATCATTTCCCATCACTCAGTGTTCACAGTCAGACAAATTTATAGAGAGAGGGTGTAGATAGATTTACAGTAATAATAACCTTGTAATTGCACTAAATTGTATTGAATTTTGACGGGCTGGGAAGCTTTCACGTGGGATTGACGAAAAATGCAATAAGCTTAGTTAAAGGCACGCTTCTGCCATGAAATGAGGAGACTGGAATAACAATATAGGCCCGGATCCAGAACAACGCTTGTGAGAGCGAATTTACGCGTGGCGGAGACTGCGCATGCGCACCATAGAAAATATGCACCGCAATGTAGCGTAAATGTGACCGTATGGGCCATTCATGTATGTTACGTTTCACAAAAATACGTCTGAAATATGTTATGTAGGCGGGGGTTTGGATTTAAAGTGTACAGTATGGGTTTGGAAAGCGTATCTTGGACAAAAAAAGGTACATTCAAGGGGTGTGACAAGGGGAGTATATAGAAGGTACGCACGCGTAAATACGCTACGCGTGTAAACGTATTGCAAACGTAGTTCTGGATCTACCCCATAGAGTGCTTTTTTGTGGGGGGTACGAAGTACTTACTACTGTCACATTTTTAGCATTACAGTCATGTGATCAGACCTGGTGCTACCACTAGGCAGGGTTCGGGAACATGAAGATGCTGACGCTGACGACCGCTGTGGAACACACAAGCCATCACCAGTCAGGCCTGGCAAACGAATTCTTAGGGCCCGGTACACTCATGTATTTGGGGGCCCCCATCTCTCCTCAATAGTGTATTGCAGAGATCTCTCTGATTCATGGAGCCCCCCTTGTCCCCCCCTGTCGCCGGTCCTGCCACCAGTGGCTTCTGCAGTGGCTTCTGTATTCAGGAGTCGAGGCTCCGCTGATCCCCTGCAGCGGAGCTTGCTTGCCAATCAGCTGTCAGGGACTTGACGAGTGAGTAATGCTATGATTGGCCAGGAGAAAGGGGAAGTCCTGGGCTGAAGTTTTGCCAGGGGTGTTCAGATTTTTAGCACCGCCCTTGTATGCCATTATATACTGCAGGGCCTCCTTTTATTCTGACAATACAGTAAGACATATAATGAACCTAGGGCATGCGTTTGGGGCAAATGAAGAACTGTTGTTCTAGAGCTGGGAAATTATATTCAGATCATTCAGATCATATAAGTAACAGTTGGAAGGTATATACAGTATACATCAGTAAGTGCTTACCATGGTGGGTGGTGCTTTATCTAAAATTATGGAACACAATAAACAACACCCACAAAAAGACAAAAACACCACAGTTTAGATCAATTAGATGTTTAATTGTTTATGTATGTATTTTTTATATATATATTTATGTATATATTTATTTTGTTTTCCATATTTACATGATCATTTTAAAAGGATTTCTATATTTTTCACATTCTTTAGTCATTATACTTCATGGGTTGAATGTAATTTGGAGGACATGAACAGGTTCCATTTCTGCAGGGTGCCTAACTGTGTCCCATAATCACCCTCTTTCAAATACCGACGATTTGCAGTGATTTAAATAGTGGTGATTTTTGCCTAAATTTGCAGTAGTTTACATGTAGTCTTATGTAAAAAGTGGTTACTTGTAAAATCGCCAGAGTTTGTGTTCAAATGAGATGCCCTGGCATCCATGGGCATGCTGGTGCTTGTAGTATAAATTATTAAAGGATCGGGGCAAGTATATTATTTTTGTATGGATAAGGGATATGTTTATTTTTTATTTACGTATCAGGGAAAGTGTTTTCTTGATGTATTGATCGGGGCATGTGTTTTTTTTATTTATGGATCGGGGCAAGTGTTTTATTTATTAATGTATCGGGCCATATCATTCATTTATTTATGATGTTGGGGCCATATTAATTAATTATTTATGATGTTCGGGGCATATTATGTGTTTATTTTAATCGGGGCTGATTATTTATTTATTTATTTATTTTGATCGGAGCAGATTCATTATTTACTTTTTGTGATCTGGGCCATGTACATGGTTTTTTTTTCTATATCGTGAACTGTTTATTGTAAGGTTGTCCATTATGGTTGCGGCAGCATGCACTTAACCCTTGGCATGCTACCACTTATGGAACTATAAGGCACAGCATGTCCTGCAATATATGGGATTAATAGCATACCGCGGCTGGGATTTTTATTATTACTAAGGCTTTGTAATGATTTTTTTTTTAAATGTGATGTGCAAGGCACATATTACAAAGGTAGTGTGCTGCATGTTCCCAATACAGGCCATTTTAGTAATAATATCAAACAGCATCAGCTGCTTCTAGCTTGTGATGCCTTTTTTTTATAGCCTCACTCAATTATAGCTAACCAATTGGCAGCGACTTTTGCAAAGTCGCCTGTGAGAAGCAACTCTGGCGATTTTGGCCCTATTTAACAGCGCTTTCAATACACTACCCTTTGTAAATCCAGCGATTCCTACTTTTCTACGACAATTTTGAAAAACCATAATCTCTGGCGATTTTGCCCTGGCTTTGCAATAGTAAATACAGCTATTTTAAAATGGCTGGTAAATACAATTAAACTCTGGCGATTTCGAAAAATCGCCTTTAGTAAATCTGGCCCTATGTCGGAATATGGGAACAGTACAGCTTGATAAAATCCAGTGCTGGGATAAAGTTTAATATTTTGCTGATAGTTATGACAATGTTATAAAGCACAAGTAAAATTGCATAAAAGTATTCACAATTCAAGTCGCATATATGAAATTTCCGCAAAGTTTGGAAATATATTAAAATGTCCCTTTAGGCTATCTAGGCGATATGATTACATTTCTGTGAATATCCCCTTATTTAGTTCTACACATAAATAGGTCAGTGCACATCTTACAGAAAAAGTTGTTCTGACATCCATGTATGATATGCTTTGTAATAAAAGGTGCTCTCAGAACACATTAGCAAGGTATTGGTTTCTTTTATCCCTGGTGTTCTAACCTTTCTCTTTATTCTTCCAGGTGTTTGTAACCTTTACACTGGCATCTGGATTTATAATGTGCCAAAAAAAAACCCCACAGAGAAATGTAACGTTGTTTATTACTCCCTGTATATTCCCTATATACTCCATGTACACTGCCTGTATACACCCTGTATATTCTTAATGTACTCCCTGTATAGTCTCAATATACTCCCTCTATAGTCCAAATATACCCCCTGTATATTCCATATATACTCCTTGCATACTCCCTGTACACTCCCTCTATATTTGTAATATACTCCTTGTATACTCACTGTATACTCCATGTACATTCCCTGTATATTCCCAATATATGCTTTGCATACTTCCTGTATGTTGGGCCTGATTCAGAATTACGTTTGAAATGCGTGCGCAACTTAAGAACGTACGGAACATAAGTACGGAAATTAGGAACGCAAACGTGCACGGAAAATAATAGGAACACCCACTATAAAATTACGTCCGTGCACATTTTCTGTGCATAGGTTTGGTACGGGAATTGCGTGCGTATGGTGAGTATGTAATTTGCACATGATGCTGATCTGTCTGTTATTGCTATTTAATCAACTAACTACAGGAAATCATTATGATCACTACATGGAATATTAGTAGAAAGTTTTACACTGTACATGTTAATGCGCAATTATTATTATTATAATTATGTTACCATTATTATTTAAATGTTTTCAAATCTCATACCGTACATTATGATGGGACCAATTAATTAATGATTTTTTCTATAATATACTGACTAAAGTGTGTGTAATACTGTGATAAATGAAATGTAGGCTGCAAGACACTAACTTGTCTAACTGTGTAGTTTCAACTGTGTAGTTATATATAAATAACACTCATTTTTATGTTTGTGAATACATTTATTTTAGTTTAGTTTACTAAGTTTAACTTTACAAATATTAAACATTTGTTAAAATTTTATTTAACATATATTGACATTTGTGTTAAACTAATAATGAGTATTAATAAACTAGACAAAAGTAACATATCACATAAATACACAAGCATGTAGCAAAACAATTTACCAGATAAATCTCATTCATACTGGATTGTTTATTAACCTCTGAGTAGCTTCTAAAGCTTTGGTTTAATTAATAACAGGTACAGCATGTAATCTAATAATGAAAGTTTGCTGCCTTAAATTACAAAAGTCATGTGCTCTTAAGTTAAGTACAGAATATGAAAACCTAAATGAAAATCTGCAACTGAAAAGCTTCCTTAAGATCCGCATAGATGCGTTTCTAAGCTCAGCGTGCACGTTAATAACCACGCCTTGAAATATAATGAGAATTCCGTGTTCCTCCCAGTCTTCTTAAGTTAGGAGGATGGACGTAATTTCAGAACGGAATTTTAAGTATGCAATTTGCGTTAGAAAGATCCGTACGCAAATGGTTGAAATCACGTAACTTACTATGCTTAAGTTACGTGCGTACATAATTCTGAATCAGGTCCAATGTCAATTTTTTGGGTTCTAAACCAATAAATGGCCCATGGATTTGACTAGGGGATACAGGAAGGTGGCTGATTCTACTGTACACAGCATACAAGCCAGGCTGAGGTTAGATTCTCCTTAAATAGTATTGATTTTTTTTTATACAAGGATACCGTTTCTTTGTTTGTTACTGTACACCGCATTTACTCTAACATATCATGCTTTCTTATTGGTGATGTCATATTCTTGGCAGATCTCACGGTCTAATCTCTTGCTATTCCAAATACATTAACTGGCACTCAAAGAGCTGACAACTCACATTTTTACTTCAGTTTCGTCTGTGAGAGTGAGTTTTCTTAAAGTGGGAAGTTAGAAACAAATTACTAGTACCGTAATTATCCCAAAAATATTTCAGATAGATAGATAGATAGATAGATAGAAAGAAATAGATAGGGGTGTGTGTCGCCTCTTAGGACAGCCCTTTTTCGAAAGGGCCGTTCTCTCCTAGAAATTCCGAACTGGCTAGGAAATCGATTGATTTTGCCTCGAAGAGGCAAATCAATTGATCATCTGCAGAATGAAGACTATGCGCTGAAATGTGAGTATAATTCCATTTCCCTTATCCTAACCCTCCCCTTCCAGTACCCTAACCCTCCCTTCCTCGCAGACCGACCCTAACCCTCCCTTTCCCACAGTCTGACATTTACCCTCCCTTCCCTGCAGCCTAACCCTTCCCCTCCCTTCCCCACAGCCTTATCCCTCCATTCTCCAGAGCCTAACCCTAAAAGTTACTGACATCTCCAGTGGAGACTGCGGCGGGCAGTGGGTGCTAGATAGATAGATAGAATAAAAAAAATAATTTTAATATTAAGTGCACCTGATATCAATATCAGTTATTATAACTATGTAAATCTAATATTGTTGAGAGCCATTTCAACAATATTAGAATTACATATTTATGTTAACTGATAATGATAGAATCAGGATGATGGTAAACTAGTATACTCCATGCTAAAGGTGATGATAAGCATTGCACAATCACATCTGTCAGTCTACCTGAGTGTAGTGTGCAATGTATAGCCAGCTCCAGGTACGAACAGCACTTCCAAGGCTTCACACAACATCAGCCCCTCATCAGCAGAATCTACATACCTACATTTACACGTTCAGATATGCAGGGGAGGTAAGAAAAGGATGGATAAGAACAGTGGGCCTGATTCAGAGATCCGTCGATGATCGGTCCGCAAATATACGCAAGTAGCAGATCAGAACAGGTTACACCCACCAGAATAAACAGTCACTCCCCTGGCAACCTCCGGCGAGACCTAAACTTCCACCTCCATAGACTTGCCCTAACTGGCCGCACTCACTTCCGACCCTATGTGTATTAGTTGCGTATATTTAGGGCCCTAACTCTGTAAGCACGCCCACTTTCCCTCATTTAAATGCCTCCCCCCGCCCATTTCTATGCAAATCCTTAGGTCCGTATATTTCCGCCGCACTTAGGGTTGCATTAGTCTCCGTCCGATTCACAAGTCCGTCCCTTAGCCATTTCCGACCTTAACTTCAACGTACATGGCGTTGCACTATTACTACGCATGCACAGTTGATGCAAAATCGATCCGACCCTAAATATACGCACCTAACTATCGTTAGTTCCGGATCTCTGAATCAGGCCCAGTAAGAGGGATTCAGAGCTATTCATACCTGTTATATATTTTTCTCATTTTCCCTGTAGGAATATCAGCAAATAAGAATCTCACTTTTTGTACACAGAAGCTGTTTGATCTTGTTTACGTAACTTAGAGAGTGGCTCATTACCATGGTAACCCTTTGTGATCCGGCATTGCTATTCAATAAAAATAACTGTTTGCCCTGGGCTTCAGGGAAAGTGCCTAAAAGTGTGAGTGGATGATATAATGTCACTTATCCAGTGTTATTTCAGTTGCAGTCTCCGGTCCGATGGGCCGCTTTGCGAAATAGAGACAGCTGAAAGTTACGACAAGCAGAAACGGACCCCATACCAGGTGCAAGCTGTACTAACACACTACCCTGACACGCATTGACCCAAGACACAGAAAGGGTGAGTGATATCATCCACTATTCGGTCGCTTGTCGCCTTTTAATGCACCAGGTGTTGCCTGTCTCCTTTTTTTGTTTCTACCTGCCTACTGCCCATTGACACCACCGATGTAATAATCAATCTCCACCACCAGAGACTCTACTACAGCAGCTTCTAACCTTCACCCCAATCAGGGGTATTTGACTGCAATTGCCTTTTCACTACAACCCCCCAAATCCATAGCAATCCATTACCACTATAAGATACCCTCTACCCATCTGCAGAAACCACACACATTTACACACCCACACAAATCCACCTACATCCACCAGCCTGAGCGCTACACAGCTCTAAAACTCTACATTGTTTAATTTGATATTTCCGTTCTATTGGGGACGGTATTTTAGAGACCAGCAGCTCGGCACACCCACATCCCTGAACTCTGTGAGCGCTACCTTCTCTCCTCTTTGCCATAAAGTTTACTGTGTTTGTGTGTGTGTGTTTGTGTGTTTGTATGTATATGGGGTGCAGTGTGTGTGCGCGTGTGTGTGTGTGTGTATAGGCTTACTTGCACAAGAGGACTGCATAATTAAGCCTAACGTACGGGGGTCTGACCTGTCCCTTAGTCTTTATGGCATTAAAAACTATTCTACACATAATTTTGCTTGTAGACAGTTCTTTTCATTGCTGACAGCACACTGGCAATTGCCAAGATGGGAAAAACATATTACACAGCTAACTGAGCATCCCACGCGGTCAGGGCTGTTAGGAGGCCCATCATATGTATATCTAGGTGGTCCTTTATTATAATTAATATTCTATAATTTAAATAACACAAACTGACTAATTTATTAAATGGTGAATATTTGTATTCCCTCATTCATCATCAGAACTGAAACAGAACAATGGGCTCTTTAAATGACTATTTCATATGTGTTTCACACTTTCTTCAAACAATACAGAGTTATATCATAACATTTAAATATTGCAAAATGAATAGCATCAGTTACAGTCCATATTATGTTACTAGGTTATGCATGAATTTGGGTACTTTTTTAAAGTAGTGATTCAGACATTTTTTTTCATTACTGACTTTGCTGGGGTTTTTTTTTCAATTTAATAACCGTTTATTATATTATTTAGAATATATATATTTTGATTTTAGAACATAAATAATTTTAAACCTCTAAATGTGCATTAATCATGGTTTTAAAAAAAGGAAGCTACAATAATTTAAGTTATAATTTTCTTAAAACAATAGCAGCATAAAACAAATTTTGGTGTGTACTTTTTTTTAAAAGAAAATAGTATATTTTGTTAAGAACTATATTTAAAATTTATTTTGTAAAAAATTAGAATAATGGTTGAACTAAGTTACATTTGTAAATTATTTAACAACAAAATGTTAGTTTTGGTATTATATGTAAAAAATATTCAATAAATAAAGACATTACATAAAATGCTACTGTTGTAATTCCTGTATTTAATAACATTAAACAATTGCTTTAAATAGGTGAGCCCTATGTGAGTTACTTTATGGCACATGTGCATTGATAAATATTACATAGCAGCTGATGGCTGTGTGCAGTGTGTATGGACGCATTGACTTTCTGATAGTGCGAGAGGCCTCAGCAACTTACGAGTGGTCGAGGGCGACCTTAACTTTGCCCATGCGTATGTTTTGCTTCGCACACCACTCCTGCTTGTGAATTACTCGTAACTGCATTGGAATGCCTTTACTGTATACTGGTCTGCGCTACCAGGGCATGCTCTGGGCATGTTGAGGTCTGGTGCAGATGTCCCCCTTGCACCCAATCAGGCAGCTTAAGCATTTCTTTAACCAATACCGAATAAACATGATAATTGATCACATCAGTATTCATAGTCTCTAGAGGTTGTATTAATAATTCATTGGAGTTTACCTGAATGCAGTTTCTATTGATTTAAAAATGAAAACGCTCCACTGAGAGTTAGTTGGTTGGTGCATTCTTACGTAACAAGTTTTATTATCAGGCTAAAACATTGAAAGCAATAAAGTGTTATTAAACCGCACCGATCAGGGGGAGTACTTAGCAATATTTGAAAGACATTAATCATTAACCATATTTAACATCTTTCAAAGAGAAATAGAGAGAGTATACATACCCCAGCACTCAATAAGTTGATAACTGTCTATGATCCAAAAGAGAAAACAGGAAGGAGAGCAAGAGTCTGCCGTGGAAGAAACTGTATCCAGAGCTTGAGTCAAATTCATTTTATTATTTGCATGCAGGGAGAATCAGGTGGAAAGTTACACCTGGGTAGAGCCATTTTGAATATAATGGGGGAGTTAAAGTAATGCTATTCCTTGCAAAAAGAGAGAGCACTGCTTTTGCCTATTGCACACAGATACTGAGTAGCTTTATTTTTAAACACGTATTAAGATTATGCCTATAAAATGGACTCTCAACTCTAATACGGTTTGCAAATTTTTCACCCCTTGTTCTGCCCAGCTGTAACTTCTCTCTTATATTCAAACTCTACATCTGGTCCTGTGTGTTCACAATGAGTGTGGGTTCACCATTACCAACAGCCCTATTTTGATAGCTCTGAAATGGCTGGGATATCGATTGCTTATCCCTCAGAGGCATAGCAATCGGTCCCTGGAGCACCGAACATGGTGCTCCGAAAGGTAAGCAACCCCACTCCCTAAAACCCTAAGCCCCCCCCCACAGCCTAACCCTAAATCCCCCCCGCAGCCTAACCCTAAGTTCCTGGCGGCCGCGCTTCCGAAAATGAATGGGTGAGTATGCAAATTATTCAAAATAAAGACAGCTGGAAACAACTTTCGGCTGTCCCTAATTCGCAAGACAAGCCTTTGCAGCGGGGACTCAAAACGGTTAAACATAGATCATTTTTAAATAAATATATTAATTTTGCACTATTTAGTTTTAATTGAAACAATTATGTTTTCAGAAACATATAAGACAAAGATGACAATACATTTACATTTACAATATATATTCCAATATATAAATGTCTCCTAAATGTCAGGCACAATTAATCACGTGTGATGTCACTCTATTACTCGTCCATACTAATTACATCTCTTACCTTTGTTTGTTAAAGGCGTGTGAAAGAGGATGTCTCACAAATACATTGTGATTGATGTCTTTCTATTATAATGCAATAATGATGGGGCTTTATTTGCTGTAAAGGGATTATGTGGCTAAGTAATTCACGGAGAAAGCCATTGACAGGAAGAATGGATGTGAGACTAATACTGCCTGGTATCTATCAGTTCTTCTTTACCATGGGCGCAGAAAATATTGATGTTGCCTTTGTTTAGATAACTTATCTGCTGCTGCTGTTTCCTGCAACTAATGACACAAAAAACAGCATTATTGACATCAGGAGTTCTCAACCCCGTCCTCAAGTACTACTAACAGTGCATGTTTTCCAGGTCTCTAAGCTGGAGCACAGGTGTGTTCATTACTGCCTGGCAAATGTGAAAAGATCCACACTCATACTTGTGATCATTGATCATAAGAAGACCTGGGGCCAGATTTACAATCCAGAAAAGGAAAAGTGGAGATGTTTCCCACAGCAACCAATCAGATTCTAGCTCTCACTTTCATATTACACACTAGAGAATGTCAGCAAGAATTGCTATGGGCAACAGCTACACTTTTCATTCCCCACAGCTTAGTAAATCTGCCGGGTCCCATACCCAATTTTGGAGCGGTTGCTGGACCGAGCAGGCGTATTTCCAACATGATACAGCCTTTAGCTGAATGATGCTATTGGGAACAGGAACCTACTTCTCTGTTCCCAATAGCTATAGGCTGTGGCAGTAACGGCTGGTAGATTAGGGTTAGGCCGTAACGGCTTTCCACTTTTCCAAACACACAGATTAGGAAATCTGGCCGCATGAGTAATAAAATGTAATTAGTTATAGCACACAAACAAGAAGAGTAGAGTAGAGTAGGGTGGAGACTGGTGGTGGGAGAGGTGCAGTTGAGTGGCAGTGCTGGACTCCCTTCTGAAGCAGCTTAATCTCCATTGTTGCAGGGTTGGCATATGTCTCTGGGCTCCTCCTCAACTGGCCTCATAGCAGTGGCAATGATAACACTGCTGCAGTCACTCCTTGGTATCTCTGGACCAGCAACTTAGGATCAGGATGGCTTTGGTAGCTGCTGGAGGCAGGAGTGGGTAGTCCTCTATCCGGTGTGTGTACAGAATTGGTCGCTCTGCACGTGCATTGACAGCTATCAGAGGTTGGCATCTTAGCACGCAGCACTCTATGAGGGCTGAGCGCTGTTTATTAATACATTGCTTACTGCTGTCCTTTGCCAACTGCCGTTCCCCTTCCCCCTGTCTGTCAGATTTCTAAGGCCGGGCCTGCATATGTGTCCAGAACCCTACTTTAACTTCTCCGCAGAGATCTGCATCTGTCATAATACAGATCCATTGGGAACTTCTGATAACTGCCCCGGCACATAATCAGCATGCCTGTCTCCGCCAATTAGGCGCTAGGAGATCTGGAGCGTGACTTCTGTCACGCACATGCACAGATATTACTTTTTAGGGTACGTACACAAGAGGTTTTCCTAAATCCCCTAACATTACTAAAGGAGAATCAGGTCAGATATGAGAAGAGTTACTGCAAGCTCATCAGGGATTTAAACACGTGTCGGCATCATACTGGTGCAGACATTGGGGTAGATCCAGACCTACGGGCTAATTACGTTACAGCACGTAGTGTATTTACGCTAGTGTAATTACTATGCACTCCTCTAGGCACTCCCCTCGGCTGTACGTACTTTTGGCTAACCTGTGACACTCCAGGTGTTGTGAAACTACAAGTCCCAGCATACCTTAACAGCAAAAGCATAGCAGATACCTGAAAATGCATGATGGGAAGTGTAGTTTCCCAACACCTGGAGTGACACAGGTTAGCCATCACTGCTGTAGGACATAACCCCACCTCTTAATCAGTCTGCACGTTTAGACCTGGCTCCCCCTGCAGTGCGCTGCATTGTTCTTTAAAACCATTGAACAACACTGCACTGGGGATGTAGGTAAATATCAGCATAAAATGTATTGCCAGTTTGTGTATTTATTTATTTGATCAGGTTGTTCTATATATTTGGAGAATTATAACCTCCTATGACTTTATGGACTATGCATCGTCCCCTGAAGATGTCGTCCTCATGACAACGAGAGATAAATGACTCCAGAATTGTCAGAGCATTGAATGGAGTGTAGAGCAAAGGTCTTACATCCATAACCTTTCTGGAAATTACATTAAAACTAAATAAAAGCCCTGCACATTCATCATATCTCCCTTGTGTAGCGCTGTGTACGTGGGGTGAAAAAACGTTTCAGTGTAACGACATTATAAAAATATCTGAAATTATACTAAGTTTCCCTATTCAGAAAAGTAAAGTGTAAAAATTGGATGGAATTTGTCATTAAAAATAACAGAAAAAGATCATTGTCAGATTTTTATCGGAGAGTCTTTATAAAGTTTGTTTTTAATATACTGGTAAATAGTTGAAAGATTTACTACATATGTTATAGTATAATCACTAAGAACCACTAAGAACCGTATTCAAACCTAAGAAACAGGAGCTTCTTAGGTGCGGGTATTTAGTAAATGACCTATAATGCATGCGTAGTCGATCATATATGCAATCTACATACCAGTTTGGCACGTAGATTGCCTATGTGCGGTCTTTAAAGCAGTTTAGGTAGAGAGAGGTGGCGTAATGCCACCTGGTGGAGTGATTGGGTAGAAGTGGGAAGTGGGAGGGATTTATATTAGCCAGGGAGGGGGGAGGAAAGGTCTGTTCGGAGTTTCCTTCTTAAGAAGGAAACTACGCACAGTTAGTTAAGGTAGCCCTATGGCACTCATAAGTGCCATAAGGTACCTAAAAACAGGGGTGGGGCGAGCTGGGGGAGGGGACCAGAGAAGTAGGTGCGGATACATGTGTAATTACAAGTGTGAATCCGATGCATATACGGAGTCAAAAGGGGGGGGGGGGGGGGCTGGAAAGGGGCAGAACAGGGGCGGATCTGTCCACACCTTACTCACTCATATCTGTGAATACAGTCCTAAATGCTGTGTAATAAATATACTTATACTTTCTGTAGGGGTATCTGGGGGTTGTCGCTACCACCTTGGATCAGATCCAGACTTATGAAATGTTGGCATTCTGCACTCTTTATGAGTGGAAACACCTGCATTTCACCACCACCAGACTCCTGACAAATGAGAGTGCAGACAGCTTCTGGAAGGGGCATGACAATACACAGTATACGTGTAGCATGGTACTTACTGAGTTCCCATCCAGACATCTGTTCCACACCATAATAATTTAGCATAAGCCAAAAATTTTAAGATAAGGTATCAGTGTCAGAAGTCCGTCCGCATGAGGGGAGTGGTTATCGGTGTGATTGGCCGGATGTGCAGACACAGTAGAAATCTGCTAACTGATTCCCGCGTATTCTGTGGTCACTGATCCAAATGCAGCAAAATCCGATCTTTGGATCCGCTCCCTAGTTTTACTAATCTTTTCCAAAACTGCTCATACATATCACAGACGTATTTTCTATGATTTAACAAAGGACAACATTCCAATCAGAACATATTAGCCATAATCCAGCAGTTCTTGTCACATATATGAAATAGGAATATTACGACTCAATAAAGAAAAAGAAAATGACAAACCAAAATTTTGCATCAACTGAAATCCACTAGCACCCCCTACTGGAGAATATGTGGTATTTATCTCTACTTAAATTTTGATTTACTGAGACTAAAGAGGGCTATTTGTTATGTACACTTTGGTTTCTAAAAAGAAAAAGTGAACATATTGACCATAGCAACCAAGCAGATTTTAATTAATACCAACATTAATATAATGACATTGCTTTAATGACACTTAAGTAAGTGTAGAATCTACGTGCGTATTTTTACGATCAGTTAAACTGCGCATGCCCAGAACCCAAATAGACGCATGGAAACCATGGCTGACTGTTTCACATACCCGGACGTGTGACTTAGGACTGATGCATATGTCTTCTCTTACTTAGGTCAGCCCACACCTGCAGCGTGTTTATAATCAATGGATGTGTGTTTATCAATTAAACAAATAAAGTCTTGTTTATTTAATTTTAGGCTGATTTCACATTATGTGCAAGAATTTAATCTTGTAAAGTTTGTGTATAGTTTGTGAAGATTTATTTAGAACTTTTATTTACTTTACATATTGTGAACAAAGTCCATCACATTTACTTATATTTAACTGTATTGCCTGTTTGTTTGCTTTTTTTTTTTTTAAAGATTATTTTTAAAATGTTTTATTAAATTCAATATATATTGTGGATCAATGTATTTCTGCATTTCATGCAGTATCTGTTTATGTGTATTGTAATATATGTCATGATTATTCTTATTTCAAGTTGTATTTTTAATGGTTACTTTTGGTTACAAATGTTAATGAGAGTACAATCTGTTTTTATAAATAAACATTTCTTTACTTTTCCAATGCCTAATCAGTGCGTTTATTTATGTATCTTTGAATTATAAGCAATTTTAAGCACCATTACGCACGACCGATTCACAGTTGAGAAAGTCCGCACGTGCCTTATTATACGCAGGAAAGACTTACGTCCTTACGTAGCTCTCCCAACACAGGGGGAGCGGTTATCTGGGTTCTTTCTTCTCTCTGAATATGTATTGCAGATTTTTCGCGTCTGTCTATTTAGGTAAGTTCCCAATTTTACTCTTAGGCATGAATCAGGTCCAGAGACTTCTGCTATTTTGTAGTGAAGCAGTATCAGAATATGAATGTTAGCTTGCTATTCTGCTCAGTGCTCTGAGATGATTGCAGAGGGGAGGGGAGGGATTCTAAGCTTTAAAAATCTGTTTTGCGACAAATTACTTTGTGGCAATGAGGTGCCAACTGCCAGGAAAAGTGGAGACGTTGCTATGGGCAATATCTCCACTTTTCCCACAGCTTAGTAAATCTGGTCTCTGGAGTTTCTTGTTTAAAAAAAATGTCATTAATTTTAATAATGTTTAAGGACCGGATTCATATCTGCGTCCGGCACCCCACTTATTTTCATGAAAATGACAGCCAAAAATGACCTATCAGCTGTCTCTGCGTCTAAAACAGCCATTTCTGGCTGCAGACTTACAAAAGTTTAAAACCTTTATTATAATAAAACAACACATACATGATGCAAATTTAAATCAGGGTTGCCGAAGCCATTAATGCCTGCAAGGGACGGGGCTTAATGACACAATTTATGTAAATCACATAATTAAGCCCCACCCCCTGTCAATCACTATCGCGATCTCTAGTATTGTAGGGGGTGGGCAGGGCTTGATGACATCATCAAGTCCTGTTCATCGATTACAATAGAGTTTATTAGGGGGGTTGGGACTTGCAGGAGATCTGCCCAAATTTCGGGAGTCTCCCAGATATTTCAGGAGAGTCGGCAACCCTGATTTAAATGAATACTGAAAAAAGGATTTTTTCTGAGGCTGTATACTTGTACAGGCTGCTGCATTATTCCATCCTGCCTATACATATGCATTTACTACCCTGCTCCAACTTTCTTTAGCCACTATGGGCTGAATCCAGACTTAAGTAAGTGCTTGGAATCAGTTACTCCTGGGCTCAACCATGTTGATTTCAGGGGGAGTCAAGGTAATTGTATTCTTTGCATGCAGGGATATATCTTTGAATTGCTTACTGCACACAGATACTGAACAGCTTTACTATCACACTGTTATTTAGACTTGGGCTAGAAACATCACCTCTCATCTCTTAACCCTACCTTGTGTGTCCTGTATGGATAAGAGGTCTGTTCAACAACAGATCCACATGGAACTCCTAAAACCAGCTCCCACTGTAAAATTTACATGATCCCCCTCCCCCACCAACTTATGGCGTTTCGGCGGACAGAGAGGTTGGCTCGCCCTATCAGACGGCTCTCCAAGTATACAGAACTAACTTGGAAATCCATATCGTAGCATCAGGTGTGCGCACTCGCAAATGTACCTATTATGCTTACTTATGCAGGACAAGACGCTTGTAAGTTAGCCTTATGTATGGGGGTCTGAATGTGACCCATATTCTTAAACTTTACAGTGTTGTGCTTTTATCTGGCTACATAGGGCCTGATTCACAACTAAGAAAAAACAGGATTCCCGTGCGTATATTTAAGAACAGTTAAACTGAGCATGCTCAGAACTCAAAACTATGCACTGAAACTATGTAAGAATGATTCACAGATAAGAACGGTTACTTAAGAAAGATTCATACATGTGAACGCCCAGACTTACGCATGCGTTTATAGAGGGGCAAATGAGCAGCATTCAGATTACTAATGTACAGTATGGGCGTTCCTCGACACTTAATTATTCACAGTTCAGAAGGGCTTGCGTAGAGTAAGATACGCATGGATAAAGATACGAATGCCCCCTACCATTCTTAAGTTGAAAATCTGCATGGTTAGCAGAGAGCCAAAGCCTCATGCTTTTATGTTTGTTCAACACACAGCTGCTGTGTGATTATAATGAATGCATGTGTTTTCTTTGATTTAAACAGTTAAAGGCTGTTTAAAACTGCTGTTATGTTACCAATAT